>JAVSCE010014621.1:0-518402 GCA_032199065.1 Smutsia gigantea | reverse complement strand
GTCCCTCCTTCTGGTGACTTTGGGCCTCATTTGTTCTTCTTTTTCCAACTTCAGTAATTGTGTCTTTAGACTATTCATTTGGGAATGTTCTTCCTTCTTTAAATAGGCCTGGATTGCAATATACTTTCCTCTTAGAACTGCCTTGCTGCGTCCCACAGAAGTTGTGGCTTTGTGTTGTTGTTGTCATTAGTCTCCATATATTCTTTGATTTCTGTTTTGATTTGGTCGTTAACCCATTGATTAATTAGGAGAACGTTGTTAAGTCTCCGTGTATTTGTGAGCCTTTTTGATTTCTTTCTAAAATTTATTTCTAGTTTCATACCTTGGTGATCTGACAAGTTGGTTGGTAGGATTTCAGTATTTCTGAATTTACTGAGGTTCTTTTTGTGGCCTAGTATGTGGTCTATTCTGGAAAATGTCCATGTGCACTTGAGAAGAATGTGTATCCTAAGCTGCTTTTGGGTGTAGAGTTCTGTAGATGTCTGTTGTATCCATCTGTTCTGGGTGTTGTTCAGTGCCTCTGTGTCTTTTACTTATTTTCTGTCTGGAGTTGATCTGTCTCTGAGTGAGGGTGTGTTGAAGTCTCCTAAGAGGAATGCATTGCTGTCTATTCCTCCTTTAATTCTGTTAGTATTTGTCTCACATATGCTGGCGCTCTTGTGTTGGGTGCATATATATTTATAATGGTTATATCTTCTTGTTGGACTGACCCCTTTATCATTATGTAATGTCCTTCTTTATCTCTTTTTACTTTCTTCGTTTTGAAGTCTGTTTTGTCTGATAAAAGTACTGCAACACCTGCTTTTTTCTCTTTGTTGTTTGCATGAAATATCTTTTTCCATCCCTTCACTTTTAGTCTGTGTATATCTTTGGATTTGAGGTGAGTTTCTTGTGGGCAGCATATAGATGGGTCTTGCTTTTTTATCCATTCTGTTACTCTGTGTCTTTTGATTGGTGCATTCAGTCCATTTACATTTGGGTGATTATTGATAGGTATGTACTTATTGCCATTGCTGGCTTTAGATTCGTGGTTACCAAGGGTTCAAGGGTTGCTTCTTTACTATCTAACAATCTAACTTAACTTTCTTGTTAAGTTATTGTAAACACAGCCTGATGTTTCTTTCTTTCTCTCCCTTCTTATTCCTCCTCCTCCATTCTTTCTATAATAGGTGTTTTATTCTTTGCCTTTCGTTAGTATTTGGATGGTCTGCTTTCTTTGCTATGATTTTATTTTCTCTGGTGACATCTTTTTAGCCTTGGGTGTGCTTCCATCTAGAGCAGTCCATTTAAGATATCCTGTAGTGGTGGTTTATGAGAGGCAAACTCTCTCAACTTTCGTTTGTCTGGAAATTGTTTAATCCCTCCATCATATTTAAATGATAATCGTGGTGGATACAATATTCTTGGTTCGAGGCCCTTCTGTTTCATAACGTTAAATATATCATGCCATTCTCTTCTGGCCTGTAAGGTTTCTTTTGAGAAGTCTGATGATAGTCTGATGGGTTTTCCTTTGTAGGTGATCTTTTTTCTCTCTCTAGCTTCCTTTAATACCCTGTCTTTATCTTTGATCTTTGCCATCTTAATTATTATGTGTCTTGGTGTTGTCTTCCTTGGGTCCCTTGTGTTGGGAGATCTATGAGCTTCGGTGGACTGCAAGACTACTTCCTTCCCCAGCGAGGGAAAGTTTTCAGCAATTATTTCTTCAAAGACACTTTCTATCCCTTTTCTCTCTCTTCTTCCTCTGGTACTCCTATAATGCGAATATTGTTCCGTTTGGATTGGTCACACAGTTCTCTTAATATTCTTTCATTCCTAGAAATCCTTTTATCTCTCTCTGCCTCAGCTGCTCTGTACTCCTGTTCTCTGTTTTCTATTCCATTAACAGTCTCTCGCATCTCATCCATTCTGCTGTTAAGCCCATCGATCGCTTGTCTGATTTCTGTATTGTCTTTCCTCAGTTCCCTCACTTCGTCCCTCAGCTCTTGCACATTTCTCTGTAGGTCCATCAGCATGGTTATGACTTTTATTCTGAATTCTTTTTCAGGGAGGCTGTGCATTTCCATCCCTTCAGACTCCCTCTCTGGGGTTGTCTGGTTGATTTTGGTCTGAACCATATTCCTCTGTCTTTTCATGGCTATATAATTGGTCACTGATAGTTGCCACGTATGTCAGCTGGGCTCTTTAAGACTTACCCGCCTCCTGGGGTGCCAAGTCCTCTCGGGTGTAGCTGCACGCTGTGCGCTTTCCTGTGTATTCTCGTCTCTCTTTTAGGAATAGATGTATTTTCTGTGTTTTCGTAGATAAATATAGTGTTGGGAGGAGATTTCTGCCGCCCTGCTCACACCGCCATCTTCCCAGAAGTCTGGATGGGCAGCAGAAGCTGGAGCAAGCAAGGTCTGGAAGGCAAGAAGGCGTGGTGTCCTTACAGTAGAATGCCGGGGTCTCTTCTTACAAGGACACTAATCCCTCTAACGTCATAACATAATTACCTCTCGAAAGCCCTACCTCCTAAATCATCAGATTGGTGGTAGTAGTACTTCAATAATTTGAGGGGACAGAAACATTCAATCCATTGCACCCTGCATGCCATAAACTGAGGTGTGCCTTAGCAAATCCTCAGAACAATGAATAGAAGACCTTTGCCCATGTGCCAACCTAGGATCTATTTTCCAAGCCTGTTTTCTTGCAGTGCCAAGAAGATACTGAGGCTCTGAAATTCTGTCTCTGTTGTTCTAGCATTGAAGGGGCAAATGGCTTCGAGATTTTGGGTGGCAAGATTTGGTTTACACTATCCTGAAAATTATCTAAGTTATTTGGCCTGTTTCAAACAGAACACTCAACTCAAACAGTGCTCAAATTAAATGGAAGATTCTCCAAGCAATGCCCTCTTCACTTGGTTCTCAGTAGAAACAGTTTCCAAATTAGTGACAAACTATTTGACTTCAGATATATCACAGTCAGGCTCCCCCATAAAAGTCAATGAGCTGGAAATGGAGATCAGGTTAGTGATTTCATTTATGGAGTTAGACATGCACCTACAGGTACAATAATATTTAAAAGAAGATTTTAGCATACATCTTATGCTCAGAAGCAAAATATCATACTCCTAAAGGTAAAGAAAATTATTTAAAATCCAGTCGTTTGAATTCTGTCTGTAAAGCCATTATGAACCTTTTGTTAGCTTACATGGACATTGTATCTTTCTGAAAAGAATATATTATTTGAACCCAGAGAAAGGGATCCAACCTCTGCTAGGAAACATGAAGCATGCAATTAACACATACATGTGAAAATCAAAACCATTAAAAGGCAACAACTGTAAAACTGAGACAGCTTATCAATACTGATTCATTGTATAAATACAAACACAATTAACTTACTTCTTTCTTGATAATAGACATTAACTCAAGTTTCTTCTGGGCCACACAAGAATTTTTTTTTAATGTGTACATTTTAGTGTTCTATGTAATAACAATATGACTTAGCAAAACTACATTTTAACCTGTATCAGGAGAACTGTGTTTATTTGTATAAACAGAATAACAGCAATATACTTCGAGCTTCCTTAAAAAGGAGCTTGGTATAACACTGCAAAAGATAATACCACTGACATGAAAACCATTACATGCTTTTTAACAAGTGGCAATATGATAAACAATACTCATTTGTAGAAAGGTAAACTGCATTTTAAAAGCATTATTTGTTCAGTACAATGGATAATCTGTAGATGTGTCTTTGTTATGTTCACAATAAATCTAGATAGCCTGAAGCTCTGAATAATTCCACGCCTCCCTCCCTATGAAAATGCCCAGGAAAACAGTGAGATAGGGAAGTGTGAATAGATGCCCCCAGGAAATGGAAAGCAGTGGATGGAACACTGGCACTGGTGGAGTTCCATGCAAGGCAGGTACCTTACTAGATGCTTCACAAGCATTATTTCATTTAGCTTCCACAGAAAGCCTTAGCAGTAGGTATTTTATTCTCATTTTATTTTCAGGTGAGGCTTGGAGAGGTTGAGACCTGCAGTCTCACATGACTAACAAGTGACTCCATCAGAATTTGAACCCACATCCCTCAGACTTCAAAGTCCATGTTCTCTGTGCTGCTTCCATGCTACCTTCTCTTTCATTCCTCATTCAATGTACACTTGCTGTATACTAGAGGCACAACCTGTAGAGGACTGGAGGCTGAGTCTGCAGTGATAGAAAGCCCTCAGCAAACAAGTGCTGGGAATGTGAAATTCAACCTTGTAGCATTGCGTGGAATATGCAGAATCATGATGACCTCCATGCAGATGTCCCTGGGGGCCCTGGGTCTGCATGTCAAATGCTCACAGAATCTGCACAGAAGCTACAGCCTCATCTCCTCATCTTCCCATTTCTGAGGCTGTTCCCATCACCCCCGTGGTCTACCAGAGTCAGGTCTGGCTCCTGCCTTTTCTAGCCACAGGCACAGTTAATCCCGAGGCCGTCTCCAGGCTCCTTCACGAAGGCCTCTCCCTTCTGTCTAGGTGGACACGTGAAAAAGGCTTAGGTAAATGGCTTAGAGAAATAGAATGTCATATCCAGTTTCAAAAGTATTTTCAAGAAGCTTTTATTTTTTGCCTTTGTAACTGATAATATGTGAGCTCCTTTACTTTTGACTCACTTTTTAGAAGTTCTGCTCTCTTCTGAGCTCTTAAATTGCATTTTAGCTTCTGTCTGAAGGCAACAATGTCTAGTTAAAAACAACAGTAAGTCAAGTTGCTTCCATGGCTGTGGAGTTGGCAAGGGGGCTTGAAAACCACTGAGCAGTTCTTTTAAAATGAAGCACATCCGGAGATTCCTGGTTAGAGTCCTATGGAAATTCTGGCTCCACTCTCTCTACATGTGTTGGACGACAATTTACGGCAGTCAGAAAGGCAGCCAGAAAAAGATTCAGGTTTTCTCTCTCCCATACACATAGCGTGATCACTTGGATTAACTGAAGACTACATGTATATATATTTTTTCAATATGGCCAAACTTGAACATGTGAGAAAACCAAACAAATGAAAAAGAAAAAAAATCAGTGACCAAGTTGGCAAAGAAAAACCAGCCTGTTTGGCCACCAGATCTCTGGGGGCTGACCAGCTGGCAGCTGCCAGGCTGATCCTAACCATGAGATGATCTGAAAGAGTGAGGTTTTGGTCTTGGGTTTTTGATCTTGGGTTTTGAACTTTCTTCTTCCAGCTGAGGTGCAGGCATCGTTAGGTGGCTGGAAGGGGGCTTTTGGTTCTTTAATGTGTGTACACTATGATTCCACTTGGCACTCAGTGCTCAGTATCAAACCAGCTCAGAATGCACCAGCACGGCCCGCCCCAAGACGCACCTCTTAGCATACATCCTACAAGTTCTTTTGAATATTAAGCAAAAGTTCATAAAATCCATTATACAATGTATCCCTGTCCTTTTCCATTGGACAGGAGAGGGAAATGGTTCTCTCAGAAAGTATATTCATCTGAATCAAAGAAAATGGCATTTATCCAAAGGCCATTGTCTTCTAAGTTGAACCGTCTGATATTGATGAGAAACCAGAAGTAAGAATTTTCACTACCTAAGAATTCATATTACATAGTACATGCACTGAACTTCATGAGATGAGTCACAGACTAGACCCTTGCACCCCTGTTCAGGGCTTATTTACTCATGCTATATACATAATTCTATTTAGTTTGAAATTTCACTGGTGTGGAAGATGAGAAGAGGACAGGAAAAAAGAGAAGACTAAACACAGGTAGGCATTATCTCCCAGAATATAAGCTCCATGAGGGCAAAGACGTGCTGTGTTTGGTTCACTGCCAAAGTCCCAGTACCTAGAATAGTACTAGGAACAGAGTAGGTGCTAAGTAAATATTTGCTGAATTAATTAATGAGAATAATGGAAGGTTATTAGTTTTTAAGAATAGTCTGCTAGGGAATAGTAGAAAAAAAGAAGAAGAGTAGAGGGATCAGATGGAGGGGACGTATAAAGCATAGTGGTCTAAGAACAGTTTACATAACATCAAAATATTCTACATACTTTTAAAGTTCTTGAGAACATCATCTTCAGATAATGATGCTATGATGGCTGTTTACCCTAATAGCCCAAAGTCATTAAGACATACAAATAAATGAAAATTAAAATGCATTCATTATTCCCTTTTCAAGACACAGGAAAATGCAGTATATCTGAAAAATATTTTCCAAAATTATGATTGCAATTATTTTAAATAGTAAATTATTTAAATGTTTAATTTTCTACCTTTTAAATTTCTACATTCACAAATGTTGAGTAGAATTTACCCAGTGACAGCAGATTAACGAAGTGGATAGCAAAGTTATGTTCACAAGGCAAGCAGAGTACCTGTCACTCTGTCATCACCCAGTTGCATGTAGCCAGAAGGACCACACCTGAAATCACACACCCCTGGTATTTTGTAGATGCAGTTCAACAGAATGTGACTGACCTCTAAGCAAGACGAACAGCGCTGTGCCCACACAGGACCAAAGCTTTCTCTGAACTTTGCATGTATAAAGCAATTTCCTGAATTCTTTTTTAACCAATGTGGGGAAACATGTGGTTTCAAAGGCCAGAGCCCTAGAAATGGGGAAATCTACCTAACGTGAAGCCACAGGTTTGGCTTGTTTTATGACTGCACTGGGCTTTGCTTTCTCTGAGAAATGCTGATATGCTTTAAAGGAATTCTGGGAGAAATATTTTAATGTTAAAAGAAAATCAATGAGTGAATTTGAACCTCTAGAAAGAGTAGGCAGAAATCAGAACCTAAGTAAAACCCAGGATCTTTCACGGTACACAGCAAGGCAAACAACCTATGTGTGTATTGTTCTTGGTTTACCAATAAGTCTCTGCTCCTGTTCAGAGTTTAGTATCTCACATAGAGAGAGTCATGGGGCAAAGTGAAGGAAACAACAGTATTATGTGAAAACACCAGTTTTATGTGAATTTTCCCTATATATATTTACTTACACCCTAAAACCACCTTTGGAAAATCTTACAAATCAAGTGTTTATGTAATTATCTGAAATGGAACTTGGAGAATGGGCTTGCTAGAGGATTCCCATGGGTGGGCAGTCTGGCCACTGTCCACTCAGTGTTCCCATGATCGGGAGGGGAGGGTGGAGACTAACTTCCTGCAGCCATTTATGTAGGAACCCAGGATGCCAGAACAGGACAAAAGTGATCACAGGGATCTGAGCAGTGAGACCCTGCCACCTAACTCTGAAAGCTGGGAGGGCAGGAGCAGGTCCTTGGTAGCAGGAACCCCATAAAAATGGTTTGAGGTATTGTGGCCCTCTGTTGACTTGGCCTGCCAGCACCCTGTTTCCTTGGGGGGAGTGTCTCACACTCCACAGGGCCCTGGAGGGCTAATCATGGGTTTTCTTTGTCTTAGTTTGAGATTCCCTAGAAGCAGACCCTGAGACACGGATCTGAGTTCTAGTAGTTTATTTTTAAGGCAATCACAGCAGACAAGGTAAAAGAGTGAGGACCTAAGAGAGGAAAGGGAAGGAATCCAATAAAGGCTGCATCTTAGGGCCACGGTGGGCACGGAGCTTACACTTGCTGGGGGACTCTGCAGAGCAGTGTGGAGCACAAGATGCAGAGTGAGCCCATATGAGGGGCAAAGGCTTGGGGTCTTTCTACACCAGCTCCCTGGCTGAGGGCTGAGCCCAGGCACTTCTGGCCTACCTTTCAGAGAAGACAGACAAGGCCCTCAGGTGAAGAGTAAAAGGGCTGAAACTTGGCTGTGTGGCAGGTGAACAGTGAAAGGGTAAAGGCCAAGCAGATAGGGTGGGGTACTGACAGCACCTGCTCGGCCTTCCCCCTGCCCCTGCCAGAGGCCAGGACCGTCAGGGCACATGTGGTTGGTCTGCCTTGAGTGCCTGACCTGTGCAGGGCCGATGCAAGTCCTCTTCCGAGTCCTGTGCTGGGAAAGATAAATGCTCTCTTTCCTCTCTGGCTGTTCAGTAAGACTAGAGTCAGCCAGCAGGGCCACTTGCACACCTTTCTTGGCCAC
The DNA here is from genome assembly GCA_032199065.1 of Smutsia gigantea. Taxonomy (NCBI): domain Eukaryota; kingdom Metazoa; phylum Chordata; class Mammalia; order Pholidota; family Manidae; genus Smutsia; species Smutsia gigantea. The sequence goes on along the minus strand of JAVSCE010014621.1, from coordinate 510,367 downwards.
ATAGGAAAGCTCATTTGCAGGAGGAAAGAATGAGGCCAACAGACACGAGGAAGAGATGAAAAATGAGAGAGAGAGCTCACCAACATTACTCCCACCTCTGCACATCTTTGATATAAACCAATAGGTTCTTTTTATTTTCTTGCTTAAGCCAGTTATTTGTAACCAAAAGAGTTTGTTCTCATAGAAGAATGCCTATCTTCTGCCATTTTCTTCCTCCATAACACATACACACAGGGAGTTTGGGTACATCACTGAATCATATACCTGCTAGAAAGCTGAGCTAGCTGTCCCTAATGTCATCTGGGAGGTCGGTAGGGGGGTTAAGCAGCGTACCCCAAATTGAAAATGGGTTTGGGGTGGGAGGGGACACTGTAACAATGAGTCCCAAGCCAGGTAGATGACTCTTGGAAAGGAACTCTGAGACAGCAAGATTCCATTCTGTCCCTCCTGATAGACTATAACATTTGAGACACAAAGGAGAAAAGAATAATTATTTCCAGTTCCCTAACTGCTGAGAGAACAGAGCCAACACAGCCAGTAGGAAGGAACCCAGGAGGGGCAGATCAAGGCCCTGAGTCAAGTGGGAGGGGAGAGGCGGGCAGGGAGGGAAGCACTGATGTGCTGCCTCCCCGGGGCACAGTACAGGCTGTGGACATTCAGAGCAGAGCCAGGCCCCCAGCATGGAGCCGCTGACAGGCTACCCAGTGCCAGAGCCCCAGGGGCTGGCTGGGCGTCTAAGAAACATAGTACAGAGCAGGTGCTGGTCACCGGTAGTTGCTGCTGTGCCTGCTGGTGGGGGACACCGGAGGACAAGCAGTAATGGAGAACACCAACAGCGCCACCAGTTTGGTGGACCCTAGACACAAGCTGCAAGGTAGAGGTGAGTGCAGAAGGCATCAGGGAGCCCTTGTGTACTGCAGCCAGTTCTTACCAACTCCCAAAAGTCAACTGCAAATTTTTTAGGAATTTTATAAGAATTTTTAAACATAGCAATTATTAAAATTAAATCATTAATGAATGAGTTATAACAAAAGCAAAGATAAATACTCCAAATTCATCATTTCTGAATTATTTTACTACATTTTACTATTATGTTCTGGAGGTTATTTAATTCTTCTGTACCTGCATGGTGGAAATGCTATTGCTCATCTCTTTTTAGCTCTTTGTTTAGTAGCATCATGCTGATAGCTGAAAATCTGCCAGGATAAGAGCGGAAACTACAAACACTACAAGTCAGAGCTTAGCTTGCTGCCTTGTTGATTGCTTGGACTTAAGACTGCAATGAAAAATGTTAATAATGCAAATTAAACATAAAAGTGTGTTGTGTCTGTAGCCATCACATTGCAAATAGCACAAAGATTGAGGGAACATTCTCGTTTTGATAGCCACAATCTGCTTCAGCAAAGAGGTCACTCACTTCATTGACCAGTGTGAAGTTTCAGTCTTTCTTGTTTTACTTTAATCATATTCAATGTAAATGAAGATATTGGTCAACATTCATGCACGACCTACTCCTACTTGTTAGTTGCAAGCAATGACAAACCAGTTATAACAGAAATAAAGAAAAAATATTTGACTACAGAAATAAAGTTCAGCAAAATACAAAAAGCATTCTGTGAGAATGAATTGGCTTTACAGAATTTAGAACAAAAGAATACTGCATTCTTCTTCTTACTGTGCTACACATGCTTTATGCCAATAAACTTCAGAATACATTTATGTATATATGCACACACACACCTTTTCTGAAGAGCTGATTGTTAATCATTTACCAGTACCCCACTGACGTGAGGACATCCTATCCTTCTCTCTCTGGCCCTCCCAGATAAGGAAAGGAAAGGAGTTTGCTTGTTTGAAAAGGAAGCTCTATTTCTGCCCAGCATGGAGTGTGTGTCTTTGTAGAATATGAACTTTTAGAGTATTTATATGCATACATGAAGATCCCAGAAAATGCAGGACCAGTTGCAGTAAAGGTTTGCCCCACACCCCACACCTTATGTTTGTACATTCCTGATCCCCTGGATTTTTCCTTTGTGCTTTTAATTCAAGTCACATGTGTAACTTGAGAACCCATAAATTACAAAGGTTCTTTCAAACAAAGTTAGTATGTAAATATAAAATATAACATTAAATTCCCATCATTAATATTGAAAACTAAGTCAATATTTGATAAAAATCGCCTCAGGGGAATGTGCCTTTCTGCCTGGTTTTATGTCTCCCAGACTTATTCAATTATTATTTAATTACCTGGATAAATGTCATGGCTTACAAAGCAGGGATTATATTAATAATAACATGAGGTTTGTTTTAAACCAGCCTATACATTAGATAGAACTGATTTCGTTTTACCAACTCACAGAGCACAGAATTCACATTATTCTTCTGCACCTGGTTTTGAATGAATTGATCGATTTCAGCTCCCCCCTTCCCTTTTAAAAATCATCCTCCTATATTTGTCATATTTTTCCAGTCTTTCAGCTATTCTCCACCCCACCTCTTCTTCCCCATTCTGGGAGTCTTAATTCCATAGTAAATCAAATACCTTAACAAAGGACTATGCCTGAAAAACAGAAACACAAAATAGATGTTGGGTCACAGGGAGCAATCTAGTTTCAAAAGAAGGTGGTGCGCCATGCAGAGCAGTCTCCGAGCCAACACCTTCTGACTGGTTTGCTGTTTAATTCTGCTCTATGGTTGCTATAGCAACCGTTCTATCAGAAGGCTTTGTTGGCACCTAGATGGACTTTATTTCTCCGACATACGAAGAGGAGGGTGAAGGACAAAGTCCTTCAGAGGACTGAATGCCATTCAACGGCTCCCCACTTGGCTTTGCCGTACTGGACCACCCTTTGGGGTTTCTGAGCACGGCCTGGCCTTTTGTCAGTCGGAGAGTGGTGGAGGCTGTCTGGAGAGGAGCAGAGAGGGAGAGAAGGAGCCGACTGGGGACGGCTGGGGAGAAGGCTGGAGGAACAGCTGAAACGCGGCCAGCCATGAGGGCCTTTTGTTCTCCACCATCTGTGTGCTGGGGTTGTGGGAGGGGAGCCAAAGGAGCCTTACCTGTACTGTGCCTCTCGGAGCTGCGGCGTGGCCGCCAGTCCTGCCTCCGACGCGAGGGCCTCACGTACAATGACTGGGCCGTAATAGCCTGGCAGATAAACTATTTGAACATTTGGCTTTATGAATATTGAGGAAAATTCTTCAAATAAATTACGAAAATGACTCAGTGAACAGACATCTGAGCCCCACTGCAAGCTTGGGGCTGCTGATTTGTAATGCTAAGTGTGATAACAGTTGTATATATGGGGAATACTTTTCAAAATAACTGGTGAGCTTGAAAAACTGGTGCACTAACAGGAGGGCTAATCACGGTTGCTCTGAAAGAACCCGAGCGCCCAGGCTGTCCAGTCACAGGGCTCAATGGCACATATGCGCAGCACATGTACAGGTAGTGCCTCTTCACATAGTGAAAATAAAAATCAAATTACACAGCCTTGAACAATTGTGATTTACAAAGTATCATATAGCCTTTTGGGAAGTTACGTGGACAATAGACAACAAAATCCTTAAAACTTTGAATAACCTTTTAGTAGCAGTTCTGCCTCTGGTAATTTGTCCTAAAATAATAATCACAGATATATGCAAAGTCTTAAATAACAAAGTCAGGTGTAGTGTGTATAAGCACCTGTTCTTCTAAATGTACAACCATAGGGAACTGGTTAAATTAGGGTGACAGAGGACTTTGTAGCCATTAAAAATGATTTTGAAACATATTTGATAAAATGGAAACAATATTAACAGTATACTACAGGAGGAAAAGCCAAGTTACAATGGCTGACTCCATTTTTAAAAACATATGCACAGTAACAAAAAAAATTGTTGAGATACAACAAAATAATTGATGACTGTTTACGTCCATGGAGCAGAATTTTATAGGAGATTTTATTTTCTCTATTGTGCTTACTTGTATTTTCTGGCTTTTCAAAAATGAATGTTTTCCTGTTCTACTAGAACAAAGAGCATGTACTCTTTTTACATTTCTGTCCACTAATCACTTATGTAATTATTATCCAAGTTATTTTAGAAGGAAAATTCTGGCCAGACACTCCAGATTCACGTGCCCTGATAAGTTCACATCCACTCTGGGAATTAATGGGACACAGATGTCTAGGGTCTCTTGAATGCACGGTGATGGAGTACGGCTAAGTCTTGGGGCAGAGATCCCTAGTTCAGGGCCTTCCCTGTTTTCTCAGAGAATCAAGTTGCTAGAAGCCATGATCCAGAAAGGCAGAGGCAGGGAGAAATGGAAGGGGCAGAAAGTATTATAAATATTGTGTGATGAGAAGATCAGTTTATAGCTGGCTTGTAGAAAACAGCCTCGCTTTTTTATAGTCAAACCTAATACAGAAAGATCCCACTGAAACCCTGCAGGGCCTCACCTTGGGGTGGGAGACTAGCAGAGGATGATCTCCCCATCTCCCATTCCCTCTTTCTGGGACTCAGGACTATCACAAAGGATGTTCAGTCTCTTCTCTCACCTCTCTTCCATCCCAGCATGGCAGTCACCATCAATTCATCAATTAAGCAGTTGGAGTTTGCACTAGAGCTGGGACCCTTTTGCCATCCTGGCCACACCAAATCACCCTCAGTATCATCACAACGGACCATACTTTTAATTTGCTAGGCTTGCTCTGCACTGTGACAAATACAGTACATAGAATCTGGAATACCTTTACCAATCAAACATTTTAACACTCAAAAAAAGGCAATGCATTTATTGTATTTATTGTTCTTGGAGTAAAGTCATGTAATAGGTTTATGATAACTTCCTACAAACCCTGAATAAGGAACATAATATGTATCAAGTATTTTTATTTGCTATAGTTCGTTACATGTGCATCTATTAACCTTGGCAGCACCTATATAAACTTATTACATTAATAGAGTTAAATTAATCTGATTTTAGGAAAAAATAATCTATCCTTGGAAGGAAAGTGTCATCACCTCCATGTAAACAATGTTCCTGGGCAAACAATGCCCTTAATTTTGGCAACATGTCTTTCCTGCCATCTGCCCTGCAAGGCATTTGCCAGAGTTGCAATAATAATTGAGTTACAGAGGGAATTAGGTGTAATGGAGGGGAAGGAAATTGATTGCTTAATTTTTATTAACAGAAAGGGAGAAAATTATGGTGCCCTGCTGTGAACTGAAATGAAACAAAGAGGAAGGATGCAGGGAGATGACTCCAGGTGGCAGGAATGTTCCTGCACAAATGTTAGCAATCCCATGGGGAGGCTGAGAAGAGGCCAACAGCGTTGGTTGAGCAGAGAGCCTGAAGGGAAGCAGGAGGACACAAGTAGCCTGGGGCTGAGGGATATGGTGCCACACACCAAGAAAAGGACACGGACATCTGAGATACCACACGCTTCTGCCGGAAAGAGTAGTTTATCTCACTGCATTCTGCCTGTCTGCATGTCCAGGATACACATATTAGCCAGGCTGAAGTCAGAGCCTGGGGGTGTAGGCATGCACAGAATGAGTGACTTCTGATTCTTGCCTTTCCCTTCTTTTCTGGGGACTGAAAGCCTGTAAGACATTGGACAGGTTCATGAGGGTCATTCAGAGCTCACCAGGACTAGCCTGCATTCTCTGAGCAATTGTGCTGTGGGTGGTGATTTAGCACAAGGCTGCCTGAGCTGAAGTGTGTCCACTTCTCATCCTGGACAGAGATCCACTCCATCTTTCTGGAAGTCAGTTCCTTCCTCTCAGGGGCAGCTCCAGGGCTGCTAAACTGCTGGCTACTCCCCAGAACTAACACTAATCTGGGTACCAGTTTCACGTGTTTGGTCTGTGGACTGTGGGAAGGAACTGGCCCTCCTGGGTGTCAGGTAAGAGGAGTGATTGGCTTGGGAGAGCAGCTCAGGTGATGATATCACAGTATCATTGTAGGTGACACATTAGCTCCCCTTCATCCCGTCCCATGCTGTTAATGGCACACGGGGGGTGATGGCATTCCGTTTCTCCCATGAGATGCTCCAAAGAGTGGCAGGGAGAACCAAGGCGTGGCATCTGGCTCTGCAGGACAGCAACCCCCTGAACCCTCTCCTGGCTGACGTCTTGATTCTGCTAGCCAGTTCATGGGCTTTTTAGTTGAGAATGCTAGCAAACGGATTCTCACCACCACTGTGAGCAGACATGTTTGCTGAAGAAAAAGCCACATAGCACAATTTTGCCTCCCTCAGAGAAAACAGGAAAGAAGGCATAAGTCACATTCTATACTAACCAGAGAAATTTCATACATTTAAATTATAATTTGGGGAGAATCTAACTGATAAAGTAGAACCAGAATACAATAAGGTAGGCAGCAGTATCACCCATAACATGGGGTGGGAAGAAGTTAAACAAATTTGACACATCTATATGATCGATGAAAATGCTGCTTTTCAGGTCTATTTAAATGATGTATGAAGACATTCACAATATAAAAGTAAGTTATAAAGATGATTTAAACTGCCATTACACAGTATGAACCTGATTATAAGTAAGAGAGACAGAGGTGGAAACAAAGATGACTATGAGAAATTATACCAAAATGGTAACAGACGCAAACTGTGGGTGATGGGATTATGAGCGTTTACATTTTCCTCTTTATATATTTTTTATGATCCCATTTTGGTAAAAGGGTCATGTGTTACATAAGCATCAGAAAACAAACTTTTAATGCCATGAGGTCAGAAAAATTGTGTATCTATTACCACTTTTGTGGTAGAAAGGGAGAAAGGAAAAGTTAATTTATGAAACTGCAATGATTTAAAATATGCATTTCTGCTTCAGACGGATGTGCAAAGTGATTCGGGGGGGTCACCAGGCATCCCTGAGCCTCAATTTATAGTGTTCTTCTTCATGCTCAGTTTGGTATTTCAGATTCTCTGATTCTGTTGGTTTCATTCTGCTTTTGTGAACACAGCCGGGTATGTAATTGGATATTTTCCCAAAACTAATGACCTTTAGAACATCCTTTGTTTATGCAGTTCCTACTTACAAGCTCTGCATAATTTAAAGTATGTGGTTTAAAATGCTGGCCATTCAAGGTTGCCTACAGCCAAGCCTTCCCTGAAGTGTTTACTGCAGACACAACACAGAGTTTGTGGTCACAGAATTTTACCTCAAAATGTAATCTACAGACCCCAAGATCCCCATCTTCCAACAGTGTCATGAAATTTGAGTGATCTGGGTCATTAATTATAATGTTCCTAATTGTCTCCAAGACTTTTGGTGTAACATGGTCTTCCCTGTGAGACAGAGACTTGCAGGATTCTTGGCCACCAGAAGACATTGGGCTCCCAAGATATTTTTGATAGCATCTCAGGGCATGAGCTGACCCATATTCCTTCCCACCTAGGCTGTTAATGCAGTAGCTGTCTGAAATAAACGTGGTACTCCCAATACTCACTGACTTCACTCCCCAATTGCAAGCACCAGTCTATAAAACAAGAGTCGTGGTCTCTCTGGGGCCGCTGGGGTTGTCTGCTAAGTAAGCATCAGCCCCAGCTCTCTGTACCTCCCCTCCTGGCTTTTGAGCCAGACTCTCCCTAATTTAAATTCATTTTGCCACTTCAGAACTTTGTGGTTTTGAGAAAAGCATTTCTTCTGGTTTCCAGTTTTCTCATCTCAAAGATAATAATAGGTGTGCCAGACACACAAGAAGCTCTAGTAATAGTATTGTTATGACTCTTACCCCTTCATTCCCTTTCCCAACAGAAACTGATATTTCCAGTCTCAGAGGAGACCTGGCTGTCCAGAGGCCAGGGAAACTGAAGTTTACCTTTTTTTGGAGGGGGCCATGGGGGATAAAGACCCATCTCTAAACTCTGCCCAATTACTCAGAGACTTCCTCAGAAATGCAGAGTGCAGGGATGGCAGTACTTGGGCAAATGGACCCAGACTTGCATATCACCTTCTGAGCTTCTCCCTGTGGATATATTCATGAGGAACAGTGGCGTGTCACCATGAGTGGCTAAGAGACCACCACAGGCCCCACCAGGGTATGTCTGTGCTCAGGAGGGTCGGACTGAGCCCCCAACATTTTCACAGAACAGTTGGGTGGATATTCCACAGTTTGATGCCACCTAAGCCAGCTGTACATTGGCTTGAGAGGAGAATGGAGAAAGGCCTTTGCTGAAAAGAACTCTTGGAGCCGGAGGCTGGGCCAGGCAACCATGCCATGAGCTCACTATCGTTGGCAACCATCAGACACAGGGCTCCAAGAGCAGCAGCTGCCAGGAGGCTCTGCAGGAAGCAGCACCGCCCACAGCATCTGGATAAAACCCAAGGGGCAGGGCAGGCCCAGGAAGGGATGCTCAGCCTTGGGGCAGTCAAGACACCATCGGATTGCTTGCCTTGCACTTCCTTTGGGTCTGAAGAGGCCCAAAGCAGCACTCAACTGGTGACGGGTCCAAACTTGTGTAATATTATTTAATTACAGAAAAGAAAATTCTAAAATTAAAATTGCTTCTAATTTAATAGGATTTAGGATCACCAGAAGGCGCCATCTCCTCTCTCCAAAAGTTTTATCTATGGAGTATGTACAACTGGAAGGGAATGTTGAGATTCTTCCAAGCTGACCCTGCATTGTATAGACATGGGCAGGAGAGTTGCAAAGTTATGTGAGTCCCTGTATCCAGTCACACAGCAGTAAGGGACTAAAAGGCAAAGCGGATTACTGGCCCAGTTTATAAGCTGTGATCCCCCCACTGCTTCTTTCTCACTTAGCAAATAAAATGCCTACAATTAAAACATCAATGTTAGGGAGAAGTCTTCAGAGTGAATGAAACCTCCAAGCATGGTGGGCTCCAGGAGAAACAGAGCCAACCCGACCATTCCCCTTTGGTCCCAGCTAGGGCACACTATTTCAGCTCTCAGTGCCTCCACTGGAAAGCCCATCTGCCCTTGAACCATACAGAAATAACTTGAGGATTAATAAGCTGATATGGAGAGTGATGCACACTGCTGCGTGGTGTGTGGCTAAGTGAGCTAAGTCAACCTCAGCAGGCACTAACCGCAGAACATGAACCCTGATGAGATAATTTCCTTCTTCATGGGGAAGGCCCTCCAACCTAATGAAAAGCTATATATCCCTCCTGGAGACAGCACAGCCCACAAAAATGCTATAGCACTTATAAAATTTGTAGCGGCTCTGTACACATTTAGTAGGAACATTCCTTCTCCTCCCCCACCCCTTTATTCAGAATAGCATGTCATATGTATTAAGCACTATTATGGGTCAGTCACTGCCCTACAGGAATTTCATGCATTATCTCATCTAATCCTCCCCAAAGCCCTGTTAGAAAGGCAGTATTTTTATGGTCATTGTGCGTCTCTGCTACAGAAAATGGAGTGTCAGGAAGTGTAACTTCCCAAGACATTGAGCTAGGTGGTGACACCTGAATGTAAGCCCAGGTTAAGCCAGAGCTCCCAGCCATGACTTCCCTCTGGCTGCAGTCCTATTCCCATCCAGCACCAGTATGATGGAATAGAAGCTCCATGGCATCCTCCTCATCAGGGTGAGGGCCACAGGCAGCGAGACTGAGGCCCCAAATCCAACAGCAGGGATTTGCAAATGGCCTTCAGACTTTTATATTTTTTAAAGGCCAAACAAGCGATCAAGAGGGAATATCAGCTAAATAAAATGACAGGACCCAAGGACATGGGAGGGCAGGGCGAAGGGGATAGCTCAGGAGTTTTGAAATTCATATCCTATTCAAAATCAATGTACCTCAAGCATATTTCATGGTATTAAAGTCATAGGACATAAAATTCAGTCACTCCTGTGGACAATTGAATGAAATGAATACAAACACAGCATGTTCCCTGAACAAACATTCTCCACATGGTGTGGTTCCTGGGGAAACAATAAAAATAATTCAATTTAGTTATGCAGAGCTTACCTTCCCCTGCTTGTAATTCATGCTGCTATAACGGGGGTAGCAGGGAAAGAAAACTGGATGAAGCGCCAACATGAAATTCCTCTAGGCCTGGATGTGGACCAATTCTCTCTCTTATCTATAATTTCCACATCCATCTCTTATTATAGATATTTATCATCCTTACTAAGTTCCTTCACAACTAATCCTGTGATTCTTTTTTCATTTTCATTGCCTAGTCTAGTGCATGAAATGGTGCGCAAAATATATTTGTGATTGATTTGACCTGCTTTGTTTGTTAATTCGTAAGAGGGCTCTGGTTGTCCAGAAATAATGGCTGAGGCCTAAAGCTGAAAACCAGAGGTTCTAAGTAACCCTACATTCTAGTGAGAGCTTCTTCATATAGGTAGGTACCTCCCTGCAGGTTTTACAAGTAGCTAGCAGAGAAGGCCCCAGAATCACCAGTCAAAAATCCCTCCACAGCCCCATATAAAGAGACTGGGAAGAGAGAGATGCTGGAAATCTGAATGTTGGGGGCAGGGAGGAATGGTACTTCACAGGGACAGCATTTTCCTTCCCCAGTCCAAGTGAGGAGTAGGCAAGTCCCAAGATAATTATTTGTAAAGACACTGGAGTATCTCTAAGAAGGGGTCACTGGCATTTCATGTCCCAGAGTGGACATCAGCTTACTGATGGGCTGAATGCCTGGCCCTGTGCCATCATGAGAGGGACGGCAAACTGGGAGGTCGGGGTGTTGGTGGAGAGCTCTGCACTCCCACATGGGAAGTTCCCTGGAGGTCTCTCGGACGCAGAGAAAGGGACCTAGACTTGACCTGCATTGACAGTTTGTCACCTAAGAGAATTGTCTGCTTTCCAGGGTATTCTGGCAGCAAAAGGCTGATGGGCAGGCTACTGGCGTCGAGAGCTAGAGGAGGTGGAAGTGGTCAAGCTGGAACTAGATATTTGTGGAGTAAATGGAAGTTTTCACCCAGAATTACCTGCCTAGCGTTAGTCCATTTACATACCAATGAATGTTTACCACAGCAGAGCCTCCAGGTGATCCAGGGAAAGCAGTGGAGAGAAAATGGCCAATCTCTCCTCCCCTCTGTTCCTGGTACCAAATTGGTCTGGTGCCTGTCAGTCACCACAGACCCACTCATGGAGTTCCTGCCAGAAAAGGCAGGCAAGAGAAGAGAGCGCACGCCGCAGCCAGAGGGGATGGACGGTTCGGGGCCTGGCTAGCAAACCCAAGCGAGCTATAAGAAATAAATCCCTTTAACCCAACCTGCCCTTCTCCTTGTCTTACTTCAGTTTCACTGAATTCACAGAGAACTTGTCCCAGGCAGGGAAGCCCCTTACTCCCAGAGCTGCAATAATCCACACCATGGAAAGACCTCACAGCTTCTGTTGAACACAATGTGCAACTCCATGACAGGGCCAGCCTCTGGACACTAGCCATGGAGAGCATTAGTGACACACCAGTTATTCTGTTTCCACCCCAACAGGGGTGTACTGCAATCCAGTTCTGACACTAATCATCCATAGTTAGCACAGACTCCATAGATTTAAGGGCCTGGTCTCCACCAAGATTGCCCTTACTCCAGATACCAACTGCATATAGGTATACCTAGGCTACCTATAATTTGGACTGACTGATAACAAATTCAGGGGTTTCTAGACCCCCTCACGTTCGTTAAACTAGGACGACTCACAGAACTCAAGAAAGCACTACACTTATGACTATAGTTTTCGTATAAAGTTCATGCATAGAGTAAGGTCTGGGAGGGAATGCGAGGCTCCCATGCCCTCTCCTCACAGAATCAGGATACACCAGCACCAGGAGCTCCGCTGAGCATTGGTGTCCAGCATTTTTATTAGGGTTCCATTACATAGCTATGATTGAATAATCATTGGCCATGTGATTCAACAAAATCTCCACCTCCTCTTCCCTTTCCGATGTCAGGCTGGCCAAAAGGGTCCACTCTCTAATCATTTCACTGGTCTTTCTGGTGACCAGCCTCCATTCTGAAGCTACCTGAGAACCTACTAGGCACTTGGTTAGCATGACAAAGATATTCATATTATTCAGGAAATTCCAAGGATTTTTGAAGTTCTGTGCCAGGAACTAGGGACAAAGATCAGATATATTCCCCATTATTCTTGACCAGTGATAGCCCAAGAAGCCACAACCAACAGGAGGCATTTGTCGGCTCACATAGCTGATTAGCAAAACATTTAGAAAACTTTATACCCCTTTCCTGCTCCCAAACCAGAACCAGAACCTATAGAAGGGAGGAGAGGTGGTCTGTAAAGAGAAAACTACACATCTCTCCATTCCAAGTTTCTTAAACCACAAGACTCATCTGGCCTGGAGTGGGCAAAGACTAAGATTGAGACTGAAATTTCAAACTGAACCAAACTAAATTTTAGTAACTGGAAAAGTCCTAAAAGTTTTAGATTTTATCAAGATACCATTAAGTGCTGGAAAAGTAGGGTTTGACACTATGGCTGAAAGCAGAATCTAGAAAAATAAAAAGTTGCTTCATGTTTAAACCCCACTGAGCTATTTGTAGCTACTAGGATGGCTGACAGGAAAAGATGGAAAATATCAAGTGTTGGCAAGGATGTAGAGCCACCAGTACTCTCATATACTTCTGAGAAGTGTAAATGGCTGAAACCACTTTAGAAAAATGTTTAGCAGCATTTATTAAAGCTAAATATAAGCATACCATATGGCCTAACCATTCTGCCCTTGAGACATATCCAACAGAAATTCATTCATATGTTTATCAGGAGACATGTACTATAATGTTAATGACAATACTATCCCTAATAACCTGAAACTGAAGATTACCCAAATGACCATCAATGGTAGAATAGATAAAAAATAAGTCATGGAATGGCCACAAGTGGAATACTATGCAGCAATGAATAAATTATCCAAAACTACATGCAATAATGTGGATAAATCTCACAAATGTGATATTGGTATGGAGATCAGTCTTGAAAAACAGCAATAATTTTTCCCTTTGGAGCAAGGGGCAGATTTGTATGCAGCTCACTATAATGATCCAGGTTTCTTTAACTCAACCTGTAATATAAACCTACTACACGTGCAGATGTAACCTGGCTCTCCTCATGTCACCCCTGCGGGACTTGGGGCTTAGGGAACCAACACAAGAAACTGATTATATTCTAGCTATAGCTATTGCTGTAAGTAATAAGGTGTCTTTTGTCTCTGATCCAGGAGACTCCATGTTCTCTGCCAGCATCCATGGAACTGGAAGGCTAACTTGACAGCTTATAAACAGGGTAAAATCTCAGACTCTTTATAGTTCTTGATCTCATCATGCTTCCATGTGCATACATTTGAAAAACAATGCTTATGCAGGTGCATCTATTGATTCAACCTATAGATAATACTGTGGGGAGCACGTACACAGTTGCAAAAACCCCACTCATCAGCCTTCTTTCCTCTGGCCTAGGTGTACCCATGTATTGTCAGTTTTCTCTGCACATCAATACTTTAAATGTTTTATAGTGTCATTTGTTGTCATCAATCACCCCAGGTGACTGAGGCCTGCAAAGCCCAGCTACTATGCACCTCACTGTCCTTTCACTCAGCATCTACCAGGGCAGGCAGCATCATTCATGCATGTTCAGTTTATCATTCACCATATCCAACAGAAATTCATTCATATGTTTACCAGAAGACATGTACTATAATGTTAATAACAATGCTATCTCTAATAACCTGAAACTGAAGACTACCTAAATGACCATTAATAGTAGAATAGATAAAAAAAATAAGTTGTGGAATACTATGAAGCAATGAATAAATTATCCAAAACGACAGACTTTTTCTCAGAGCCCACTGACTGCTGCTCTGCTGTGAATTTGATTATTCTCTTCTTCATTAAGTTTTTACAATTTGTCTCCTTGTCACCTCAATTGACTGGTTTCTGTCTCCTCTAATTTATCAAACTTAAGCTGTATTTAACCTTCTCTTTCACTGTGCAAGTCTCTCCTTTCAGCTATCTGCAGAAAGGCTCCTTTTCTCACAGGGCCCTTTTCCCAGTTAGATTTCATGCTGTTTGGAATGACATTTAGTGAGCTTCTGTAGGCTACCACTTCATTTTCCCCTCTCGTTGACACCATACCACTGACATCTTCCTGACTGGCTTTAACATTCAGTCGTCATGTATTCTTATTTCCTTATGAGGTCGTCACAAGAACAGCCATCATCACATCTCACATGATAGCTAGTGTGACATTGTACAAACGGAAAATAGTTGATGTTTTCCCTAAATCCCTGACCCCTATTTTGTTGATGACCCTTTTTTTTCTATACTATTTCTGAACAGCAAAGTTTCAGATTATTTTTAAGGTGTCTTGCTGGTTACTGAGATTCTTTGTCATGTAACTTTTTTTTTCTGTTCCAATTACAATTCGACTCTTGAATTTCTCACTATGCAAAAAAGATAACAATATCAGGATGGTGCTTTAGTTTCCCCTCAATAAAATGAGTAACTGATCTAAATAATCACATGAACTGGCCTAATGTGTCTGAAATAGTTTTGGTTTGAACCTTTTCTTAGGCTGAGTCAGATAAACATAATTCTTTCCTTTAACAGCCTTTTGCAGTAAAAGGTAAAGATTGAATGTAATTTCTGTGCTTTGGACATGAGTTACACCCTGCATGTGTTAAAGAAATACAGATTCATAAAATTATAAATTTCTTCTAGAGAAGACATGACCCTTTCTCTTGCCTACCATCTCAGTAGCATTTCACTTATTATCTATTACACAACCCCTATATTTGAAATTCTCCCTTCTGGAAGTTAGCTTAATTAGCTGGTGGGCTTAAGGGACCCGACTGAAAAGCATGGTGGGGTTCAGGCAAGCTGAGTCTGAGCTGAGCTCTGAAGTCCTGCAGGCAGTGTGCTGGACTAATTTATACTCAAGGGTAAAAATTAAGCCTAGTTTTTGGTAGCTGGCCAGACAATTGCACAGGATTAAAACCAGGGATGCAGACTGAAAAGAACAGTTAATGTGTTCTTCCTCTTCATGCTGTGTGGTATGGAAACTTCTTCAGGGCCTTCTTGCCTCTACATTTGTCTCAATTGTACTTATTATGTGACTTTTTAGCGAATATGTTCATAAAAACAACTATAAGTGACTATGGAGTTTGGGGTCTCAATTAACAGATATTTTTTTTCTCCACTTGATTATATGTGCCAATACTGTTCTGTGTATCTCGTTTTTCTGTAAGGTGCATCTTTAACCAAAATCGCTAGTAATTAACTTTCACTATAACCTCACAGTACATCAGATCCCAAGACAACATACCAAATCTCATAACCAAGCATCCAACCAGTGAGAAGGGTGGACGAATTATTTCCTCTTATGCTTCTTCTCTTCGCCTTTCTTGTGTTCAAGTTTCTGATGTCCAACATGTCCTATAATTTTCTTGTTCTCACCATGTGCATTTGAGTTATAGGAGGTCCTGCAAGATGCCTTTTGGGAAATCTTATGGATGATCAAAAAGTCTCATTAAAGTCAGGCTCGTAGCTCTGAATTATGAGGACGCAGAGTCACATGCACCAGCACGATGCTATGATGTCCCTATCGTGTGGGGACACCATTACAGCAGCACTGGACTTCCTTATCTGACTCCTCAGCTGGAAGGTTAGCTGGTAGAAACCTCTTATCTTATATAAATCCTTCTGCAACTCTGGACAACTATGGTGACCGCTGAGATAGACTGGAAGAGCTGACAGTGAAAACACCATCCCTGCGCCAAGCCCTGCCAACACATCACAAATTGGTAACAGCAAAGGAACAAATTTGCATATCTGGGTGGACGTGTTAAATATAATATATAAATAAAAATATAAACAAATTATCTTATTTCTCCATTAGGTGACAAGATACCCACCAAAAATATTCCTACTAAGTAGATTTAACTCATTTGAAAGAAAAACCAAAGGTCATCCACATGGTGATTTGATTACTATCCATGATACATTATTCAGAAGTGTTTTCAGGAACAGGAAAAAATTAATGAGTCGTGTTAAGTAAATAGATATCTGTGAATAAGTGTGAACATTTTTTTACTAGTCATGAGAAAGTATATCATTATGTAGAAGATCGTATACCAGCAAGAGTTGCAGAGTGAAGGATTCATTTTCCGTCACTGCAGATATTGAGAAATAACTGATTAATTTAAATGCCATAGCTTAGGAATTGCATCTGGCCTGGGCTATATAGTTATTAATATTTGTTGAAGAAATCTAGAATGGGAAAGCAAACAGATGTCATCGATTATGACAGCAAATCACAACCGCTAGGTTTCCCCTGGGCCTAAGTTCCATGGCAAACATTTTGTCCTGCCCCTAGGATTCTCACCGGGAAGCAACACTAAGGGCTGCCACTCAGCTAAGCTCTGCCCAGTGAAGAGAAGAGGCAGCCCCAAAAAGCTGTTTGAAGAGCAATACTGGTACGATTTGAGCCCAGGAAGGGTCAGGAAGCACATACAGATGTCTGCATGCGGAAGGTCACGCCGATGCTGTCTTGTCTGTATCAGTTCTAGCAGGAGAGAAAGGAGTCTGTGACCAAACACCAATTCTTGTTATGCCAGGAAGGCAAATCTTGGCATACTGGGGGCATCAGCTTTTGTTTTTAGCTCTGAGTTCTACTGAAATCACATGTCCTCTTGCTCTGCTTGACCCACATGCCGTAAGTCATAACCCCGTGGCTGTGGCACTCTTCAATTGTGTGGACTGATTCTAGGATATAATTAGTGGCTGTCTTATGAGTTAGAGCTACACATATTGCACAGAGGCATTTTACTCAAATCAAGGTTATGAAGCAAGTATGGAAGAGCTAACTCTTTTATAAGATGACACCTTTCTGCTTTCTGTTTTCAGTTATTTATTCATGATGATGGGTTTGCATAGTGATTCAGGTACACTTTCTAACTTCTTTCCTTATAATAAGGAGTTTACTTATGCAAGGTAGTTGGCTTGAGTTGAGGGTATTTTTTGTGGCCATAATATGCAACTGGCCCAGGCTATACTTGATCTCATTATCTTTCGCTCCTTAGGACAATATTTAAACCAGCCAAAAACTTGGACCCTAAGAACCAGTTGCGGCTTTGTGCCCACCAGAGATTCCTGGTAATAATTGAATAGTCTAGTGAAATACATAGCTCCCAATTCTCAGCAGCTGAGGATAGAACTTGGAGAAAAAATTGTCATAATAAATTCCATAGAACAATTTTCTGTCTCTGTCAACAGCTGAATGGAGAGCTAAAATACTGACCGGAGATGAGGCTCTTGTGGTTCTCCTGCCCTTGATATAGGGTCTATAAGCAACAAGCTGTAAAACCTGGGATTTAGTGTCAGTAAACCAAAGAATTTACATTTGAAAATTATTCAAACCCTGAATAATCCAAAGTTGATTTTTCATTTGAAGAACAAAGAGCAGAAATGCTCCCTATCTTTCTTAAGAAGGATGCCGTTCTCAGGGGGTGTTGCATTCTACTTCTATTCTTTGTACAGATCACACATTCAAAGCCTCCAGGGGCTGGGAGGTGTGACTTGAAGCAGCTCAGAAGGGGCTGTGGCAAACGGGAGAACTCACCTTCCACAGGGGCAGCCTCACTTTAGCGCTTGCTGATGGTTGCCACTCAACAGTCAGGGTCCTTGTAACCACATTTTGTACTTCTCAAGAGAAACTAGAAATCTGAAATTTTTTATCACATCAACCGATAAGTTTTAAATGCTGGCAGATAATTAAAAAACATTTTGAGTGCTCTGTGGGTCAAATAAAACATGAGTGCAGAATAGATTCAGCCATGGGCCATGAGTCTGCAACCTCTGTCTTAACATGTCCTTGTAATTTATGCTGACACCCACACTTTACATTCTCTGTTTTTCAAAGTTGCTGTAATGTTGCTATTTAGTGTGAAGAAAGTGAAATCTATTGTTACCATGGTAGCCTCAGCATTTTCAATAATGAATAGAGATGATTTGTATTTAAACACATAATTAACTAATTAAACATGTTAGCTATTATGGAATTCTAGGAGTTAAAAACACAAAATTACTATCTTTTAGGAAAAGCAAGTTACTCTGTTTTAATCCTATCTGGGATGGAATCAGTCTTAGAAACATTTTTGATTCAATAAAGTAGGAAACCTTATCTGAAGGCACTTCCCCTTTAATGTTAAGCCCTGTGTACTTACTTCTAAAGGAAATGCAATATATCCACTTCTGGCTTATTTACATTAAATCACTAAAATGTTGTTTTATACAACCCTTTTGATGTCTAAGATGCTTTTGGAAATCATTCAAAAAATGTTCTAATCTTTTTTTCCCCTGTAGTCACATTTTTGACCAAAATAAACAAGTTCAAACACCAGAGGATTCTACATAAAGGCTAAAACCCAAAACCTGCAGATTCTGTAAATTCTACACAGAGTAAAATGAATGATTCTTTGCCCAGTTATCATTATCTCTATTTGTTCCATCCCACAGAAATGATGAAATAAGCTCATTAAGCAAAGAATTCCCATTTACAATTGCAAGACATAGAATTTATCTATTTTAAGTATGACTCTGAGCTGAGGTCAAACCTTTAGATTCTTAAAATAACATGAACTTGGTCAGGCAGCTCAAAGCTTCTCCTGGCTGTTCCTCTGAATGTACACATAGCAAGGGCTGAAATGATGTGCCATATGGGAAAGGAATATATATTTATGAGATGATTCTTTATGCCAAGAGGACATACATTGCTTTACATTCACATTCAAACAGACAGAATAGATCTTCTGTGAGAGATGGGGCTATCCCCACATTACCAAAAGCTGTCACTTAAAATACAATTTTGATTAATATCACTTGCAAATTGAATACTGATTCGGTTCCTTTCCTCCCAACAGGAAATGCAGATCTGTAGGGATATAGGCAAAGAACATATGTAAACTCTGGGGAATGGACAATGATGAAATGACCCAAAACATGAATATTCCTTGCTACTTCCTGAAATCTGTTTCTCAAATCCCCAAACTAACAGTTCTCTGAATTTATGGTTCACAAAAGTGTTCAATGGTTTTCAGACCACTCGCCCAGCTCCACAGAAGGTGCGGAAGGGAGGGATTTCAAAGATGTGCACAAGTGGGTCAGCCAAGGTTCATTCCTTGAGATCTTCCAGATATTTATTAGGAGTTCATGGGAGGGGATGTTCATTTCTGTAGACACAGGATGGATTTTCCAAAATGTACAGTGCAGGTACTTCTAAGTCTGTGGCTAGACTGAGATAAGCTAGTCTGTCAATGACAGGATTGTTCAAATGTAGCATGTCTAGTTTACCCAGAGGCCACAAAGTAAAGCAGGAGGGAAAGTGGGAGGCATGCCAGGAAGTCTTAAACTAAGGGGACTTTCCCAGGCTAGAGAGGCAATCAGGTAAGCCCATGTCTCCATAGGAGAGCCATCCTGAGCAACGTGAAGCTGAGTGCTAACTTAGGAGGGGGCGTGATCTGAGCCCAGCACGCAGCTCCCCACTGAGGGAGAAGCCACCCTAGGGGATCTTGCGAAATAAGCATGTGCACCTTCACGCAATCATACCTGTTTCCTTTAGCTTTAACAGAGCCTGGGCTGCTCATGAAGAATTGGTCAGAAAATGCGCCAATGTTTGTTTGCTATTGTGTGTGCACAGCACTGTGCCAGGCACTGGGGCTCCGCAGGGCCGCCTGCCTAGTGCTGTTTCCTTCTTTTTTCCTTCCACCACCTGCTCTGGTGCATGGGTGTCTCTCCATACAGAGCAAAAAGGCAAATGTGTTCTTTCCTAGACTCTCTCATTTGTGGCGCTTCCCAAGTCAGTCACAGGGATACACATTTCTTGGAGAAGAATTTAAATTGTTATAAGAAGAAAAAAAACTCAGAAATATTTGATGTTTATCTGTTAGATTTCTTAAATAGGCTTTTTACCCCTTGTTATTAAGTGACGGTGTAACATGCATACAGTGTGGGCACCCATCTCAGTACATGATTCAGGGAATTTTTACAAATGTATATAAGCATGTAACCACCACCCAGACCAAGATGTAAACATTCCCACAAACTCCAGAAGGCTCTCTTGGCCCCTTTCCACCCACTCTCAAGAGGTAATTTCTGTACTAACTTCCGTCACCACAGACTTGTTTGCCTATTCTGAAATATAAATGCAATCTTAGAGTACATACTCTTTTATTGACTTCTTTCACTTGACATAATGTCTTTGAGATTTATCTATATTGTTTGGTAGAGCAGCTTCATTCTTTTTTATTGCTGGGTGACATTTACATATGTGTGTATATAGAAATATATAAAAAATATACACATATATAAACACATATATGATCCATTTATGGTTCATTTACATGAAATCATTAAAATATACCCATTTGATGTCCTGTGAGATACAGACATATATATCACAGTTTATCCATTCTATTGTTGATAATATTTGAGTTATCTCCAGTTTCTGACTATTACATATAAAGCTTCTATGGACATGCTCATGAACATTTTTATTGAATAAAAGCTTATTTCTCTTGGGCATATATCTAGGAAAGCAATGAATGTTTAGGTTAAGTAGATATTGCTAAGCATTTCCCTTTGATCCATTTTATACTCCCAGCAGCAATATATGAGAGTTCCACTTGCTCACAACTTGGCCAACACTTGGTTTTGTCCATCTTTTAAAAATTGTATTATTCTGGCAGCTGTGTAATGGTATTTCATACAAATGGTTTTAATTTGTATTATCCCAATGACTGATAATGGTCAAGTTTTATATATTCTTTCCATGTTTTATATATTCTTTTATTTAGTGCCTGCTCAAGTCTGTGTTTTTAAATTCAGGTACTTTCTTTTCCTTATTGATTAATACAAGTTCTTTATATATTGTGGATGTCAATCTTTTGTCAGATATATGTACTGCACACATCTTCTTCCACTCCATGGCATACCTTTTCACTCTCTTACTAGTGCCTTTTGAAGAACGTAAGTTCTTGATTTTAATGAAGTATAATTTTTTAGCTTTTAATTTTGTTGTATGTCCTTGTGTCATTTAAAACAATTATTGTCTGTACCAAGTTCATGAGGATACTTTCCTTTTTTTTTTAGGATATTTATTAATTTATTTCACAGTTACAGCTATTTGTCCATCCTGAATTAATATTTTAGTGAGGTGGGGGTCAAGTTTAAGTTTTTAATGTAAATATGTAATTGTTCCAACAGAACTTATGATAAAATATTTTCCTCACTCTCATAAAATAAGTGACTATATATGTGTAGGTTTATTTCTGGAAATATTTTTAAAGAAAAATCTTTGATGTGCAGTTTTTTACTTTCCAAGTAAGCTCTTGCAGCCCATACCAGAAACAATTGTTTTGAGAGCCAACATTTTTTATTTTTTAGAGCCAGGACTGGTCAGGAAAGAAAAAGCCCTTGAGAACTGAAAGGAAATTGAGGATTGTGTTTGTTTGGAACTGGAAAAAAGAGAGAGTCAGGCTGATGGTCCCTAACCCTAGAGGCTTACACTGGGCTGAGGGTGGGAGGAGGGAGGGGAGTGGGATGGGGCACATGCGCCTGAGGACTGGGGTCTGGACTAAAGCACCCTGTAGGGAGGAAACAATAGGCAGGAAGAGAAATCACAAATTGCATGGGGACCAGGTACAATTCTTAGTTGACATACCAGGAACTACGACCCCAGACCTGGCTGAGAAGCCACGTAAGCCCTGCACAGTGTGAGGCTTTCCCCAGACTGCTACTTGCGACTCACCTGTGCGCTTGTCATCTCATACAAATGACAACATCCCAGATCCCAAGATCTGAGATCCAGCCACCCATTTCCACAGGTCCAACTGTCTAACAGCAATACCTTCAAACAGCATCTATGGGCCTTTTAATGCCATTAAGATGGTGACAAAGGGAAAGTATTCAGCTCTTTTACTTGGGTGACTAGACAGTGTGACAAATACCTCCATTAAACAATATTTAGCCTCCTGTACCTGAAGAAGAGAACCATCCCAATCAGTAGGCATTTTACAAATCAGTGGGAGGGCTACTATATACGATTTATTGATACTGTAGAAATACCCTTGCCCTTCTGAGCTGATTCCCTGGATCATAGAGTTGGAAGCCTAGAAACTACTTCCCAGACTCCTTTGCCAGCCAACTTCTGGTTGGGATGCAGCCAATGAAAGGCACTAATGTGACATTTCAGTGGTAGGAGAGAATGGCTTTCATTACTCCACCTCTGGAAGCCATAGGTAGACTTGGAGAAAGACAAAAGTGAGGTTTGCAGTGGCTCCCAGGTGAATTCCTGTGGTTTGCCTGTTCAGAACTGCTAGAAGCACTCCATGATTTCCTAGAAGCAGCAGAGGATCTCTGTGACATCCACTCCCTCCACCCTTCCAGTGGCTTTACAGGCACATAGTTCCTTGCATTAAATAAATCCTTTCCTGCCAAAATATTTAGAATGATTTTCTGACTAAACCCTGACTGATTTAAGACATCACCTTCTTTAAAAAGTTTCTTCAAATAATAAGTTAATCCAATCCATTATTCAACTTTTAACAGTTAAATTTTATACATATGAGGAATACAATTCTTAGGTGAATGGCTGTAAATCAATTTGACTATTAGATTCTTTTTTGTTGGAGGCCATTTCTTTGTCACACCCAATTTCATTTCATATGTTTCAGTGTTCAACAAATATTGATTGACAGTAACACATCAACAAAAACTGAGAGAGTTGATACTGTAGAGAGTATGAAATTTATAGTCAAACACCTTACACCTAAGTTTTGATACTGCATTTGCAAGCAGTGATCTTAGAAAGTAATTAAAACTCTCTGACTTCCTCTTTCAGGTGGAACAAAAACTTCTGCTTTGTCTGTTTTACAGGATTTAGTGAAAGAGTAAAGGTACTGCCTTAAAACTGTAAGGTGTTTAGCAAATCTTAACTATTGTTAATAGATACCTCTCTTAGAAATGACAGAAGTTCAGCTGTGGTATGGATCACTGCTGTGGAGGGAATATCTTTTCAGAAGGAAAAATTGTAATAGCACTTATTATAGAAAAATTGTAATAGGTAGCACTTAGTATAGGTCAACACTATTCTGTTATTCACATATATTAATTCATTTAATCCCCATAATATTTCTATAATTATTATTATTCCCTTTTAATGGATAAGGAAACTGAGGCACAGAAAGGTTAAGTAATTTACTCAGTTTCACACAGCTTACAAAATGGTGGAGGCAGGATCTGACCCCAGATAGCCTGGCTACAGAGTCTGTGCTCTTAGCCACTAGGAGAAACTTAGTAGTTGGGAAAATAATATAAAAAAAGAAATGTTGGGATAGTTTAGCTACCTCTTAATATGTTCCATTCATCAAGAAGACAAAGAGCCAGTTAGTGTCAGCTGTCAGTCTATGTTCCCACTCTTGACACTGGCATGAGAAGAGCCCGTAGAAACAGGCTGTGAGCAGCAGCGGCTGTAGCTTCCCACTTGGGGGAAAATGGGTGGGAGAAGCAACGCATGGCCAACAGAAGACCAGGAAGCACAGAATGTGCTCAGAGGCTGCCAGCTACAGTACCAGGCCTCAGCCAGGCAGTGAGCAAAAGCCCAAGGTGGACACCGCAGCAGCTGTGCTTAGGGGCATCACTTGCATTCTTAGAGCCTGTCTGCATGTGGCCATGTTGGCTGGAAACACCACTATCACACCCAGGAGAGTACCATGCCCACAGCCTGCTCCCCTGGGATACGGGGAAGGTGGGAGCAATGGCTTTAAACTGATGGGCTCATTCTGAAATGGCATCTGGGCAGGAATCCTTGCCCACTCACCGTCTCGGCCGACAGAGATGGTAGCGGCGTCCTGCCTTCACACTTTCTCCAGTAGCCACCATGTGCATCTGCTTATCATTTAACTTTGTTCTTTCCCTCAACTGAGCAGTAAGAGAAATGGAAACACTTTCACCTCATAGCTAGGGAAAAACAACTTTTTAAAAAGGCTTCAGTCCTTTGAAACAAACTTGAAGCCTCCCAGTCTTTTGGAAAGTTTTCAAATGGTAACTGAAATTACAAAATAGAATGGCTGAAGCAGACATGTCTGGAAACAGATCTAGTTTGGGAAAAAAGAAATGAGTGAATTTGGTTTTAGATCCTGAGTTTCAGATGAAGGCAGAAGGGGCTGCTAGGCATGGCTCTGGTGAGTTGCATATGCAAGCTTCAGTAGAGATCAGGGCTGGAGGTACAAATCAAAGTACCATTTTTGTATGGGTGACAGCTGAGACCACAGAAAAAGATGAAATCTGAAGGGCAAGATTGTAGCTTTCAAAACCAAAGAATCAAAGACAAAGTCTAGGTAACTCTTTTCCTAGCTCCCTAAGACTTCCAGAAAATCTCTCTTTGGTGGGAGGGAGTTGGAGGTGGCAAAGACTTCAACCTAAAATGTTCTAGTCTCCCACTAATTGTTTTTCTTAGCTCTCTTGGAAAGCTCTCTAAATAGAGTTGGGAAATTGGGGTAAACTTGGAATTAAGAGCCTTTAGAAAAACACGTGGTGACATATTGCATCATTGCACTGTTTTACATATTGCATCATTCGCTCTCTGGGGCTGGGGGTGTTACTTCTACTGTGCAGTAATCTCACATGCAAGCACTTCGCATGTCTCATAATCTTCAGTTTAAAAAAGTTATCACTATCTCAAATGAAAATATGCATGTTAATTTTTCAAAATATCCTGTCTTGCTTGGGTTTTTTTTCTATTAGTGCTCCTAGGTTAGAAGTTAATAGGTAGATGAACTTCTGAAGTGCACTGCCTCCCTGCTACAGACTAATTGAAGAAAATGCTAAAATGAAATTGTATATAACAAAGGTCCTATTTAGCTAACATCTGAGATTACTAAATATATATTTGATTGTGGGATGTGTTGGATATCACCCCATCCTTTTTTGGCCCCATCCCACACCCCAAATCAATTTGCAGCAACTGATTAACACGGGGGTGAGTCGCTGTCTGAATAATACTGTCCATGGCATTCAATGTGTGAGCACACATCTGAAGGGGTGAGACAGTGGTGGACATGTGGGGAGGGGGAAGGAAAAGTAGGTTCCTCAAGGGAGAATTCACTATTTGGAATAAAAAGATAAATATGGCCTGGCCAGCCAGACCCAACAGGATCTGCCTGCAGTTCAGAGATGACAAGATGTCCCTGGAATATGCAGCATGTTTCTGGGCCTGGAATCCTCCCAACCCTCTGCCCTGGTGGCATCTGCCCATTCCTTGAAGAATAGAAGACTGAGTGTGTAACTGACAGGTGCTGCAACAAACCTTGTAATAATCAGAGGCCCAGGGAACCATACTGTGAGACCTCCAGTCTACAGGTGACCCAGAGGGAGTGAACGTTTTCCTTCCTAATTCACAGACACTGTGAAGTTGCCATGGTCCTGTGGTGACTGACAGCAATAGTGGTGTCCATGGTGAACTAGCCAGACCTTGGCCAGGAAGAGGTCTTTTGGAAAGGGTCCAGGTCAGAGACAGGAATGTGGCCCTGGGAGGCTGGGTCTGCAGGCAACTGCAGCTGCAAAGAGCACAGGCCAAGACAGGGTGGTTGAGGTCAGAGCAGGAGGCAGCTGGAGACTAAACCCTTAGAGAGGCAGTGAGAGGCAATGTCCCTAAGCTCATTCACAAATGGATGTAAGTCCCCTTTGGGAAGATCCATATAAATATGTGGGGGACCATGGAAGGTACTGTTGGAACAATTGGAAGTTTGGTTTTCCAGGACATGGGCAGTAACAGCCATCATTTCATTCAAATCTATAGGCTGGTATGCTCGGGATGTTTGATATGTAAAAGACACCTATGTATCACAGAACAGTTGAAAAGCAGCTGCTTCCTTATTACATATACAAATATATACAGGTCAACAACGCATGGCCTGGTAGACTAGGTATGAGGCATTTATAATTAATTTTAAATTACTTAAGTATTAATAGATGCTTTTAAGATGTTTGAACATAGTTTCTCCTCAGGCATTTTAACATTTAAACCCATTCTTTGCCGCTCTCTAATCTTACAATGTTAATTTGCTTAGCAAATATTCTCTAGCTGATGTCATGTTTGTAAGTGCCCCTGACTTACATAACTGTGGGGATGCAAAAGCTCTGCTCCAGGGTAAATACCAGACACCTGGAGAGAGCAGAGAAACCAGGCCATCTGGGCCCATGAAGGTCAGTTTCTCAGAAAAGACGGGCTGTCCCCCTGACAAAAACTGGCAAGGCACTTGGTTAAAGGAGGACACAGCCCATGTTTGAAAGCAGTGGGACCATCCTGAACATCCAAGAGCCTGTAATCTGTAGTTCTCAACTCTGATCACAAGTCAGAATCACTGGGGGGCATTAACATGTCTGGTCCTGTGTCAGGAACCCTGTAGCAGTCTGGCCAGGTCAGCTGCAAGGGTACAGTCCTTCCTTCCTTTGGGGGCATGCAGCCGTGGTGACCTGCCATCAGAAGAACATGGTGCTGCAAGCTGGGACCATTCTGTGCCCACTAGATCATTTAAATAAGGGGGATGAAATCATCATGTGTTCTTCACTACATCATTCTCCATCTCATGATAATTCTGCTATGCTATTTTGTGATTCTTGGTTTATAAAAAGAGGAAGTTTGCCTGTCAGCACCAAATAAGGAGGGAAGAATTATAATCAGTGTCTCTCTGTCAGTCATCTTTATTACCAGTAGTGGAGGCTGGTCACCTTGCAGAGAGAGAAATTGTGCCACGCTTGTGTCCATCCACGGAGCAAGGTCTTAAATGACCCATTTCTCTGAGAGCCTCCTTAGAAGGGAGGATTCTCTGGGGCTGCCTGGACCTTTGAAATTATTCAGGATAAGCTGTCTCACTAGCAGAAGACAGCAATTTTACCTACTGGTGTCTTGAAACATGATCTAAGAGACTTTGTCAAAAATCCCTTCAGCCTGATATTTGTTTTGGAATTCTAATCTTTTCACTTGCTACCTAATAAAAATCTGTTAGTTGACTTGGGGTCTGGCAAGGGGCAGGGAGTGTCCCCTGATTGTTGGCCAGGGGTTCCTTTAAAACAGGGTCCTATCATTGTTCCAGTAAGTCTGGACTTGCTACCCTAAGATGAAAGTGCTATTGAAGAATCAGCAATGGGCAATGCTGTGTTTAGATTGGTAACTGTCTCAAGCATTTTCTTTTGTGTTAAATACTGTATTAGTGTATTACCTGCATATCTACTTTAATCCCCCCTGACAAACCCATTTTACCAACGTGGAGATTGAGACTTAGCTTGCACCTGACCAAGGGCACACAACTGTCAGGCATTTAGGTGGGAGTCAAATCTAGAAGGTGGCGCCTCTCCTGACGATGTGCAGGTAAGCACTCCCTGATGGCCTCCCTCAGCCCCAAGTCTGCCCCCATTGCACCTGCCATGTATCGAGTGACTCCTGTGTTTCAAATATGGCTGGGCATTCCAAACGCACCTTCCTTTTTCCTTGTTGGAGAAATGTTCTGTGAGGATTACTAGTCCCATTTTAAGGGTGAGAAAAGAGAAGTAAGAATAGCCTTCAGATCCAGGTCTTTGTGACTCTAGGATGTGTAGTAAACAACTCTGTTCAAGGTCAGGACACTGTAGACACATATCCCATTTCACAGTCCTGTTATCCTCTCTATCTAGATGATACCATTGTGCCAGCTCAGAATGACATAACTGTGGAGGAAACCTTCAGGAGAATTTAGGTCAGCAGAGGTAACTAACTAGACACTTATGGGAGCCTCAGAATACTCTCAGAAGTGCATACTGTTGGGACAGGACAAAAATTATCAATATTATCTACCTATCTTTCTATGTACTTACTTATTTATCCATCCATCCATCCATCCATCCATCCATTCATTCATATCTCTACATATGTGATGGTTAATTTTATGTGTCAACTTTACTGGGTCCAGGGTGCCCTGACCTTTGGTGAAACATTGTTCTGGGTGTGTCTGTAAGGGTGCTTCTGGAAACGGTTTATGTTTGCATTGGTAGACTGAATAAAGCAGACTGCCCTCCCTAATGTGGGTGGACCTCAGCCAAACCACTGAAGACCTCAACAGAACGAAAACACTTGAGTAAGAGGAGACTTGACCGTTGATGCCTGACTGCTGAGCTAGAACACTTGGCTCAAACTAAAAATTGGCTTTTCTTATGTCTTGATCCTGCTGGCTTTAGGATTAGAAACTTATGCCATCAGTTCTCCTGTTCTCAGGCCTTTGGACTCAGACTAGAACCACTGACTCTTCTGGGCGTCCCGCTTGCAGACTGCAGACCTTGAGACTTCTCAGCCCCTATAACCACATAAGCCAATTACTTATTTTATATATATATATATACACATACACACACACACACACACATATCTTATTGTTTCTATTTCTTTGGAGAATTCTAATATAATGTCTGTGTCTATATCTGTATCTTCATCTACATGTATATCCTCTCCTCTGTCTTGTAAAGAAACTGGCTTTGTTCATAGAGATTCTTATCTCTTGTGCCCTTCAAGAAAAATTACTGTCTGTAAGGCTCATTCTTCTGGCCTTTTATAACATAGAATTAAGAGTAACTGGGAAGAAATACAGAAGGCCTGAGAGTTACGACTGGTGGAGGATCTGAGGGGCATTTTTGAAGGACCAGGTATATATATATGTGAGAAAATGAAGAAAACAAACATTTTGCTTGTTTCCTTTGTTTTCTGTTATATAATATTGTTGTGTTCTATTATCTCTTTTGTGGGGTTCAAGAAATTCATGTACAGAACTTGAGAACCTTTTTGTGGCTGGACTGTGCTTTACTGGCTGCTGGTCCACTAGGACCATTGCTTTATAAAAAGCTCTTCTGAATATCCCCCAGCTAAATAATCCATGCATTCTATAGATTTCTGTTTTTTTCCAGTAAGTTATTTTAGCCCTTAAGGAGGAGAAAGAGAAAAATGAAACTGTGAGATTTTGACTTCCCTCAATCCCTGAAATAAGACAGTAGCACAACAAGCTATAAACTGGGGTTCTGGGAAAGAATAAAGCTGGAATTCCTTAAAGCATCCACTGTGTATAATCAATCAACTTATTTCTTATGCATCTCGTTTAGTACTAGTTATGTACTATCCATGCAAGAATTGAGAAAATATTCTCACAAATCATTTTCTGTGTTCTGTGGTTCAGATGAGAAATACTGGTTGAGAAAGTTGAGATCAGAGATTCTCAACAGTGGCACTGTTAACAATACGGGATGGAAAATTCTTTGCTTAACGGCTGTTCTGTGCAGTGTAGGAGGTGCTGCAGCATCCCCAGCCTCTATCCACTAACTAGATGCCAGTAACATCCCCACCTCACACATACCCCAGTTATAACAACTAAATGTGTCTTTGATGCTGCCAAAAGTCCCCAGGGAGCAAAATGACCACCAGTTGAGAACCACCAATTTATATCCTTGCCACTCACTGAATAGCCACATGGGCATCATCTGGAAGGTTGCTGAAATTGCGGAATCTCAGAACTCATCTAGACCTTCTGAATCCTACTCTGTGTTTTACCAAGATCGCCATGTGACTGGCATGGACACCAAGGTACGAGAGGCAGTCTCCATCTTGCTGAGGCCAGCTTCATCGGAGTACTGCAAGCATATGCCGTGAGCAAGACATCATATCTTGCCCAGGGAATAAATTGATAAATCGACCCAATCCCAGCTCTCACTGACCACCCAGTCTATATAACTGTTCAGCTAAGTGATTTTTTTTTGTAGTTTTTTTTTTTTGGCATCACTAATCTACAATAACATGTGCAACATTATGGTTACTAGACTCCCCACATCATCAAGTCCCCACAACATACCCCACTACAGTCATTACAGTCACTGTCCATCAGTGTAGTGAGATGCTATAGAATCACTACTTCTCTTCTCTGTGTTGTACAGCCCTCCCCAGCCCCCCCCCCATATTATGCCTGCTAATCGTAATCCCCTTTTTCCCCCTTATCCCTCCCTTCCCACCCATCCTCCCCAGTCCCTTTCCCTTTGGTAACTGTTAGTCCCTTCTTGGGTTCTGTGAGTCTGCTGCTGTTTGTTCCTTCAGTTTATTCTTTGTTCTTATACTCCACATATGAGTGAAATCATTTGATACTTGTCTTTCTCCACCTGGCTTATTTCACTGAGCATAATACCCTCTAGCTCCATCCATGTTGTTGCAAATGGCAGGATTTGTTTTCTTCTTATGGCTGAATAGTATTCCATTGTGTATATGTACCACCTCTTCTTTATCCATTCATCTACTGATGAACACTTGGGTTGCTTCCATTTTTTGGCTATTGTAAATAGTGTAAGCTAAGTGGTTTATACAATTATCCTCACATATGACTATACAATTGAATAATATGTAGCCAAAAGTTATACTTATTTACATATATTGATCTTCATAATGTATCCTGTTAAGTAAAAAAGCAAATTACAAAACAGTTTATACCATATAGTATGATCTCAGCTTTATAAACACAAATTAATTTAAATTACATGCACATAAGAAACTTATCGGAGTATATAAACAAGAAAATTTTTAGTATCTTTTGAGAAAAGAGATTATGAGTAGTTTTTATCTCCCTCCTTAAAATATTTTCAACATTTTTTTGAATTTTTACAATGAGCACATATTATAATTAGAAAAGACAAGAATCCTTTCTCAGCTGTGCAAAAGATGACCTTAACAGCTACATCTGCTCAGCCTCACAGTCTGTCCTTGCAAAAAGGAGGTCCAAGATTCATAAAATATGTCCACACTATGCCTCTTTTGGCTGCGATTCATCCATTCATTTACTCGGAGATCAGGATTAGTACAAATGGTAGACATTACTCTATTACAGCCCCCACGCTGGGGGTTCAGGAGGGAAGGTGCTATAACACTGTTGGTGCTGGAGCTGAGGTGAGACAGAGACTAGCGCATGGGGCTTCTTCGCGGTGAAGTTTATTCTTGTGACTGAAGGACTGTGAGCAGGAGTGATGTGTAACTCCAGGCCTGGCCCGCAAACACGTACCTACTGTGAATTGCTGTGTCCCTTCTCCTTGTGCTGATGGATACAGACGCGCCACATGAGACACAGCAGAGCCACCCTGGGCCCCTGAGTCACATACTGAAGCAGACCAGACTGCCAATTGGGAATCGATTTGGACTTTATATAATCAAGGAATAATAAACCTCATTACATTTGAGCCCTTATGTAATTTGGGGTGGGTGTGTTACACAATCTTTACAGTAGATTTTGAATGAAGTACTGTTGGTGTGCAGAGGAAAAAGAAGTAGGGAGAAATTAATATGGGAGCAGCAGCCCTCTGAAGGAGGACTAGTTTGAATAAACTGGATCACCGTTGACTTGAGTCTCACATCTAGGCTGACAGGAGCACTTATTGGCACAGATGATATAAATGGAAAAGGCCAGGTATTTGGTCCTGCCTGAGAACTAACTGATGAAGGGTGAGTTAAAAAGCAATCTGTCTTTTCCAGAAAAATGGTCTGCAGTGGGAATCTGAGTTCACTGGTTATTATACATAGCATACTGTCATTATAGCAGCAAGATGTGGGTGAAGGGCTGTCC
Source organism: Smutsia gigantea (assembly GCA_032199065.1). NCBI lineage: Eukaryota > Metazoa > Chordata > Mammalia > Pholidota > Manidae > Smutsia > Smutsia gigantea. The sequence continues at coordinate 478,750 of JAVSCE010014621.1, read as the reverse complement.
AGCAATCACATTAGAAGCCTCAGTCCCCTTGCTTGCTTAAACATAATGGCTTGTCCACTTGAAATTGCATTAGGCTAAAACTTGGCACCAGGCTTGTTGGCCCAAATGTAAAATTTTATTGCCAAAGAAACAACCAAAAAGGTTAAAAAGGTTCTGGAGATCTCAGGTTGTTGTGGTTAAAGGTTCTTTTATTGGAAAAATTGAGCCAATATATAGAAACTTCCATTTGCAGTGTAAAATTTTGCAAAGAATTACTGCTTTAAAAAATATATGACTCTGTATATACTTGCAACAGCCTTTGAAGTGGCAGCCAGTAAAAACAAAAACAAACGCACTGATTAATAAACTGTTTGGGCTTTTGGGTATGTTCTTTTCCTGTCTCTCCATTAAAATAAAACCTTGATGTTGAATAATGAACCTTGACCTACAAATAATTTCTCTATTTTTCATGGTTTCCTTTCCTGGCCTTTTATTAGGCAAGAAAGTAGCACAGTCTAGATGATATCTTGACAACTGCATCTGCCTCAGGAGGGCATCTGCCTCAGGAAGAGAAAAACAACTGTTAGTAAAACAGGAGATAACTTCTAAACGAGGCCATGGCCAGTTACAGGGCTGAAATTTAGCATTACAGGATACCACGTTAAGTAAAAGCCAGGATGAACCAGAGCAGCTACACTTCAGACTAAAGGGCCCCTTCATCAGAACCAGAGAACATTCAGGCCACTGAACACCTTCAGTAACAGTGCTGCAAAAGGGAGGCTCACGGGGGCACAGCCAGTATCACAAGGGAACCAGGAAGAATGGCATTGAAGCACAGCAAACTAATAGCACATTGAGCCTAAGCGAATTCTAAATCCCTCTGGAGCATAAGCAGAGACAGTGCTCTTGACAAAGCATGACTCCTCCAGGTGACCAGCCCACAGACCCCTGGAAGGCCACTGCAGACCACCAGGGAGGCCCAGACCACCCCTGCAGGACCACTGAGCTGCCGGGCACCTCTGGGAGCACAGAGGCAACACTTTCTGCGGTCACAGCTCCTTTTATTGCATGAAAGATACAATGACACTTATAGCCCATTTGGGGAGTCTGTAGGGCTTAATAAGTCCATGTGCATAGGCAATGAGAAGCTTGGAGGAAAGGTTGAAATTATATTATTCCTGGCTGGGAATGTTCCCTTTAAAATTCCTCGTAATGCAGTGCCACCCTTGTAGACACAGACCACTGTGAGGTCCTGAGCTGTATCATAAACTTATTCCCACCTAATAAACCTCCTCTATGGGCATTTCCCTCCCTAAAGCGTTTGCTTTTACCCCAAAGCCTTCTCTGTCCTGGCCTACCAACTTCAATGGGAATGCCAGAAGGCTAAAGAAAACTGGATGAAAACCAATGGAGCTTCAAGCACAATCACTCTGTGTTACAGAGAAGGCACTAGGGTTCAGAGGAATGACACTGCTTAGATGTTGAGCTGCAAACCAGATCACCTGAATGAACCTCAGGCTCAGCCACTTTCAGACATCCTGGCTCCTTCAAAACACTGGTGTTCTGAGGACTGTGCTATTGCTTGTAACTTTTAACAGATTTTCTTAGTTCCTGCATAAGGAAACATGTTTTGGACTGCAAACACATATAGTCCCCCACATGCAGCACAGGACTAATTTCTTTAAATGCTGCTTGCTTCTGAAATATTTTCCTTACAATTTTTATAACCATGTATACTAATTTACATATTCACATGTAATACTCCAGTTTAATAATTGTTAATATATATTTTCCCTGAGCTCTGAGGACCAGATTAAACTCCACAACTAGGCAGAAACCACAGTGAAGACGTCTGTGTGCTCTCAGCAGTGAACATGTGTTCTCCCCTGAGCTCTAGTTGAGAGTGTCCTGTAATGCATGTCATCTGCTCCACCATGATCTCTCTTTCAGCCACTCATCTTGTGTTCTGGGGAACAGCGTTGATCCCAGATGGCTGAGAGAAGATGCCTAGGTGCTGGGGCCATAGCTGCCAAGTGGACGCAAAGAGCATTCCACTAGATGGTGGCATGCAGGTTTTATGGAAGTCCATGATGCCTTCAAGGCAATAGTAGTAGAAGTGGAAAGAAAGAGCAGGAGGCTGTTGGGGTCTGGTAGAAATCCTTAGACATTTGCAAGGCAAATACCACAGCACAATTGTAGACCTGGTAGCTTCTGAGACCATGCTTTGCCTTCAGGAGGTTTGAAGCATGGAAGAGCCATTACTAATGATAAGAAAATCTTTCTCCATAGAGATAATGTTCTCATAGGCAGTCTAGTGTGGATTCCCTAGTGCTCCCACCTCCTGCATTATAACCCCTGTGGGTGTGCAGGGGTTGAGAAATGACTCAATCTAGCTTAAACTAAGAAATAATTTATTCAACAATACTTCCCAAATCCCAAGAGTAAGAATGCAGTAGACTTCAAAATAAACTAGAAATTCCATAAGGAATCTGAGTCATCTGCTTTCTCATGGTGAATCCACTTTCTTTTCTCTTTTTATGCCGTGGCCTTCTCTGCTTCTGTGGACAGCACCATTGAAAACATAACCAATAATGGTGTCTATCTACATGGAAAAGACTAACTCTCTCCATTCCATTCCATATTCCTAAGAGATATTCTTATTGGCCAAACCTGAGCCTGGTGCCCACCCTTGGACCTGTGGCCAAGGGTTAATTCATATCTTATGAACATGCCACCAAGAGCCATGGTTGGAAGTAGGTGGGGAGCAGGGGGAGAGGATAGCAGGCCTTAAAGATGGCTGGGAGTGGAAAGCAGTGACTGGCTGGATACATAATCCGAAAGATTTCCACTACAGTTCCTGACTCAGAACATACCCTATAAAGGTACCAACTAGTAGTTTAAAATCGGGCCATAGGTTCTCAGTTGGGTGCAGGATGAAACAGACTGAAGTCAGCCTTATGGGTGGAGGCCTGGGGTATTGCTCCTGCTTTGTGACCTAAGGTGCAGTCCAGGCATGGTCCTTTCTCTGGGCCTTCTTTTTCCAACAAATAGAGAAACTGCATTAGGCCAGCTTTACATAAATAGTTATATGAAGAATATTTTTTAAATGCTAATGTTTATCACCCATTGACAATAAAGCTGCTTGGGTTAAACTTAATAACAATGGTCTTAACTTTTGATAGACTTACAATAACTGATTTCTCAGATGAGAAGTTCTGATGGGATGATATTAATAAGTCCAAAAGCTAAAAGATAGGGAGAGTGAAATCATTACTACTTCATAAATACTGTTTTGCTGGCAAACTCTTTCAAAATAGAATCCATTTGGGGTAAATAATGATAATAATAATTGCTACTATTTTCCTAGCTAATAAAAGCAGTTTTTGCCTGTCAGATTCTGTGTTAAAATTTAATTTGATATTTCACTGAGTTGTCACAATAAAATTATAAGAGATGTACTATTTTTAACACTTATTCTACTGATGAAGAAACTAAACTCTAGTTAAAGAGGGCAGCCAGTCAAGGATGTGGAGAGAGAGGAACCCTCCTATACTGTTAGTGGGAATGTAAATTAGTTCAATCATTGTGGAAAGCAATATGGAAGTTCCTCAAAAAACTAAAAATAGAAATACCATTTGACCCAGTAATTCTACTCCTAGGACTTTACCCAAAGAAAACAAGATCCCTGATTCAAAAAGATATATGCACCCCTATGTTTATCACTACACTATTTACAATAGCCAAGATATGGAAGCAACCTAAGTGTCCATCAATAGATAGATGGATAAAGAAGATGTGGTACACATACACAATGGAATATTATTCAGCCATAAAAAGAAAATAAATCCTACCATTTGCAACAACAGAGATGGAGCTAGAGGGTATTATGCTCAGTGAAATAAGCCAGGTGGAGAAAGACAAGTAACAAATGACTTCACTCATTTGTGGAGTATAAAAACAAAGCAAAACTGAAGGAATAAAATAGCAACAGACCCACAGATTCTGAGAAGGGACTAGTTGTTACCAAAGGGAAGGGGTAGGGGAGGGTAGGTGGGGAGGGAGAAGAGGATTAAGCGACACTATAATTTGCAATCACAATATAGGTAGGTCACGGGGAAGACAGTACAGCAAAGAGAAGACAAACAATGACTCTATGCATCTTACTATGCTGACGGACATTGACTGCAATGGGGGGTGAGGACTTGATAATATGGGTGAATGTTGAAACCACAATGTTGTTCATGTGAAACCTTTATAAGATTATATATCAATGATACTTTAAAAAGAAAAGAGGGCAGCTAGTAAAAATGTGGCAGAGTCAATTTTCAAACCCACTTCTTTTATAAAAGATTGAAAATTACTGCATTAGTTAATCTCTGCTCCTTAAATTAAAATTAAATAAGATGTGGTAAAACTATTAAATTATACAATATGCTGTTTATTTTATATATTGTATGTATTCCCTTTCATCTGCACTTCAATGCATGTGTCAGAAAGGTATAGGTGCCTATGAATGCTTAAATGTTTAAATAGAACCTATTCCCTTGTCTGAAAGGCAAGACAGTGTTTCCAGCACAGAGCCAGGCTCATGGGGGATACTTTGCAAGCCACAAGCTCAACTATATGAGGGCACAAAGTTGTGTTTTTATTGGCCTGGGTAGGGTGATTCAACCTACATGTTTTCCTACTGGAGCCATGTGTTTTGGGAGGTACAGTTGTAGGGTGTATGGGTTTGTGATTGCTCACGTGTGCATATGTGTGTGTACATGGCTGGGTGTTTTCCAGAGTGGAACAAGAAGGATTAACTTTCAGCATTTGGCTCACCCTAACCTATAGCAGATGGGCACTGGCTTTAAGTTCTCATAAAGTTAACCCCTGGAGACTTGTTAAATAATTTATCCTCAACTTTGGAAGAGCAAAGGAATAAAGAGATTAAGAAAAATGGAAAGCCCCATGATAATGTGCCATTGACGGAGTGAGGTTGTGTTTTACTGTGCTGCATGGAGGGTGTAGTAGTGACCAGATTTGGATGGAGAGGAGGAGGGAAATATAAGGTCTGGGTCAGGGGATCCCTTGGAGCAGACAGCTCCTGACTTCATCCCCAGCTGCTGTGGCAGAGAAAGTGAGAAAAATCTCCATTGCCTACCCAGAGAATGGCATCAACTGTAAAAAATACTGAACCATGCTAATTTTAAGGCCTCCCAATGCAACCATTTTATTTCATCAAGCTGTGGGGCCTGACTTTTGGTTGGAAAGGAGAGCCAGAGCCAGAGAGAGAGAGGGCAGAGCTGGAAAAATAAATCCACATGATGCCTGTCAGTACCTGTTTTTAAGCTAGAGGTGTGGGAGCTGTAGCAATCACATGGATGATTTAACAGAGACCGCCACCTCCTGCTGTCTCTAAATGACCTCCTTTCCTGTCTCCACTGCCGACAGCTGGAGAAGCAAAGGTCTGAGCCTCACTCCGTTTTAATAAGATGTCATGAACACAGCTCAGTCCCCCAGTTACTCACCCACCCATTGCAACAACTTTAAGGAGGCTGACTTGTCAGGATCCGTGGTTGCAAACAACAGAAACTATTTCTAGCTAAAGCTAACTTAAGGAGAGAAGAAATTTGGTGGGAGGAGACTAGATAGCTTGCACAATCGATGAGAAGGCCACCTGAGGATCTAGGCTTGGACGATATACAGATGCCAAGGGAGGCAGGTGCTGGAAATGCAGCCAAAGTCATGCCACAGAAGGGTCTGGAGGTCACTCCAGCTGTCCCTGAAATCCCCATCATTAAGCAGTTCTTAATGTTGTTGGGGTGACCAGAATTCAACTTTCAGTACCCCATACTTCTTTGTGTAACTCACTACAGATGCAAAGGCCAGTGACATCCAGCCCCACATGCCAGGGGTTGAGAGAGGAACTACCTGACCTGCTTCTGCTTTGAGGTGAGAGGCAAGCCCTGCTTCAATGTATCTAGGAGGATTCAGGTGCTGGGAAGAAAACTGTTAAATATTTACAACAGGGCTTTCTCTAAAATTGAGAGCTCACTCTTCACAGAAAGGGGTGAAGAATGAGGAATTCGCAATACTATGAAGGGCCCAAAGACTGTTACACATGGCTCCCATTTGGTATTTTCCAGGGTTTAGATTTCTCTGACCTGGATTCGAAGAAGGATCAGTGTTGAGGTTGTTTGTCCTGCAGGTATGGGCCCCGTGGTTATGACATCCTTTGAAGCAGAGGAGGGAACAAGAGTCGGAGAGCTTACATGCCTGTGAAATGATGGCCCCTCTTTAAAGTAGCCTGTGGAACTTCATCCTATGAAAAAAATCAAAAGCAAGCGTTTGTTTCATTGAACCCCTCACCAGACATGGCCTGTGTCAGGCTGAAGACTTAAAGGCAGGGTCCATGGTGCGGACTATTTAGTGTCACTGCTCAGCAAGGATTTGTCCTGAATCTATGGCGAGCAAGACAGGCCCCACAACCACTTGTTCCACTCTGCGGGGAGGGGAGAGTATTTACCAGCTGTTTGTCTGCTTCCTCTGTTGCCACCTTACGGGGAAGCACTGATGATGGGGGAGAAAGAAAACTGCTCTGGGAGCTGGAGACTCTGCCTCAGGGGAGCAGTGTGATCCTGGGAGTATCACCAGACCTTTCTAGGACTTGGTTTGAGGGGTAGGAAGAGAGAAACACCCACCCAGTCTTAAAATTAACCAAAGGCCTGTGGATTTAGAAGACAAAGTAGATTCTGCAGTGGCTAAAAAACAGGTAGTCCTAAAGGGAATGAGGAAAAATGCAAAACTCTAATATCATTACCCTTCTGAGGCCCAAAGTTTCCCATTTCTAAAATAAATACAGATTTGCTCTCAATTGTTAAAGTGTTTTTGACCAGGCAACAACCCCCGCTGCCGCCCACCTGGGGCTAACAGACTTTGTGGGAGCGTTTCTTCTCCTCCAGCTGAAGAATGCTCACCTAGTAAGATGGGTTTTACACAGTAAGCACGGCAAGTGTTGCCTAGATTTAATAGCAAAAATAAAAATCCAATGAGAGGAGTAGTAAGAAGTGCTGTTGAGATAAGTGAGCTTCGTGCAAGACTAAGGTAAAGTGAGCCCAGCTCAGGAGTCAGCACAAAGATCCTGGGCAGCTCTCCTTCCCCACCACCCACCCCTCCACCCGACAGCCGCCGCCACTTCCACCAAGCCTCCCGGTGCTGGTCCACCTGCTCACTCAGTAACGCACTTGAGAAGAACTGACTCAGTCAACGACATTCACTGAAACCCTGTTTAGCAATGCGACCAAACAGCTGGAAGTTTGACTCGAGTATCCAGTTTTTGTCCTATGGCAAGAGCAATTGCTCTGAGTTCTTTCCTGGCCTGTTACAAGAAATGACAGTGGCAGAAAAAACATAGCATTTGGACACAAAGCTTGTTTTGCAGAGCCTGTCCTTGGAGGCCCTCAAGAACACGGTAGAGAACTTGCCCGGGGCAAGGAGATGGATTCTTGTCCACACCCGCCCTGCCGTTTGGAGCCTGGATGACTGGGGGCCTCGGGGAGGCAGGGCTGGGGAGGCAGCAGTGGTGTCAACCCCCGGCTGGTCTCTGTAGACACATTCCTCTGCCAGGGATCAGGATGAGTCTTGCTGGCACTGACGCCTGCCTTCCTTATATTCATGGATCTCTTGGACCAGATCATATCCTTCATGCTCCATCCCTTGAACTCACAAGTACCTTGCAGTTACACATCCTGAGCTGTAATCTGAAGACTAGGGCCACAGACCCTGCAGGTGGCTGGCTCCATTTTCTTTTCCTCTTCTCATGTTAGCTGTCAACGAGAAACGACTTGTGTAAAAATACTGGTGGGGGTTCTGTTTCTGCCAATGTAGCACACTACATATTCTGAAAACCCTCTTACCACAAAAAACTTAGAAATGCTGGGAAAATACAACAAAGAAAGTCAAGGAGAGGATTGAAGATGGAAGTGTGAGAGGTGAGACACAGGCTTCCTCCTAAAACCACACATAATATGAAAATACAATTAATACAACTAATCCTGAAAGAGCAACAGGAAAGAGGACTGCGCCAGACTGCATACACCTGGAGAAAAGAGCAGACCTCACAGAACAGGGTAACGTACCAAAGCTGTGGCATGGCAGAACCCAAGCGCTTCCCCACCCCAGCTTACAGGCAGGAGGAACATGAACAGAGCAGGGAGGGAGTGGAGGCCTGGGACTGCTGAATACCTAACTCCAGAGATCTTCTCTAGGAGCACAAACCTACATTTCATGGTGTTTGCATGATACTCTCATGATTATGGGGTTGGAAAGCTAGAACAGGCAGAATTCCTGGAGAAACTGACATTCCAGCTGCTCATGGAAAGCAGGAATCTACATCTGGCTGCTCTTGGACAAAAGAAAGGTAGGCACTCTGTGAGACTTCCTAATGAGGAAGCCCTTAGCAAAGAGGGCTGCTAAAGGGGCAAGGATTGCACAGAGCTTACTGCTCAGGAAAGACGATAGGTAGACAAAATTGTCCGGGTGCACTCTGCCCAGCAGGTTGGGAGCTTTGCCATATAGATTCTCATATTTAAGGAGGAAAAAGAAATCTGCCTCCTTCTTCAGGTGCTCCAGCTCCCTAGCTGCCTATACAGCTCCAAGGACCCCCTCCATGATATGCAGCCTACTGTACCTTTCTCCCGGCCGGCCCCACCTGGCTCGCAAACCGGCAAACCCTACCCTGGTGTCAGGCCAGCCAGAGGGAAGCCCTGTCTACAGCAACTACAAACGCAAAGCATAGAGGCTTATACCTGTGTGCTCAGCCTACTTGTTCAGGCAGTGGAGACAGGCATAGCAGCCGGGAAGCAGGAAACAGCTCTTTTCTCCCCCCAGGCACTAAAACCACTCCCCTGTGACCCTCGACATTGCTTCAGGAGCTGAACACCTTCAGAGAGTAGAGATTCTGGGCATTAGAGGGCGCCATATAAAAATATGAAACGCCAAAGGAACCTGGTTCAGAGTAAAATTATTAATACAACTCCTGAAAAAGATTTAAATGACATCAACCTCATGACTCTTCCTGAAAGGGAGTTCAAAATAAAAATCATTAACATGATCATGGAGGTACGGAAATATATTTAAGAACTCAGGAATGAATTCCAGTCGGAGATCCAATCATTGAAGAACACAATGGAGGGTATTAAAGCAGATTGGATACGGTGGAGGAGACGATAAATGAAATAGAAACTAAAGAGGAATACAAAGAAGCTGAGGCACAGAGAGAAAAAAAGATTTCTAAGAATGAAAGAATATTGAGAGAACTGTGTGACCAAACCAAACAGAACAATATTCGCATTATAGGGGTACCAGAAGAAGAAGAGAGAGAAAAAGGGATAGAAAGTGTCTCTGAGGAGGTAATTGCTGAAAACTTCCCCAATCTGGGGAAGGAGATAGTCTCTCAGGCCATGGAGATGCACAGATCTCCCAACACAAGGGACTGAAGGAAGACAACACCAACACATACAGTAATTAAAATGGCAAAGATCAAGGATAAGGACAGACTATTAAAAGCACCAGGGAGACAAATAAGATCACATACAAAGGAAAGCCCATCAGGCTATCATCAGACTTCTCAACAAAAACCTTACAGGCCAGAAGGGAGTGGCATGATGTATTTAATGCAATGAAGCAGAAGGGCCTTGAACCAAGAATACTTCATCTGGCAAGATTATCATTTAAATTTGAAGGAGGGATTAAACAATTTCCAGATAAGCAAAAGCTGAGAGAATTTACCTCCTACAAACCATCACTACAGTGTATTTTGGAGGGTCTTCTATAGATGGAAGTGTTCCTAAGGTTTAATAGCTGTCACCAGAAGTAATAAAACCACAGTAAAGAAAGTAAAACAGCTAATTACTAAGAAAATGCAAAATTAAATTAACTATCCGCAAAGTCAATCAAGGGATAGACAAAGAGTACAGAATATGATATGTAACATATAAAGAATGGAGGACGAAGAGAAAAGAGGATGAAAAAAAAAGAACCTTTAGATTGTGTTTGTAATAGCATATTAAATGAGTTAAGTGAGACTCTTAGATAGTAAAGAAGTTAACCTTGAATCTTTGGTAACCACAAATCTAAGCCTGCAATGGCAATAAGTACATACCTATCGATAATCACCCTAAATGTAAATGGACTAAATGCACGAATCAAAAGACATAGAGTCACTGAATGGATAAAAAAACAAGACCCATCTATATGCTGCCTACAAGAGACTCATTTTAAATGCAAAGACATACACAGACTAAAAGTGAAGGGATGAAAAAGATATTTCATGCAACTAATAGGGAGAAAAAAGCAGAAGTTGCAATACTTGTATCAGACAAAATAGACTTCAAAACAAAGAAAGTCACAAGAGACAAAGAAGGCCATTACATAATGATAAAAGGGTCAATCCAGCAAGAAGATATAACCATTATAAATATCTATGCGCCCAACACAGGAGCACCTACATATGTGAAACAAATACTAACAGAATTAAAAGGGGAAACAGAATGCAATGCATTCATTCTAGGAGACTTCAGCACTCCACTCACTCTGAAGGACAGATCAACCAGACAGAAAATAAGTAAGGAGACAGAGACACTGAACAACACAATAGAACAGATGGACCTAACAGACATCTACAGAACTCTACAGCCAAAAGCAGAAGAATACACATTCTTCTCAATGGCACATGGAACATTTTCAAGAGTAGATCATATAGTAGGCCACAAAAAGAGACTCGGGAAATTCAAACAGATTGAAATTGTACCAACCAGTTTCTCAGACCACAAAGTTATTAACCTAGAAATAAATTACACAAAGAAAATGAAAAATCCCACAAACACATGGACGCTTCACAACATGCTCCTAAATAACCAATGGATCAATGACCAAATAAAAACACAGATCAAGCAATATATGGAGACAAATGACAACAATAATTCAACACTGCAAAATCTGTGGAACACAGCAAAGCCCATGCTAAGAGGGAATTATATTGCAAATCAGGCCTACCTCAGGAAAGAAGAACAATCCCATATGAGAAGTCTAAACTCACAATTAAAGAAACTAGAAAAAGAAGAACAAATGAGGCCCAAAGTCAGTAGAAGGAGGGACATAGTAAAGAGTAGAGCATAAATAAATAAAATCGAGAAGAATAAAACAATAGAATAAATGAAAGCAAGAGCTGGTTCTTCGAGAAAATAAACAAAAAAGATAAACCTCTAGCCAGACGTACCAAGAAAAACAGAGAGTCTACTCACATAAACAGAATCAGAAATGAGAAAGGAAAAATCACTATGGACACCACAGAAATACAAAGAAATATGAGAGAATACTATGAAAAATTATATGCTAACAAACTGGACAACTTTCTAGAAAATAAAACCTCCCAAGGCTTACCCAGAAAGAAACAGAAAATCTGAACAGACCACTTACCAGCAACAAAATTGAACAGGTAATCAAACACCTATCTAAGAACAAAGCACCTGGACCAGATGGCTTCACCCATCAATTTTTTTAAATACTTTATTTTGGTATCATTAATCTACAGTTACATGTGCAATATTACAGTGATTAAACTACCTCCTTCATCAGATCCCCCCCACCAACGCCATTACAGTCACTGTCCTTCAGCGTAGTGACATGCTATAGAGTCACTACTTGTCTTCTCTGAGTTCCACAGCCCACCCCATGCCCCCACAACATTACATATGCTAATCAGAATGCCCCTTTTTCCCCCTTGTCCCTCCCTTCCCATCCATCCTCCCCAGTCCTCTTCCCTTTGGTAACTATTAGTCCGTTCTTGTGTTCTGTGAGTCTGCTGCTGTTTTGTTACTTCAGTTTTTCTCTTTATTCTTATATTCCACATATGAGTGAAATCATTTGGTACTTGTCTTTTTCAGCTTGGCTTATTTCACTGAGCATAATACTCTCTAGCTCCATCCATGTTGTTGCAAATGGTAGGATTTGTTTTCTTCTTATGGCTGAATAATATTAAATTGTGTATATGTACCACCTCTTCTTTATCCATTCATCTACTGATGGACACTTAGGTTCTTCTATTTCTTGGATATTGTAAACAGTGCTGCAATAAACATGGGGGTGCATATGTCTTTTTCAAACTGAGCTGCTGCATTCTTAGGGTAAATTCCTAGAAGTGGGATTCCTGGGTCAAATGGTATTTCTATTTTGAGTTTTTCGAGGAACCTCCATACTGCTTTCCACAATGGTTGAACTAATTTACATTCCCACCAGCAGTGTAGGAGGGTTCCCTTTTCTTCACATCCTCGCCAACATTTGTTGTTGTTTGTGTTTTGGATGTTGGCCATCCTCACTGGTGTGAGGTGATATATCATTGCGGTTTTAATTTGCATTTCCCTGATGATTAGTGATGTGAAGCATCTTTTCATGTGCCTGTTGGCCATCTGAGTTTCTTCTTTGGAGAAGTGTCTATTCATGTCCTCTGCCCATTTCTTAATTGGATTATTTACTTTATGTTTCTTGAGGTGTGTGAGTTCTTTATATATTTTGGATGTCAACCCCTTATCAGATACGTCATTTATGAATATATTCTCCCATACTGTAGGATGTCTTTTTGTTCTACTGATGGTGTCCTTTGTTGTACAGAAGCTTTTCAGCTTGATAAAGTCCCACTTGTTCATTTTTGCTTTTGTTTCCCTTGCTCGGTGAGATATGTTCATGAAGAAGTCGCTCATGTTTATGTCTAAGAAATTTTTGCTATGTTTTTTTCTAAGAGTTTTATGGTTTCATGACTTACATTCAGGTCTTTGATCCATTTTGAGCTGACTTTTGTGTATGGGGTTAGACAGTAATCCAGTTTCATTCTCTTACATGTAGCTGTCCAGTTTTGCCAACACCAGCTGCTGAAGAGGCCATCATCTCCCCATTGTATATCCAAGGCTCCTTTATCAAATATTCGTTGACTGTATATATTTGGGTTAATGTTTGGATTTTCTATTCTGTTCCACTGGTCTGTGGGTCTGTTTTTGTGACAATACCAAATTGTCTTGATTACTATGGCTTTGTAGTAGAGCTTGAAGTCAGGGAGCATAATTCCTCCTGTTTTATTCCTCCTTCTCAGGATTGCTTTGGCTATTCGGGGTCTTTTGTGGTTCCATATGAATTTTAGAATTATTTGTTCCAGTTCATTGAAGAAAGCTGTTGGTATTTTGATATGGTTGGCACTGAATCTGTAGATTGTTTTAGGTAGGATAGCCATTTTGACAATATTTATTCTTCCTAGCCAAGAGCATGGGATGAATTTCCATTTCTTAGTGTCCTCTTTAATTTCTCTTAGGAGTGTCTTGTAGTTTTCAGATATAGGTCTTTAACTTCCTTCGTTAGGTTTATTCCTAGGTATTTTATTCTTTTTGATGCAATTGTGAATGGAATTGTTTTTCTGATTTCTCTTTCTGTTAGTTCATCATCAGTGTATAGGAAAGCAACAGATTTCTGTGTGTTAATTTTGTATCCTGCAACTTTGCTGAATTCAGATATTAGTTCTAGTAGTTTTGGAGTGGAGTCTTTAGGGTTTTTTATGTACAATATCATGTCATCTGCAAATAGTGACAATTTGACTTCTTCTTTACCAATCTGGATGCCTTGTATGTCTTTGTTTTGTCTGATTGCTGTGGCTAGGACCTCCAGTACTATGTTGAATAACAGTGCAGAGAGTGGGCATCCCTGTCTTGTTCCCGATCTTAGATGAAAAGCTTCCAGCTTCTCGCCATTAAGTATGATGTTAGCTGTGGGTTTGTCATATATGGCCTTTATGATGTTGAGGTACTTGCCGTCTATACCCATTTTGTTGAGAGTTTTAATCATGAATGGATGCTGAATTTTGTCAAATGCTTTTTCAGCATCTATGGAGATGATCATGTGGTTTTTGTTCTTCTTTTTGTTGATGTGGTGGATGATGTTGATGGATTTTCGAATGTTGTACCATCCTTGCATCCCTGGGATGAATCCCACTTGATCATGGTGTATGATCCTCTTGATGTATTTTTGAATTCGGTTTGCTAATATTTTGTTGAGTATTTTTGCATCTACGTTCATCAGGGATATTGGTCTGTAATTTTCTTTTTTGGTGAGGTCTTTGCCAGGTTTTGGTATTACAGTGATGCTGGCTTCATAGAATGAGTTTGGAAGTATTCCCTCCTCTTCTATTTTTTGGAAAACTTTAAGGAGAATCGGTGTTATTTATTCTCTCTATGTCTGGTAGAATTCAGAGGTGAATCCATCTGGTCCGGGGGTTTTGTTCTTGGGTAGTTTTTTGATTACTGATTCAATTTCGTCGCTGGTGATTGGTCTGTTTAGTTTTTCTGTTTCTTGCTTGGTCAGTCTTGGAAGGTTGTATTTTTCTAAGAAGTTGTCCATTTCTTCTATGTTTCCCAGCTTGTTAGCATATAGATTCTCATAATATTCTCTTATGATTCTTTGTATTTCTGTGGGGTCCGTCATTATTTTTCCTTTCTCATTTCTGATTGTGTTTATGTGTGTAGATTCTCTTTTTCTCTTAATGAGTCTGGCTAGGGGTTTATCTATTTTGTTTATTTTTTCAAAGAACGAGCTCTTGGTTTCATTGATTTTTTTCTATTGTTTTATTCTTCTCAATTTTATTTATTTCTTCTCTAATCTTTATTATGTCCCTCCTACTGGTGACTTTGGGCCTCATTTTTTCTTCTTTGTCCAATTTCAGTAATTGTGACTTTAGACTGTTCATTTGGTATTGCTTTTCCTTCTTTAAATAGGCCTGGATTGCAATATACTTTCCTTTTAGAACTGCCTTTGCTGAGTCCCATAGAAGTTGTGGCTTTGTGTTGTTATTGTCATTTGTCTCCATATATTCTTTGATTTCTGTTTTGATTTGGTTGTTAACCCATTGATTAATTAGGAGAATGTTGTTAAGTCTCCATGTATTTGTGAGCCTTTTGTTTTCTTTCTAAAAATTTAATTCTAGTTTTATACCTTTATGATCTGAGAAATTGGTTGGTAGAATTTCAATATTTTTGACTTTACTTAGGTTCTTTTTGTGGTCTATTCTGGAAAATGTTCCATGTGCACTTGAGAAGAATGTGTATCCTGTTGCTTTTGGGTGTAGAGTTCTGTAGATGTCTGTTAGGTCCATCTGTTTTAGTGTGTTGTTCAGTGCCTCTGTGTCTTTACTTATTTTCTGTCTGGTTGATCTGTCCTTTGGAGTGAGTGGCATGTTGAAGTCACCTAAAATGAATGCATTGCTGTGTATTTCCTCGTTTAATTCTGTTAGTATTTGTTTCACATATGCTGGTGCTCCCGTATTGGGTGCATATATATTTATAATGGTTATATCTTCTTGTAGGATTGACTCCTTTATCATTATGTAATGTCCTTCTTTATCTTTTGCTACTTTCTTTGTTTTGAAGTCTATTTTGTCTGATACAAGTACTGCAACACCTGCTTTTTTCTCTTTGTTGTTTGCATGAAATATTTTTTTCCATCCCTTCACTTTTAGTCTGTGTATATCTTTGGATTTGAGGTGAGTTTCTTGTAGGCAGCATATAGATGGGTCTTGCTTTTTTATCCATTCTGTTACTCTGTGTCTTTTGATTGGTGCATTCAGTCTATTTACATTTAGGGTGATTATCCATAGATATGTACTTTTTGACATTGCTTGCTTTAGATTCGTGGTTACCAAAGGTTCAAGGGTTGGTTCTTTACTATCTAACAATCTAACTTAAACTTTATTGTTAAGTTATTGTAAACACCGTCTGATGTTTCTTTATTTCTCTCCCTTCTTATTCTTTCTCCTCCATTCTTTATATACTAGGTGTTTTACTCTTTGCCTTTAGTTAGTATTTGGATGGTCTGCTTTCTTTGCTACTATTTTATTTTCTCTGATGACATCTTTTTAGCCTTAAGAGTGCTTCCCTCTAGAGCAGTTCCTTTAAGATGTCCTGTAGAGGTGGTTTATGGGAGGCAAATTCTCTCAGCTTTTGCTTGTCTGGAAATTGTTTAATCCCTCTATCATGTTTAAATGATAATCGTGCTGGATACAATATTCTTGGTTCAAGGCCCTTCTGTTTCATTACATTAAATATATCATACCATTCTCTTCTGGCCTGTAAGGTTTCTGTTCAGAAGTCTGATGATAGTCTGATGGGTCCTTTGTAGGTGATCTTTTTTCTTTATCTAGCTGGCTTTAATACTGTCCTTATCTTTGATCTTTGCCATTTTAATTATTATGTGTCTTGTTGTTGTCTTCCTTGAGTCCCTTGTGTTAGGAAATCTGTGGGCTTCCGTGGACTGCGAGACTATTTCCTTCCCCAGCATGGGTAAGTTTTCAGCAATTATTTCTTCAAAGACACTTTCTATCCCTTTTTATCTCTTTTCTTCCTCTGGTACTTGTATAATGCAAATATTGTTCCGTTTGGATTGGTTACACAGTTCTCTTAATATTCTTTCATTCCTAGAGATCCTTTTATCTCTCTCTGCCTCAGCTGCTCTGTATTCCTGTTTTCTGATTTCTATTCCATTAACAGTCTCTTGCATCTTATCCAGTCTGCTGCTAATTCCGTCGATGGCTTGTCTCATTTCTGCATTGTCTTTCCTGACTTCCCTCACTTCCTCCCTCAGCTCTTGCATATTTTTCTGTAGATCATCAGCATGGTTATGACTTTTATTCTGAATTCTTTTTCAGGAAGACTGTGCATTTCCATCTCTTCAGGTTCCCTCTCAGGTGTTGTCTGGGTCTGGGTGATCTTTGTACCATATTCCTCTGTCTTTTCATGGAGATAGAAGTGGTCGCTGCTAGGTACCACGTATTTCAGCTGGGCTCTTTAAGACATTTTAAAAAAAACAAGAAAAAACAAACAAAAAAAGAGAAGGAAGAGAAAGAAAAGAGAAAATCAAGGAAGAAGGAAAAGAAAGGGGAAAAAAACACCCACTGGAGTGGATTCTGTAAGGATGCTGTAGGTGGCACTGTTGCCCCACTATTCCCCAGCTGTGGCCCTGCCGTTCTTTGTAGCTCTGGCAGGGGTGGAACGAATGGGAGGCTGTTGTTCTCTCTGTAAAGTTTCAGTGTTGGTACCTTTTCCTAGTTGCCAGCCAAGGGGCCTGAAATTCCTCAGGACTCCAGCCCGCTGGGTTCAGCAGGCTGGGGTGATCGTATTCCCTCGCTGGGCCCCCCGCCTCTCCAAGACCGCTAAAAACAGCCCGTGCTTTTCTCTTGTCCCGGGGCGCTGGCTGCACGGACCCGGGCGCATTCCCAGCTCAAAACCTGCACCTTCTGCCTCTCCAATATCCAATGCACCGTGCAATATGTGTCAGTGCTCCCGGTGCAGATCATCGGGGCTGGTTATTTCACGGGCCTATTCTTCCACTCCCTCTGGCTCTGAATCCTCTCCTCCCGCCAGTGTGCTGTGGTGAGGGAGTGAGTGCTCAGGTCCTGCCAGGTCGCGGCTCCGTATCTTACCTGCCTCGCGGGGTGCCGAGTCCTCTCAGGTGCCTACGCAGGCTGTGCACTGTGCTGTAAATTCTGGTCTCTCTTTTAGGAGCAGTTGTATTTGCTATATTTTCATAGATTTATATAGTTTTGAGAGGAGGTTTCCGCCACCCTGCTCATGCCGCCATCTTCCTGGAACTCCCCTCACCCATCAGTTTTATCAAACATTTAGTGAAGACCTAATACCCATCCTCCTTAAGGTTTTCCAAAAAGTAGAAGAAGAGGGAATACTTCCAAACACAGTCTATGAGGCCAACATCACTCTAATACCAAAACCAGGCAAAGACACCACAAAAAATTAAAATTACAGACCAATATCCGTGATTAACATAGATGCAAAAATACTCAACAAAATTTTAGCAAACGAAATTCAAAAATACATCAAAAAGATCATCCATCATGATCAAGTAGGACTTATTCCAGGGATGCAAGGATGGTTCAACATTCGAAAATCCATCAACATCATCCACACATCAACAAAAAGGACAAAAAATACATGATCATCTCCATAGATACTGAAAAAGCATTCAACAAAATTCAACATCCATTCATGATAAAAACTCTCAACAAAATGGGTATAGAGGGAAAGTACCTCAACATAATAAAGGCCATACATGACAAACCCAGAGCCAACATTATACCTAACAGCGAGAAGCTGAAAGCTTTTCCTTTAAGATCAGGAACAAGACAAGGATGCCCACTCTCCCGACTTCTATTCAGCATAGTACTGGAGGTCCTAGCCATGGCAATCAGACAACACAAAGAAATAAAAGGCATCCAGATTGGCAAGGAAGAAGTTATACTGTCCCTGTTTGCAGATGACATGATATTGTACATAAAAAACCCTAAAGAATCCACTCCAAAACTAGTAGATCTAATATCTGAATTCAGCAAAGTTGTGGGATACAAAATTAATATGCAGAAATCTGTGGCATTCCTATACACTAACAATGACCTAGAGAGAGAGAAATCAGGAAAACAATTCCATTCACAGTTGCATCAAAAAAATAAAATACCTAGGAATAAACCTAACCAAGGAAGTGAAAGACCTATACTCTGAAAACTATAAGACAGTCATGAGAGAAATTAAGGAAGATACCAGTAAATGGAAACACATCACATGCTCATGGATAGGAAGAATTAATATTGTTCAAATGGCTATCCGGCCTAAAGCAATCTACAGATTCAATGCAATTCCTATCAAAATACTAACAGCATTCTTCAACGAACTAGAGAAAATCGTTCTAAAATTCATATGGAACCACAGAAGACCCCGAATAGCCAAAGCAATCCTGAGAAGGAAGAATAAAGCTGGGGGGATTATGCTCCCCAACTTTAAGCTCTACTACAAAGCCACAGTAATCAAGACAATTTGGTACTGGCACAAGAACAGACCCATAGACCAATGGAACAGACTAGAGAGGCCAGATATAATTCCAACAATATATCGTCAATTGATATATGATAAAGGAGCCATGGACATACAATGGGGAAATGACAGCCTCTTTAGCAGCTGGTGTTGGCAAAACTGGACAGCTACATGCAAGAGAATGAAACTGGATTATTGTTTAACCCCAAACACAAAAGTAATCTTGAAATGGATCAAAGACCTGCATATAAGTCCTGAAACCATAAAACTCTTAGAAAAAAACATAGGCAAAAATCTCCTGAATATAAGCATGAGCAACTTCTTCCTGAATGCTTCTCCTAGAGCAAGGGAAACAAAAGCAAAAGTGAACTCATGGGACTACATCAAGCTAAAAAGTTTCTATACAGCAAAGGACATCATCAACAGAACAAAAAGGCATCTTTGAATTTATCCAAAGAATACAACTTCTCAGAGTCAAAAAGACATATACAGTATTGGAGAATATATTTGTAAATGACATATCCGACAAGGGGTCATCCAAAATATATAAAGAACTTACACGCCTCAACACCCAAAAAACAAATAACCCAATTAAAAAATGGGCAGAGGACATGAATAGATACTTCTCCAAAGAAGAAATTCAGATGGCCAACAGACACATGAAAAGATGCTCCACATCACTATCATCAGGGAAATGCAAATTAAAACCACAATGAGATATCACCTCACACCAGTAAGGATAGCCAGCATAGAAAAGACTAAGAAAAACAAATGCTTGCAAGGATGCACAGAAAGGGGAACCCTCCTACACTGCTGGTGGGAATGTAAGCTAGTTCAACCATTGTCAAAAGCATATGGAGGTTCCTCAAAAATCTCAAAATAGAAATAGCATTTGACCCAGGAATCCCACTCCTTGGAATTTATCCAAAGAATACAACTTCTCAGAGTCAAAAAGACATATGCAGCCCTATGTTTATCACAGCACTTTTTACAATAGCCAAGAAATGGAAGCAACCTTAGTGTCCATCAGTAGATGAATGGATAAAGAAGAGGTGGTACATATACACAATGGAATACTATTCAGCCATAAGAAAGAAACAAATCCTACCATTTGCAACAACATGGATGGAGCTGGAGGATATTATGCTCAGTGAAATAAGCCAGGCAGGGAAAGACAAGTGCCAAATGATTTCCCTCATTTGTGGAGTATAACAGTGAAGCAAAACTGAAGGAAGAAAATAGTAGCAGGCTCAGAGACTCCAAGAAGGAACTAGTGGTTACCAAAAGGGAGGGGTGTGGGAGTGCGGGTGGGGAGGGTAGGAGAAGGGGATTGAGGGGTATTATGTTTAGTACATATGGTGTGGGGAATCACAGGGAAAACAGTGTAGCACAGAGAAGGCAAAGAGTGAATCTGTGGCATCTTACTACACTGATGGACAGTGACTGCATTGGGGTATGGGTGGGGACTTGATAATATGAGTAAATGTAGTAACCATATTGTTTTTTCATATGAAACCTTCATAAGAGTGTATATCAATAATACCTTAATAAAAATAAATAAATAAATAAATAAAAGTCAAGGAAACCCCGAAGGGCCAAAAATGAAGAGGTGGGCTAGACCCCAGGAAGGGAAACTGGTGTCAAGGCAGGCTGTGCTAAGGGTTTTGTACAATTTTAGGGCCCTTGGGTTTTATAAACTATTCAGGAGACAGGGTCTATACCAGATAGGGAGGTGGAACTGAGACTCCTGTCAAAATCTGGGACTCTGGGGTCAAAGTGTAGATTAAGGGGGAATATGGTATATTGGCAAAGGCAGATGACAAGGAGATATGCATGACTTGATCTGGGTTTTGAGAAAAAGATTTCCTAGAAAATTCATAGCCTTGTGCTTGTCATTCTCTGGATTTGGGGTTTGAATTTATACCACCTATATGCCTGAGAATACCCAGAGTAGAGAAGTTAACTTGAAGATTTTCCAAATGGGACATCTGGTTGAAACCAATACAAATCCTCTTTGGAGAATGGAATCCTCCCTTGGCTTTAGGAGACTCTCACAAAAGAAAGAAACAAACAATTTCAGTGAAAGCCAGGGACACAGAATGTCGTTTGACCTGGGCCTATGAGCTACCCTCTCCCTCCCATACACCACAATTTCTCCCTGGAGTGGCCTTGATGTTTGGGAAACAATCAATCCTTGTAGTTCTTTGAGCAAACCAACTGTATTGCAGTTTTACAAGTAGCAATATTCAAACACAGGACCTTGTCTTTAGTGAAGCCCTCCTTTCTAAAGAAGTTCAGACTAATTCTAGTAGTTATTTGACAGATTAGTGGCCCAGATTAGAGCTGGCCTCACCCAAATCGATATCATTTGAATTCTGGCTCTCCATAGGCCACATGACCTTCTAAGCATCAGAGAAATGAGGGTAAATAACAGCATCTACTTAATATGATTGCAAAGAGTTTTAAATAAGACCATGAATGTCAAGTGTTCACATAATTTCCTGACACACAGTAAATACAATAGTCAGAAAACCTAATGTATTATCATTTCATAATTGTTTATTATTTTAATTTCATTCATTTTATACTTTTACTCTGAGGCTAGAGAGCTAGTATTACAAAGGCCTACATTTTGAGCACATGGACTTGTTTTATGTAAAATGGCCAAGATTGTACTTTTCTTTGCTCAAACTTCATCTGGATAATATCTCATATGTGACTAACACTATATAGTCTGTAAAACCCCTTAATTTCCATTATCTCACTTTGCTCTATTATTTCATTAATAGAATAGGATAAATTGAACACATTCTGCTATTGAAAAAAAACAGGTTTAGAGTGACTGTGTCCAGCCCCATTAACAAAGTGTAGAGCAATAATTCCTCGTGTCTTTTAAGTCTCAGTCCACCGGCCTTTCCAACATGGCAGCCCACTTCATTCATAGACAAGCAACCTTCCTGAGCTCCTCCTGAGAGGAAAGGTAGGTAAACTGGGCCACTCAGGGCCCAGTCAGCACCAGTGAGGAGCTTACAGCGTGGTAGGAAGGTGATGCCAGAAGCAAGGATAATGCTAGGATAAGAAGGAGGCCCTATGGTGCATGTTGGAGGGGCACATAGCCCAGAATTGGGAGAGTCAGAAAAGGCTTCCCAGGACCCAGAGTTCATGCTGACCTCCACTGACCTTAAGCCACAGCAGTACCTCCAGATTCCTCTCCCAAAGCACCACAGTGCAAAACTGACCTCTTCACTCCCCAACACAACCCCATCCCAGCTGACTGAAACCCACACACAGCAATTCCAGTGTTCTGATCTCAGCAAATCACAAAGACCAGTGACTCTCCATGAGGGCGTTTGCCTGATGGGGGATGACTTGCTGCCTGAATGTCCAGAAGTTGAAATGGAGGGTAGACCAGAGTGGGTAAGAAAGAGGTTTGAAGAGCAGGATTGGGTGGGGGCGGGAGGCACAGCTGCGCCTGCCTCCCTTCCTTCTCTGTTCCCACATCATCCTTCCCAAGCACACAAGGAATTATGGGGCCAGTGTGAGGTTTGGTGTCTGGTGGGAGAAGAGGATATTGAAAAACTTTTAAAACAAATGGAATTTATGTTGACTGCCTTCTTTCTTCCCTCTCTGAATACTATCCTACCTCCCAGCATCCTCCCACCCACCACACAGTGGATATGTTTTGTGGGCAGACAGAGATTGATTACGGCCATCACAGAGAACAGAGAAGCTAACAAGTGGGCAATAGGGGAAGTTAAGAGAGGAGGAAGGAGTCCATTCCTTTTTCCCACCCCACCCAGGCATCCGCAGCAAGCCCCAAAACCACTCTTCATTCCAGCTTCAGCAGGCCTCCAGATCCTCACAGAGTAACCTTTGGGAGACGAGGTAAGTATCCAGAAATTTTAGCTGTTTACTTTGTGATTTGAAGATGTAAAATGATATATGCTGCCATTTCATTAAGGTGTAAATTTTGAGTAAATAGTTTTCATAAAACCCTTTAAGACTATTTCAGTGTTTGAGTTTAAATCATCTGTTAAAACTGAATATACATGATAAATTACAGTCACAAGTCCCCCAGTTTTCCATAAGCCTAATGCTCCTAGTTTCAGAGTTTTAAGTTTCAAGGTTTTAAGAACATTCTCAGCACTGCTTGGAGTTGGAACGCAATTTCATTTTACAGCTTGAGAAACATGTCATACAGTAAACATTCTTCAAGTCAATCTATGGAATTAGTGTATTTTAGAAAAGCAAGGAGAGTTTTAAAAGGCAGGTGTGGTGGGGCAGGGGAAGAGGGAGGTAAACTCTAAATGAGATGTAGACATTTTGGGGGATATCTGGGGAAAAAAACTAGTGGGACAGAGAGTCTTAGTCCATTTGGGCTTATACAACAGAAATTTGTTTCTCACAGTTCTGGAGACTGTCTGATGAAAGCCCGCTCCCTGGTTTGCAGATTGCCATCTTCTCATTGTGTCCTCACATGGCAGAAAGCAGAGACGGTGATCAAGCTCTTGAACCTCTGCTTACCTCTTCTCACTAGGGCACTGATCCCGTTCACGGGGGCTCCCCCCTCATGATTGATCATTTCCTAAAGGCCCCACCTTCTAATGCCACCCCATCGGGGGTCAGGATTTCAACATATGAATTTGGGGGGACACACCGTTCAGGCCACAGCACAGACCACGGGAGACTGAGTCTCCAGAGAGAGATAAGTGTTCAGGAAACAAGCCAGGTGCAGCAGTGGGAGCTACAGCAAAACCTCAGCAGTGAGGAGAGACGAGTGATTCTGCGCTCACCGAGATGGTCATCTTAGCTCGCTTCTGGTGTAGCCCTGTTGGACTCAGTGTGGGACTCAATGGAGAACAGCATGGGCAGCGAAGGAGGATGAAGTCGCTCTCTAACACGCTGGAAAACACAGGGATTTTCTGGCGGTCCTACTGTCAGTCCCGCTGTGCGTGATGCGAGAAAGAGGGTGAGGCGGTGTGCGCTGCGCTGTCGTTGCCCGGGGCGTGGCCTGGCACAGGGAGAGGCGGTGCTCAGTGGGAGGTGGTGACGCCCGAAATATTCGAGGGGCGCTAACAGGACCCGGGCCCTGCATAGGCAAGTGGGACCCTGAGGTGGCAGACTTGAGGTAATGTTGTTCGCGTGCCTTAGGCTTGGGAGGCTTGAGTCACACAGGTGACTAACCTGAATGCCACGCTCTGCATCTAGTGCCCTTTCCCCCTTCTCCTCTCCTCCTTGTCCAAGATTATCACTCAAGCCGATTGTCTCCATTGGAATCACACACATGCAAAACTTACGAATATACAGATCATAAATTTATTCAACCTGAGAGATCTTTGAAGTTAAGGATAGTGTATTCACAATGCCCTGAAGAATGAGGACACATCACAACTGCATAGAGCTTTGCAGTGGTTTTAAACCTACTGTTATGCACATATTTTTTGGTCTGTTTAACAAGCCGGTAAGCTAAGCACTAAGCGAGAGAGCTTGATGTAAAACCAAACAGAAGTCCAGCCCCATAGCTGAAAACCTTTCTGTTCAGCAGTCTCAGGCTCCCACTAACAATGACCAGCTTCTTAGCAAAGCAAGTCCAGCTCCTCCCGTGAGCCAGGCTGCGGTGGTTATTTGAGATCTTACTAGTTCTGCAAGGGGAAGAAGTGCAGTTCACGTGGCCTTCTGGAAAGGATCAAGCATTTTTGTCTTCCACCTGGAGATTCGATTCTCCTTGACAAGGGGATGGACTTGATGAGCTAATGTAAGGAACCAGTTCTTACTGGCTCGGTTTGTTTTGAATTATATTTGCAAGGTTTGTTTTAAGATGTGCCTGCCTGTCACAGTGACATATGCCAGTGCCTCTGTGCTGGAGCAGCCCTTTGAAGGACCCTCCCCACCAAAAAGGGCCTGAAGACTTTGTAGTTAACCTCTGCCCTTCCAGAGGAAGATCCACTCCACTGTGCACCTCCAGCCCTGCCAGCGCCTCTGTAGCCTTGACTTTTTAATAGGGATGACAGAAAGCCCCAAAGGCTATTCACCTCTAACCCTCAGAAGCCTCCTGCCTCCTGGGCCCTCTGGGTCTAAATCTCCTGCTTCTGAAGTGAAGGAGGGTGGATCCCACGATTTCTAATGTCCCTTCCGCAAGCATTACTTCTGTAATCCAATGGATCTGGGCCTTTATCAGGGATCTCTAAAGACTTCTAAGGATTTCCCCTTTCGGCAAAGAAGGAAATGCAGAAAATCTCAGGAAGCACAGAGATGCATTCACTGATCTGTGGTAGTCACCAGAATTCCTCCTTCTATTGCAGTCACATTTAGTAAATGTCTCTTTGTGCCAATGAGCTAAAACTGGGGACCTGTTTTGTGGTGTTGGAACTGTACTTGTGACTTTAGATCACAGGCATGGCTGAATCTCTTATTCATTCATTCACTCAGTATGCATTTTTTTGAGTAAACTATATTCTGTGCCCCAACTACTACTAACTAGATACTCATACTTAGGGTGTGTTGTTAACTGGAAGCTATTATACGTCAGTCCATACTCCTCCCAACAACCTATGAGGCAATTACTATTAATATCTCCTTTTTATAGGTGAGAAAATAGAGGCTGAGGGGACTTAGAAGAAATACTAGAGCAGGTACCCCACATTAGACAGCCCAACTCCAGAGAGCAAGGTCTTGACCCTGACACCGCATTGTCTCTGGGAAATTCAAAGGGGAATCAAGCATGGCTGGATCCCTCATGAGCTCAAAATTTAGAAGAGGAAACAGAATTGTAAACACAGTGAAAAATAAATGTTATCCTAATGGAATAGCATCCTCTTAAAATAGCATCGGAGGAAGGAGCGTCTCAGCCTGCCTGGTGAAGAGGATGGCAATCAGGGAAACCTCTAGTGGGTGGAAGGAAAATAAGCTTTCAAACTGAGATACAAACTTCAATTACTCTCAAACTTTCTCTAACAGAAAGATGAAATACAGCTGAAGTTATTGTCAACAGGTTCATATCTTTTGTGGAATAAGTCAGTCTTCATGGGCAAGAGAGACATGATCTGCTCCCCAAGAACTTGCAAATGAGGGAAACCTTGCCCTCAGGAAGTTAAAGTACCAGATATTAAGACTTGGAATAGCATCTAGTCCACTCAGGCTACTATAACAAAATGTTACAGATGGAGGGACTTATAATCAACAGAAATTTAGTTCTCACAATTCTGGAAGCTGAGAAGTCAAGGTCAAGGTGCTGGCAGATTGGGTGCCTGGTTAAGGCCCACTTCCTGGTTCACAGACCACTGTCTTTTTGCTATAACCTCATATGTTGGATTAGGCAAGAGAGCTCTCTGGGGTCTCTTTTATAAGGGTACTAATCCCACTCAGAGGGGCTCTACCCTCATGACTTAGTCATTACCAAAGCCCCTACCTCCTAATACCATCATACTGGGTGTTAGGATTTCAACATATGCATTTGGGGAGACACAAACATTCAATCTGTAACAAATAAAAATATGCAATGTCCATGTGGCTCTAGCTCCCTTACAGGCAAATGTATCTGAAAGTGTTAACATAGATAAAAAGGGACACCTCAACCAGGAAGATTGACAGCCATGGTTGATGAGCTTAGACAGGAGATATTCAGAACTAAAGATTGCTGTTGCCCCTCTCAGCACTGTTTATGCCCTTTTAGGCCAAAGCTAGCATCCCAGTGTGTCCACGGACAGGCTGTCAACTCCTGGTGATCACATTAAACATTCCCATGGTAGAACAAACTGCCCTATTTCTGATCTTGAAACTTGGCTCCCCCAGGATCTTGTCTGTAAGGAAAGAGTGCTTTGGTCAGCCTCCTTGTATATCTGCTGGGGTTTGGCAATAGGATTTCTCAGGGTATAATAATAAGTAAATCTTCTAACCTCATTGTAAAATAAAAAATTAGCCTTCCACATCAGCTGGATGAGAACATTGAGGCACAAAGAAGTACTACAACTTCCTGAGAATTCTCTTTGAATCCTTGTTAAATTATCATCATCAAAGTAAGACATCAGCACAGACAGGGCACCCCTCCTCACCCCTAATTGCATGGGGCCCTTAGCCAAATAACAATTTTATTTAAAATATGTTATAAAATGCATGGGCTCATATTCAGTGATTTATCCACGGAGATTTGGAATAACAGGTAGAAAGGAAGTCCTTATGCATTTGTTTATTGTTCAGTAAGTGCACATGAAGATTCTTCATAGTGTACAAGCACCAGTAAGTCCAGGAACTAAACTGTCTCTCTGTGTTCTTTACTGTCAAAAATGCATTTTCTGGCTAATTTCATTTCTGTCACCTCAAGAAAAAGGTGGCAGTGCTGTTATTATTGACAATGACTTGGCTCTTTGGAAGCTGTTTGTATATAGATCTGCCTGCCTCTGCCATTCCCAGCACTGCTAATTTAATGCCAGTGACATCTCTCATGACACTGTATCACTCACCCTACTATTTGTGAATGTAGGCTTCCAGGGACACTCAGAAATATTGTTACTGGGCTTCACTGATTATGACTACAAATGCAAGTCTTGCCCAGAGTATGTTTGAATATATGAACAATAATTCATTTTCAGGTCATATTAAATTGACCATTTGGAATTCTTAGCATCAATGTAGAATAGCAGACCTTCCAGGCATATATTCTCTTGAACTCTTTAGGCCATAAACAGTACCTTTGTGGACTGTGATCTCTTTCAGTATTGACTGCACTCCTGCACACCTACATCAGTAGTGAGGGGCCTGGCAACCAGAAGACGGGACCCATTCACACGAAGAATGCCTACCATTTATCACGGAGGGATTAAGACCCACCCAGGAGAGCATGAGGTCATTAATTGGAAAGATATGTCAGCATCATGGAGCAAAGGTCTTGAAAGCCCTGTGGACACAGGTGTGACCACCCTGGAGGACTACCTGACATGTGGCACAGAGCCTTTGCAGGGCTGGGCTGTCTGCCCTGAGTGCCAGCAGGAAGGCCACTGCCACCCCCGCCCCCTTTGGTTGCTGCAATCCAGAGGCAGAAGATGCTGGGTGGGCAAGAGCAGAAGCATGAGCCTACATGCAGCCACAGGTGAAGGTTTGATGGTGGACCTTTGGTAGCCTAGAGTCCTGAGTTCAGCCTGTGTCAAATGTGAATAAAAGCCACCCAGAGTCAGCATGCCAGCACTATTCTGGAAGCCCAGTCCCACAAAAGGAATAGCATGATAGGCAGAGGGGAGAATCTGCTTCACCAGGCCCCCTGGTAAGGGTTCCTCTTATGGACTAAATATGAATTTGTGTGCCCAAATTCATATGCTGAAATCTTAATCCCCCGTGTGGTAGTATAAGGAGGCGGATCTGTGGGAAGCAATTAGGTTGTGAAGGTGGAGCTCCCATGAACGGGATTAGTGTCCTTATGAGACACAGTCTTGCTCTTGTTCTCTGCTCTCCACCAAGTGAGATACAAGGTGACAATTATCTACCAGGAATTATCCCCTCATCAGACACAGGATCTGATGAAGCCTTGATCTTGGGACTTCCTAGCTTTCAGAACTATAAGAAATACATTTCTGTTGCTTAAGCCACCCCAACTCTGGTAGTCTGTCACACTAGCCTCACCAACCTAGGCAGTTATGAAACATAAATGCAAACCTGGAGGATCTTCAACAATTTTGTTTCTTGAGTGTGTTGAAGTAGCCTCTGGCCCAGAAGTCAGGGGTTCTGATTTTTTTCATGTTTCTCTTTTTTTGATATCATTTCAAATTTATAGACACATTACAAAAATAGTACATAGAACTCTATTCATCCTTTACACAGATTCACCAAAGTTTGCATTTTGCCTTATTTTCTTTATTATTCTATCTATAATTATAAATATATAAATATGTATCTACACACACATAATTTTTTCCCCCAAATCATTTGGGAGTGAGTGGAGACATTATGCCCTTAAATACTTTAGTGTGTATGTCCTAAAAAGAACGACATTCTCTTACACACAGTGCAATTATCAAAAACTTTTTTGAATTAATATCGATAGAATATGATTATCTAAACCACAATCCATTTGAAGTTTTGTCAATTGTCTTAATAATGTCTTTTAACCCTGATATTTTTTTTAGAGTATAGGCTAGCATTACTGACAATAGCCAAGATAAGGAAGCAACCAAAGTGTCCATCAATAGATGAGTGGATAAAGATGATGTGCTACATATACCCAATGAAGTATTATTCAGTCATAAAAAAGAAAGAAATCTTGTCATTTACAACATGGATAGACTTAGAGGGTATTATGCTAAGTGAAATAAGCCAGGCAGAAAAAGACAAATACCATATGATTTCACTTATATGTGGAATCTAAAAACAAAACAAAACAAAATAAACAAAACAGCAATAGACTCATAAGACACTAGGTGACTGGTGGTTACCATGGGAGAGGGATTGGGTGGGTGGGAGATATAGGTGAAGGGGATAAAGAGGCACAAAATCTCAATCATGTAAATTAGTCACAGGAATGGAAGTACAGCATACAAAATATAGTCCATATAGTTCTGTAACATCTTTCTATGGTAAAATAGTAACTAACTACACTAGTGAGGGTGAGCATTTAATAATGTATATAACTGTCAAATCACTATTTTGTGTACTTTAAATCAATATAATATTGTATATCAACTCTACTTCAATAAAAAAATGTCAAACAAAAAAATTTTTTTTAAGTATAGGCTAGTTACTTTCTAGGGTGTCCTTCAATTTGGGTTTGACTTATGTTTCCTTATTAGATTTTGGTCATGCGTTTTTGGCAGGAATACCACAAAGTGATTTTGTGTTCTTCTCAGTCCATAATATCATGAGGGACATGATGTCCATTTACCCCAGTATTGGTGATGTTAACTTTGGTCACTTGGTTATTGGTACTCAGCAGATTTCTCCATTATAAAATTACTTTTTCCTCCTTAGTAATTAATAAGCAATTTGTGGTGAATCCTTTTAGACTATGTAGATAACTTGTTTATTATCAAACTTTCCTTCTCTAATTTTAGCACCCATTGATAATTTTATAAATCAATCATTTCTTCTATATTTACTAGTTATTATTCTAAAGGACTCTTCCTTCTCATTTATTTGCTTGTTTATTTGTGTCAGTATGGAATCAGAATTTTTTCTCATTCAATAACTTATAATGTACTAAGATCACCTTATTTTGATGATCAGATTCTCCCAGATTTAAGAAACATGGTTTTTAATAATAGTTCTGACTCTAAGAAACTATGTGAACTGTGGCAAGCCGCTCTTTTTGGATTCCAATTTCTCATTTTGCATCACCAGGGAGCTACACTAGAAAACCTTCAATTTCTTTTTCTTTGTGTAGATCTAAAGAACCAAGATACATAATTTCCTTTCTCTTCCTTTTTTAAAGGCCCTTTTTCTCATTATTGTTTTTGTTTTGAGAGTATTTTTATTCAACTTACATTTAAAAAATGACTTAATTAGCCATAATCAGTGGTTAATCAGTCAAAACTAACACATGATTAGTTCATTTATTTCTTAGTGTGGGAAGAAGTAGGGGTGGAGTATGGCCTTTTGTATCCAAAAAGATGGAATAAATTGAAGACCTCTGACCCTCAGCAGGAAATATTTGGGGCTTCCTCTGACAATGGCAGCTCTCCTCAGATGGGGCTTTCATTGTTCTCAGAATGCATGGCTGAAGAATAAGCAATTCTCACCCATTTCTTCATCTTCCCTCACTTCCCCCACTATTTCCCCACCCACTGAGATGCCTAACACCTAAAGCTCAGTGACTTTCTCTTTCCTTTCCATGCTTTCATGACCAGGGTGGATTTGGTTTTATTAACGAGAACTGGTAGGCTGATTTGGAGAAGAAAAAAGTTGCATGCGAAGAACATTTTGTATTTTCCAATGACTCTATTCCAGGCAAGCAGGCCTCAGGCTTCTGTTCACAGCTGCATGGTTAGGATGTCATGTATGCTGTATGTGTGTGCAAACCTGTCCATACACATACTCTGAAAGTAATGCCAATTAATGTAGTTTTTTCTGTCTGATTTTTTTTAAGTTTAGATACTGTGGATATGTACAGTGGTATTTAATTTATTATTTTTGGGGGGGGGTGACATAGCAGGAATTTATTTGTTCAGTTTTGGGTCTGGAAGTCCAAGATAAAGGTCTGGCTGGTTAAATGTCTGATCAACACTCTCGTTGAGACCTGTAGAGATCGCCTCTGTGTGTCGAGACATGGTCTTCCTCAGTATGTGATTCTGATACTGGGACTCTAGAGATCACACTTCAAGAATCGTGGCCTTAACTGTATCCTTCAGCTCAGGACCCAGTCTTCCCATCCCCACACAAAACACACACATTATCTTTCACAGTGGTTTTCTTTACTTAGATGTAGTATTTACTTGCTTTTGTTTATTTTATTTCTAATTATTTTTATATTGTTTTGGTTGTTAATTCCTATGATCCATGCTTTGCTCTTACCTTTGTAGATTCCTTAGGGTTGACTTTTTAGAAGAGGACCAGTCTCCCTTCTTATTTGTGCTCTATAAAAACAGGATGCCCTTTCATGGTTCCTTATTTTTTTTATATATATAATTTATTTTGGTATCATTAATCTACAATTACATGTGCAATATTAGGGTTATTAAACTACCCCTTCATCAGGTCCCCCCCACCAACCCATTACAGTCACTGTCCATCAGCGTAGTGAGATGCTATAGAATCACTACTTGTCTTCTCTGAGTTGTACAGCCCTCCCCGTGCCCCCCCAACATTACATCTGCTAATCGTAATGCCCCTTTTTCCCTCTTATCCCTCCCTTCCCACCCATCTTCCCCAGTCCCTTTCCCTTTGGTAACTATTAGTCCGTTCTTGGGTTCTGTGAGTCTGCTGCTATTTTGTTCCTTCAGTTTTTTTTTCTTTGTTCTTATACTCCACATATGAGTGAAATCATCTGATACTTGTTTTTTTCAGCTTGGCTTATTTCACTGAGCATAATACCCTCTAGCTCCATCCATGTTGTTGCAAATGGTAGGATTTGTTTTCTTCTTATGGCTGAATAATATTCCATTGTGTATATGTACCACCTCTTCTTTATCCATTCATCTACTGATGGACACTTAGGTTGCTTCCATTTCTTGGCTCTTGTAAATAGTGCTGTGATAAACATAGGGATACATATGTCTTTTTCAAACTGGGCTGCTGCATTCTTAGGGTAAATTCCTAGGAGTGGAATTCCTGGGTCAAATGGTATTTCTATTTTGAGTTTTTTGAGGAACCTCCATACTGCTTTCCACAATGGTTGAACTAATTTGCAGTCCCACCAGCAGTGTAGGAGGGTTCCCTTTTCTCCACATCCTCGCCAACATTTGTTGTTGTTTGTGTTTTGGATGTTGGCCATCCTCACTGGTGTGAGGTGATATCTCATTGCAGTTTTAATCTGCATTTCTCTGATGATTAGCGATGTTGAGCATCTTTTCATGTCCCTGTTGGCCATCTGAATTTCTTCTTTGGACAAGTGTCTATTCATGTCCTCTGCCCATTTCTTAATTGGATTATTTCCTTTTTGTTTATTAATGTGTGTGAGTTCTTTATTTATTTTGGATGTCAACCCTTTATCAGATACGTCATTTATTAATATATTCTCCCATACTGTAGGATGTCTTTTTGTTCTACTGATGGTGTCCTTTGCTGTACAGAAGCTTTGCAGCTTGATATAGTCCCACTTGTTCATTTTTGCTTTTGTTTCCCTTGCCCGGGGAGATATGTTCATGAAGAAGTTGCTCATGTTTATGTCCAAGAGATTTTTGCCTATGTTTTTTTCTAAGAGTTTTATGGTTTCATGACTTACATTCAGGTCTTTGATCCACCTTGAGTTTACCTTTGTGTATGGGGCTAGACAGTAGTCTAGTTCCATTCTCTTACATGTAGCTGTCAAGTTTTTCCAACACCAGCTGCTGAAGAGGCTGTCATCTCCCCATTATATATCCAAGGCTCCTTTATCAAATATTAATTGACTGTATACGTTTGGGTTAATGTTTGGATTTTCTATTCTGTTCCACTGGTCTTTGGGTCTGTTTTTGTGCCAATACCAAATTGTCTTGATTACTGTGGCTTTGTAGTAGAGCTTGAAGTCAGGGAGCGTAATTCCCGGTTTTATTCCTCCTTCTCAGGATTGCTTTGACTGTTTGGGGTCTTTTGTGGTTCCATATGAATTTTAGAATTATTTGTTCCAGTTCATTGAAGAAAGCTGTTGGCATTTTGATAGGGATTGTGTTGAATCTGTAGATTGCTTTAGGTAGTATAGCCATTTTGACAATATTTATTCTTCCTAACCAAGAGCATGGGATGCATTTCCATTTCTTAGTGTCCTCTTTAATTTCTCTTAGGAGTGTCTTGTAGTTTTCAGAGTACAGGTCTTTCAATTCCTTCGTTAGGTTTATTCCTAGGTATTTTATTCTTTTTGATGCAATTGTGAATGGAACTGTTTTTCTCATTTCTCTTTCTGTTAGTTCATCGTTAGTGTATACGAAAGCAACAGATTTCTGTGTGTTAATTTTGTATCCTACAACTAGGCTGAATTCAGATATTAGTTCTAGTAGTTTTGGAGTGGAGTCTTCAGGGTTTTTTATGTACACTATCATGTCATCTGCAAATAGTGACAATTTGACTTCTTCTTACCAATCTGGATGCCTTGTATGTCTTTGTTTTGTCTGATTGCCGTGGCTAGGACTTCCAGTACTATGTTGAATAACAGTGGAGAGAGTGGGCATCCCTGTCTTGTTCCCGATCTTAGATGAAAAGCTTTCAGCGTCTCGCCGTTAAGTATGATGTTAGCTGTGGGTTTGTCATATATAGCCTTTATGATGTTGAGGTACTTGCCCTCTATACCCATTTTGTTGAGAGTTTTAATCATGAATGGATGCTGAATTTTGTCAAATGCTTTTTCAGCATCTATGGAGGTGATCATGTGGTTTTTGTTCTTCTTTTTGTTGATGTGGTGGATGATGTTGATGGATTTTCGAATGTTATACCATCCTTGCATCCCTGGGATGAATCCACTTGACTATGGTGTATGATCCTCTTGATGTATTTTTGAATTCGGTTTGCTAATAGTGGTATTTAATTTAGATATAACTTTATTATTCTGTCTTAGCAGGGCTAATGAAAGCATTAGGTACATTTTTTAAAATTAGAATTAAGGCCAAAGGAACAATGGTAAAAAAAATGAGCATATATATGATCCTTTTAAAATGTGTCCTCTGATAATTTACTATCAAGGATTTTTGGCAATTTTCCATTCTCATTCTTCTAGCTTGCATCCAGGTCAACAATGGAGCAGAACAAATGGAAAGGGTTTGTTCTTTGTTTGTTTTAAATATTCCTATCAGCTTCCTAGTGTGATATCAATCTCATCAAAACAGCTCTTACCTCATCTTTCCAAAGACTATGATTTGGAGAAATTATTTATAGACCTTTAACAATATTTCTAGGCAAAAACAGGCTCAGTACAAATTTTCCTCCCCTACTATTTGAAAATACAAACTTTTACTGTTGGCTAACGTTCCTGGACATTCCTTTCTTTGAGGAATTCCATGGAGAAACCTATGTTAATCTAAATATCAATTGTATACAAGAGTTTAGACCAACAACACTACAAATCAGAAAGAAAACACACCTAAAAAAGTGAAGAATAGGGCAAGCAGATAGTTTTTATTCCATTTCCTCAGCACATTAGTGTAGCAGATTTTTTGACTATGCCAGCAATCTGCAAGGCCTTGCTGAAAAGAGAAGTTTCGAGAGGCTAATGACTCTGAAGAAATGAGTTATTCTTGTTATCAGTTGGGTACAGTTGCCATTCACGTGAGAGAAGAAAGCAGATCTATTGCAGGGCATGAAATCAAATTTTCCAGGTAACAGCAAGTGAGTTATACCATGGGTGACCTTTGCCCATGGCAGCCAATTTCAGTCTGTAGACAGCAGCAATAGGCCAGTGACCCCCACAAGCTGAGGTTGAAAAACAAGACATTCGAGCAACTTCAATTTGTTTCTCTCATAAATGCTCCCCATTTTTGTTATCTTTGTTCTCTCAGCCTTTGTTCTAATTCAAATCTCCCTGATGATCTCATACATTTTTTATGAAATTATTAATTCATCCACCTGAGACACTGAGAATCAGATTTATCAACTTACTTTGTGGTTTAGGTTTTTGGTTTTTTTTGTTTTCTTGGGTTTTTTTTTTTGCTTTGGTTTTGCAACATAATATTAATTTTTCTGGGTTTTCAGATCACCTTTAAAAAGGCATCATCATCAGAAGGGCTTTTGGAAAATAGACAAAGATAAGCCTAGATAAGACACATTACCTTTTTTTCTTACTGAATATCCATTTATATATTCAAAATTAATTGGTTTCTTCTGCATGCGGGGGAGCATCTATTACTGAGAATGAGTTTTAAGATGAGTATCGAATTTATTTAACTAACAGGTTAGGATAGGGAAGCCAACCAACAGAAAAGAAATTGTGTGCCTGTCTTTTGGAAATGCTCAAAAAATTAAATCGGAAATTCATAATCAATTGCTAGTCTTGAAACCCTGGACATTGGGTATGTAATAGCTCCCAAATTAGGATTACTTGTTTCAAAGCTCCAGACCTTTTTTAAACCCCTTAGGTAAGGAAAGTAGACAGAAAATCCTAATGTAGCAATTTAGGGAATAAATTATGTAAGTGCAAAGAGCAGACCAGATCACAGCTCCTTGAGCTAATTTAGATTTTAATCAGATTTTTCATTCCAACTTTAATTAAAGTGTTTGACTTAGAAAAATGGCTATTAGAAAAACTGACTGCCAGTAAAGCAAAAGAGAAAAATTAATTGGAAAAAAATGTACCCTGACTGCTAGGAAGATTCATAGCATATGTTAGGAAAAGGAAAAAAAGAATGCTTTAATGAACTATTTTAACATATAGTGGTGTTTCTCTCTCTAGGCACATTAAAAAAAAATGTGTCTTTTCTTCCCCTTTTAGCTGACAAAAGTAAAAATAACAGAAAATTATTTTTTAATTTAAAATCTAAGGATATCCTTTAACTAACAGGCCATAGCTTATCATTAACATCTTCTGCCTGGCTTGGTTGGGTGAATTTTTGCAGCAATGAATTAGTCAGCTAATATTTGGTGAGTTTTTACTTTGCCGGGCACTAGAAGGATTATTGAAGAAGCACTGAACATGGTCCCTGCTCTCAGAAAGCCTATAGTCTTATTGAAGAACAAGATGGGAAAAGACTAAAACAATCAGATCTCAAGCCTGAGAAACTGGGTGGTACATCTCTGATCAAAGACTATAAAGGTTGAGATAAGGGAGAATCTGTCTGGTTACAGCAACTGCACTCACATCTGTGAAGGTGGAAGACTGAAAGATGGACAGGATTCAGAGGTGCAGGGGACAGTTGAGCAGGCTGGGGCAGGGGACAGGATCCAAGCCCGACCAGAACGGAGAGGTCGTATGGGAGAATGCGGGCATAGGAGTTGGGCTGACCCGGATCTTGAATGCCAGATAAAGGCATTTATATTAGATATGATATATCTAACATTTATTAAGTGGTATTACTGTCTGTCTGGGCTTTGTACATTTACATTAGTTCTATGCTACACTATCCTCCGTAGGTGCTGGAGATCTAGGGGCGATCTGTGCTCAGCACCACAAAGAGCAGCCCGGTGCTTTGGGCAGACTGCATCGTCAGAAGGAGACTGGCAGCAGGGAAGCTAAGAGGCCACTATCCCACCCAAGGGTGAGGTGAGCCCGTCTAGGCCAAGATGAATTAAATAATGATGGATGCAAAAAAGAGAACTCGAGCCACTTTCATTCAGCCCACATTGTTAAACATCCTCTATGGGCAGTCCAGTAAGACTTGACAGCGGAGGGGGACACTCATGGTCAGGTCGCAACCAACTAACGAGAGCACAATGTCAGGACTCCGGGAAACACAGACGCAGGCTCTGCTGCATCTGGTTTGAGATAGCACAGCCAGGCGTGGCAGGCGTGGGCAGAGGTGGCAAGAAAAGCTTCACCTGGGAGATGACACTTAGCCTGACTTGGAGGATATGTCAGGTTTTACCAGGCAGAGAAGGAAGAGATCACAAAAGCTGAGGATTGAAATTAATTGGAAGGTAGGCCAGCAAATTTAAGATAGAAATTTAAAAACTGAATTAAAGAGCTGCCACCATCTCCTTTAGTCTTATACATCCCATCTCTGGAATTTTCTGAAGGAAAAAAGAAAAAAAGAAAAAGGGAACATATACTTCGCAAACACTAAAATATTTATAAAGAGGCAGAATACCTGGCCCTGTGGGGCAAGGTCTAAGTGTTCATGCTTTATGGGGAAGTACAATCACAGGAAACAAGAGTGAGGGGGAGGAAGTAAGGGAAGGATCGGGAGCATGTGCCAGGGCACACCTTGCTGCTACGGCTGCTGTGTCACAGGAAACCAAGTGACACAGCCAGTGGCTTGACAGATGCAGGGTGTCTCTGGACAAGCTGTATGAAAAACCATACATACCTCAGAACAACAGAATAAAGTCCTGCCCCTGACTCCCTCCTGCCTCCTCTTTCCCATTTATCAAAATGAACCCCATGGGAGTTCACCCCTATATTTCTGGGTTGAGTCTCCTTGTCTCTTTTGGCAGCAGACCTTTTGGGGAAGCAGATCTTAAAACCTATGTCAAGGATTTTATGGGATCAGAAGTAGGGGAAGAACTGTAGACAACATGGGAACCATGAGGTCCTACATGGAATCTTTCCCCTGCCAGGCCAGTTGCTGAGGGTTCAGGGGACAGGTGGGGCCTGGAGAATCTGATGAGGCCCATGGGATGCATCTACACTAGACATATTATTACCACACATATATCTCATAATAACTATGGTCGGTCCTTCCCTTTCCTATGCCTAGAAATTTCCAAAACCATTGCTTCTTTGGTCTTTCCATTCTGTATCCTTACTGTGCCCAATGATTAGATCTTCTGCAAGGGCAACATGAGACAAAGAAAAGCAAAACCCATGTCAGTTAGTGCTGTCACTTGAAGGCTCACTGACAAAATCGGTTACGTGAGATGGAGTGAATGAGGGAGGATGGCATTAAATTGAGGGATGAGGGAGAAATAAGTTCCAAATAATGTTTGCTTACACTTGGTTTTCAGGTGCTGGAGATCTAGGGGCAATCTGTGCTCAGCACCACAAAGAGCAGCCCGGTGCTTTGGGCAGACTGCATCGTCAGAAGGAGACTGGCAGTGAGATACACCATCCCTTCTTTTCTTTTAAATAGGGGGCCAGGGAGACTGAGTGTGTTCATTTCCTTGAAATTTGATCATCTTCTCAGGGAAGGAGCAAGAAGAGGAGGTGAGATTGACCAGGAAGAGTCACATGTGAAGAGGCATCAGGAACCCAAACGTTTACAGTCAGCGCCCTTGGAAACCACATGCAAGGCTGCCCCGAGACATACAGAGCTGCAGTAGTAACAACTATTTCCTTTTAAAGCCAGAGAAATGATAACAAAAAAAAACAAAACAATGCTTTGAGTTCACATGCATGAATGGTAGAGGTGGTAACCAGCCCACGATGAGCACAAACCTTCACTGGAAGATGCTCTCAAACGTGAAAACGATGATATCAGCAACTGACTGGAAGCTGCGGGTCCATCCAAACTGTGGCTCTGCTGGTTCCCTCCCAATTAACCTCTGTCGTGCTGACTGTATAATTCAGCAAAGGCCTGCAGATGCTCCTCTCTTAAGTTAACTCAGGTTGGCTGCTCCTTCAAGCTAATCCTCAGAGTGCTTTGCAAAGAATGAAAACGGAAAGATCAGCCATACCTGAAGCTACAAATGAGAGGGCTGTTTGGTGGAAGAATAGGAAGCATTATTTTTCCCTTTTGTCTGTTTGAGGCCCCTATTTTTTAGGTTGTCTAGTATAACTAATTAGAAGACAGAATTCTGAATGCACCTTCTTGCTATGCTTATAGTCAAAACAACTAAATTCTTTTTTTGTCTGAACAGATTTGGTATCATGAAAAATCTTTTACCCAATGTTTACACCTTTTTTCAACATTCAGTCATTTTCATACCACTTTTACAATTTGGGGGATATCTTTGGATCTCTTTTAAACTGACTAACTTAGAAGAAAGTAAATAGCTACTTTAGCTTTACCTAAGCAACAACATTGTGAAGTTACAATTTTGATATGCTCTGTTTTGAATGCATTTGTGCATATACCATTTTTAAAATGTATAATCTCATCTCATCCAAATTTTCTAGGGCCTCAGAGAATAACAAAGTATGAGCATGGCACTACTAATTAGATTACAGAAACAATAAAATGGAACCTGGACTCAGACCTCCATTTTTTTCTGTAGGGAATTTGGCCCTAGTTCACTCTCCCTAGAGACTGTCATACAGAACATCTGGATTCATATCACATGGGTAGACAGACTCTTAAAACCAGAGCATTCATGAAAATAAAGTATGATTTAGATTCAGGGCAGGAAAACATTTTCAGAGTGGTGATGTGAGGAGCTCCATGAAGTCATTACCCAGCAAAACAACCATAATTAGGGAAAACTATTTTTAAAAGCAATCATATAAATTCTCTGGAAATCATCCTAAGGCAAACAGCAAAGTACAAACCATTTATTCAAAGAACTCTACTACATCTTGGTAAGAAGAGTAAGAGACTGTGGCCCTTGAGCCATAAGCCATTTTCTTCCCATCTCCCACCTCCCAGAGACAGAAGCCCCACTCTGGGCAGGGGTGACCAAGAAGAAGGGGGTCCCTCAGCCCTTACCTCCCAATTCAGAGATGGTGTACCTCACTGAGAGGGAATGCCAGCAGCATTTTTCCCCTTCAGCTCCACCTTGCAGAGAATAAGTTCCTGGGAAGTGTGGCCAAGAGGTTGCTCCCTTCTTTTCCCCAAGCCTCCACTCAAAAGAGAGAGGTCCTACCCCAAATATGGCAGGCCAAGAATACTGGAGCCCCAGCTGTCTTTGTCTCAGCTTCCTCATAGGGTGGAGATTCCATGCTGAGCTCCTTGCTCATAAGGCAGGGGTGTCAGCCTTGTTCCAGCTCCAGAGCAGTGGCTCAGAGATTTTGCCAGGGAGTAAGACTGGCCACAAGAACAGAAAGCTCTGAAGCTCTTCCTAAAAGAACCGACTTTATTTGCAACAGAGCATGGGGAAATTCAAGCCTAAGGTTGCTCTAAAAAACACTGCAGATTTGGATGGCAAGCAACTAAGAGGCAGCTAGTAGTTCTATAAGAACAACAGACTCAACTATAGGCCACTTACCTTACCAGAGAGAACAAGAGAAAGAGGCAGAGCTAAGAATAGCCCCGCTGGGGTCAGAACAAACCTAAAGACTGCCTCTGCAAAAGGTTCTGGATTCAGTAGGATCAGACTGAGGAGCAATTCATGCCCTGGCATTATCACAAACGAGAGTGCATTCAGCCTAGTAGTGCCTTAGAGGAAACTACCAGCTGGGTGGGATACCAAGGGAGACAGACACCTTGGCAGAGAAACCAAGGGAAAAAGCAGTCAAAGAGAGCCCTGCTTAAACCACCATCATCCCAGGGTGAGGGTGTGATCACCAAGGACCCCCTCTCTGAGAAGTGACATCATCAGAATCAGATTAGCAGGGAAAGAGATGTCATCAAAATGGGCGAGCCAAACAAACAAGCAAACAACCTCAAAAACTAGCCCCTGAGAGGTGGAGGAGATCAGTATCCAGAGTTTCTACAATGTTTCCTAAAAATGTCTGGTTTTCAACCAAAAATTATGAGCCACAGAAGGAAACAAGAAGGTATGAGTTGTATGCAGGGAACAAAGCAAGAAACAGAAACTACCTGAGAGTGGAGCACAGATACTAGATTTAAGGAAGATGTCCAAGTAAGAAAAGAAATAACACTTTAAAAAGGAAAGGAATTATGATGACAATGTCTCAGCCAGAGAGAATATTAATAAATTACTCAGAATTCTTTTGCAGTGGAGCTCTGTCTTCCATCTCATTTATTTCATCATTTATTGATCTCAGTGTAAATTCATGCATATTTATTTTATTCTACACCCTGGGTTATAATCCAATATTGCCTTCACTTTGTTGCTCAGCCTTGTCCGCTGGGAGCTCTTCCAGATGGCCTCTGACACACCCTCATGAATGTAGGATTTGATGGATTTGGGATTCTTGTTTCCTTTAGTTTGTTTGTTTTAACACTTCTTTACATTCTGGCATTACAAGATGCTCCAGGTTCATCTTATATATTTCCTGCCCAGTCGTAGAATCAGCCACTTTTCCAAGGAATTCTGGTTCCTTTCCCTGGATAATGGTGTGAGAAACATGATCTGGGTGCTGGGTTTCTTTTCAGAGTAATGAAGATATTCCAAATTTGATTGTGATGATGGTTGCACAACTTTGCGAATATACCAAAAAGCACTGAATTGTACACTTTAAATAGGTGACTTATATGTGAAACTCAGTAAAACTCTTCTTAAAAAGAGAAAAACTAGTCTGGGGGGCTATTTCACAAAGCACTCTATTTCACAAGGCAAAGGAGAACAATATAGACAAAAACTGTACATAAATCCTCTACCAACTAGAATCAAGCATGCGGCCCCAGGATGACCATCAGGAAGGTGTGTCACCTACACATCAGGAACTACTGCCTGTAAATAAGGAAGTCTTAAAAACTTGTAAGCCCCTTTAAAAAAAATTAGACCATCCCAGATCAGTCATAATACCTCTTTCTTAGGGCCTTGGGGAATATACATGTGGCATTTCTAATTACAGCTCTGAAGCAATAGAATGGAACGACCAACAGCATCAAAAACTCCTACATTCCTGGAAATATTTGGAAGCCTAAACTGGTTTGTCTTTAATGGGAAACATTGCAATAGTTTCTAGGCAGCTGCCAGGAACTTTTAATGCATCCTGGCTGGTAAGAAGCCCCCTCCCCCCCACCATACTCAAAACAAACACCTAGAGTCATACTGTACCTCTAAAGATGTCAGAAAAAGTAAGCCTAACAGGTGTGTGTGTGTTACTTGTTCCCTGAGGCACTCAGAAGCTCAAGGCTCCCTTATTCCATGTGTGGGAGACTATTCATTGGTATGAAAAGGAAAAAAAGGAGATGAGAATTCAAACCCAAGCAGCTGGATAGCCACCTCTGGTGTTTATCATCACAGCTCCCTGAAAGATGCCCTGCGGACCTCCTTTCTTGTTTTCACTTTATAATTTGTTCTAGAGCCAATATATACTCCTGACTACATGAACACATGTGTAGATATAAGCACAAATACGTATAAGGAGTTAGATAAGGACAGACACACATACACACATCTGTGGTAAGAGACTGTAAGGTAATGGTTAAGAGGGCCTCTCTAGAAGGAGGTTTCGTGGGTCCAGACTCTGGCTCTGCCATTTACCAACATAAGAGCATGAGTATGCTCCGTCTGTGTCTTAGTTTCCTCATCTATAAATGGGGAAGAAAATATCTACCTCTGTGATCACTATAACGAGCAGGTGAGATTTTGAAAACAGTGCATACAGCAAACACACAATTTATCTACTAATATCACAAATAGTATTATATAGATCTACTTTTATTTATTGGTGATAGAATCGGCAGCATCCAATTTCAAATACGCACAATATGCCCAGAGAAACACACTTCTGACTGAGACAATTTTTAATTTCTTTTTGATCTTTTCTCTACTTTGTGATCTCACACTTATTTGCAAGTTTTTAAAATATTTATTCTGACTACGAAAGGCATTCAAAATCAACAGGGACACTTGGAAACAAAAGGATTAAGAACCTAAAAGTCACCATTATAACATCATTCAGATGTAAGCAATAAAAATTCTCATCTTAGTATTTCCCTTCCTATTTTCTATGAATTTTAACCTACGTGAGATCACATTGTTTATATAGTTTGTATGTTCTTTTTATACTAAGCATTATAAAATCTATCAAAATTATTTCTAGACTTCTCATTAAATATAGTATATTGACTACATGTATTTATAGCCTCTCCCTTTTAAAACTCATGGAAAAATGAGAATAAAAGAATTTTAAAAGTATGCAATTATGAGGACAAAGAGAAGGAGAAACAGAGAGGACCAAGTAAGAGATTTCAACAAATTTTTGGAGGATTTTTGCAGGCAGAGAAACAATGTAACGAATTTTCAAAGCAGAGGAGGCTGCAACCCTAAGGTTTGCAGTGAAAAATATCCCAAGAAGGGCTGTTCACCCCACAGAACTCCAGCAGGCCCAGAATTTGGCAGCAACAGGTACTACCTAAGGGCAGAGTGAGAAGCAGAGCTGAATACGGGGACTGGTTGAAATCTTAATATGGAGCTGGTGGATTCTCAGCCCCTCCTCTCCACTCCCACATGAGCTCTGAGGTTTAATCTCTGGATAAATTGAACCAGAGAGAGTCTGGACTCAAGGGATACCAGATACAGCAGGGGTGGGAGACAAGCCTGGTTATCAGTTCAGGAGAATTAGTGAAATTTTGAGTATGAATTCAAAACTCCCCACCTCTCTTTTCCTCCAGCTTCAAAACTGCTAACAACCAGATATGTACACCCAAACAGAAGACAGAAGAGAAGGATCCTTTCCTGCTATGAATTAAAATTTCCACTTATCTCAACTGAAGTATTGTCCCTTGCAGTTTGGACTCTATTTTCATGTTTTAAATTTTAAACACAAAAACCCCCAGTGGTCACACAGAACAACAGAATTCATGCAACTGAAGTTCTATTTCTTTGACGTTACAACCCCTCTGTTTTCGTTATTTCAGAGCCACTCTATAAGTGCAGGCCGTGTAGTGCACAGGGGTTGGAGATGAAAATTGTACTCTGAAGTCAGCTGAAAAGATTTTGAAACATAAGGGGCCTGTTCCTGAACCGTGTAGCTGAGTGTGAGTGTGCAGGAGACTGACTGTATGTCTGGGAGAAATGAACTTTACTTTCATGTAAAATGCAATTATTATTAAAGGATAAATAATAAAAACGTACATGTGCTGAAGCTCCCATACATTGTTAAAAACTCAAGAGTAACCTCAACAATTGTAGGCAGTTAGAAAACAGAAAGATATTTTGGGGGGAGAAATAGTTTACCACTAATGTTATTTAGAATTGCCAGCATATGTTTGATAATAAAAAGCAAATTGACTAAAGTCAATTTTATTATTCTTTTTAAAATCTCTGTGGCCAATGCCCCACCCGCTTATTACTGCACCGGGGGTGGCCACTCTCTCCTCACCATCCTTGCTTTACCAGCAATTTGGGTAAGTTCTAGCTCCACATCCTTGTCAACATTTCGTAACATCAGTCTTTTAAATTTTGAAACATTCAGAGGGTGTGTGGAATTCCACTGTGGTTTTAATTTACATTGCCCTGTGGTGAATGATACTGAACACT
This sequence comes from Smutsia gigantea, assembly GCA_032199065.1. Taxonomy (NCBI): domain Eukaryota; kingdom Metazoa; phylum Chordata; class Mammalia; order Pholidota; family Manidae; genus Smutsia; species Smutsia gigantea. The sequence goes on along the minus strand of JAVSCE010014621.1, from coordinate 434,408 downwards.
TTCATATGAACTTGTCAGTCATGCATGTATTTCCCTTTATGAAGTGTCTACGTTTTTGTAGGAGCTGTTCAGCTTTTTATTTCTGAGTTCAAAGTTTTTACATATTCTGGATGCAAATCCTTTGTCAGATATATGTCTTACAAATATATTCTCTCAGACTGTGGCTTTCTTACTCATTTTCTTAATGTCATCTCTTAATAAGAAGTGGTGTTATCTATAGTAATTTCACCCTTTACATTCTGTATTTGGTATTTGGTATGCTTGAATACTCTTTTTTTTCCCCCCTGATCACTCATTCTAGAAGTCTGGTTGTATTAGGAATGCTTTTAAAGAAACAACTTTGAGCCTCGTTAAACTCTATGCCTCATCTGAGTGTGTGTGGTGTATGTAAACACATGTGCTATCTTATTCATTTCTGTATTCACCTTTATTATTTCCTTCCTTCTCATTTCTTGGTTTCTGTTATTCTTTTTCCAATTTGTGAGTTAAACCCTTAGCTAATTTTTGCTTTTAACCATTCTTATTTCCTGATAAATATAGTTAAAGCTACATGTAACTAAGACCTGCTTTATCAGTGTTTCTTTAAACTCTTAGAAAGAAGCAGCATTGTCAGAAGGCAGTTTTTAAATAAGGAAATGCACCAGATTTGGATATTTGGAAAGAGAGGGAGAGAATAATGAATGTCCTTTCATTCACTGCTCTTCTCAGCAGGGTTTTTGCTACCCTGATATTAGTGGGATATTGGTGGCCTGAGCTATAGGGTCTATTTCTACAACCCTGGGACAGGTAGGGATTGTCCAGAGACCACATAGGAAAACAGATCTTTGTTTTCCAACCTATCCTTTCCCAGCTGCCTCTGGTTGCAGCCATCACCACTTCTCCTCCTAGCTCCCCACTCACACACACACACACACACACACACACACACACACACACACAGGATTCCACCCAAAAGGCTCTCACTTTTATTTTTCTAGTTTCAGAAATCCCTGCTTTCTTTTTACTTCAGTAATTTCTTTAGGGTTGCTACCAGAAGATGAAGCCAGCAGGCCATGGAAACCCATCATTTTGCTGGGAGCCAGAAAAGCTCTTCATTATCAACATTTTCTTAGCTATTCTTTACTCTGTACCTGTGCCCGCAAATTACTTTAAAAACAATTTTGTCAGTTTCTTCCCCAAAACCTCCCTGAGATTTTAGTCATAATTGTCTTACAACTAGAAGTTAATTTGTGAAGAACCAACATGTTTTTAACAGGCAATATTGCCTTTTGGCCATCTAGTATGTGATGGGGTATTTGAGAATTATCTCTCTCAATAAAATTTTAATATTGTATTCATATGTGTCTCACACATTTCTTATTAAGGTTTTCTAACTATTTTATGTCTTTTATTGCTATTGTGAGATATTTTCCCATTTTATTTTGTAACTAATTATTGCTGATCTGCAGAAAAGGTTACTGATATTTGTAGACATATTAGCTACTCAATGACTCTGCCATCCTCTCTTATCAATTCCAATAATTAAGGAGAAACTGGTTTTAAAATATCCTCTCAAAAACAAATATTACAACACACTTCCTTTTCAGAGAAAAGAGAGGGAAAACTCATATTTTATTTATTTGGAGTTTTGTCATTTTCTTTGAGAGTAAACAGATCATTATACTTAATATCTTTTTACCCCCTTAAATGTAATAGATGATGGAAATTACAGAGGAAAATGTAAAAGATTCATTAGATTGAGGGGGATCACAGTACTCAATGATAGTCAATAGTTATATATTCATGTAAATATACACATACAACATACACACACACACTCCTACATATAAGGAGGTTGGCTTATGTCTACAAAGTGTTCACAACTAAATTTCAGACATGCCTAGACATGTCCAGAAGCCTAGTAAACAGCAGCCAACCAGAATGAATGAATGCTTTTGTGGCTATGTGTGGACATGCACAGAGCAGAGAAAAATTTGAGTCACCCAATGAACACAATTCCAGTTAAAGTCAATCAGATGACAATGTGCCTTCTTGTTTCAGCTCTCATACAGATATGATCAGAGGATGGAGAAGTAGGGGACACTGCAGTGTAGTGCAAAAAGTACTGGCTCTGAGGTCAGTAGGATAAGGTTTGAATCCCAATTCTGTCACTTCTTAGTGGGGTGGCTTAGGCAAGTCACTTAACACTTCTGAACTTTGTTTTCTTTTTTGTAAAATAAAGATAATAGAATCTACCAGATAAGTTGTTTTTAGAATTTAAGATTATAATTTATTTGGTGTGTGTGTATGTTCCTTAAGACCAGTGGTTCAGTATTTGCTAATTCAGTGCTCACTGTAATTTTATAGAGAACATAATTACTGAGAACAAGAACCAACTATCTTTAAATAATATATTGTTTAATTTACTTGATTTTGGCTTTAGAAAAATGGCATCATGCTATATGCAATCCTGCAAAACTTGGGGTTTTTTTCCCATTCATCCCAATATTATTTGTGAAATTTGCCATAATAAATAGAGTTACAATGTATTTTTCACTGCTCTATAGTACTCTACAATCACTATTCTTAAATTTGCCTATTGATAACATTTTGGACTGTCTAGATAGTTTTTCTCTTAGAAATACTGTGACATGACCATTCTTACAGATGTGCCAGAAGATACCTAAAGGATACATCCAGGAATCGAATTACTGGGTGAGTCAACGAAGTCAAATCATTTTCCAGTATTGTGATACTAAGATACACATACTCCAAAGTGTAAAAGCAATCCCTTCATCTATACCCACATCAGCACAATATTCTCAGACTCTTCACCTGTTTGCTAATCTGGTGGGCATAAAATAGGTTCTCATTTGGGTTTAATTTGCATTTCCTGCCTGCTAGTGAACTGGAACATTTTTTTCTTGTGTATACCCATCACTTGTGTTTTCTTTTCCTTAAGATATCTATTTCTGTCATTTACATAGGGTTTTTCTATAGGGTTATTTATTTTCTTCCATTGATTTCAGACCTTTATTAATCCTTTATTCTTAATTCTAAACATTTGTTAGTTTATATGTTGGATATCTCTTCTGCAAGTTTGTATCTCATTTCTTTGCTTTCTTTACGGGCTCTCTCATTTGAGTAACAGAAATTGTTAACTTTAGTTTTATTATTCTTTATTTTATGGTGCTAGCACTTTATCCCCATTCTGCCCTTTCTGTGTTATTACAACACAGAAATGACCACACAGACCAGTATTTCCACCTCTGTGTTGCTCCCCAGGAACAAACCTGAAGATAGCCCACTGATGGGGGGATCATCATGGTCTCACTGCTCACAGGGAGGGAAAGCTTCCTTGTCTCCAACCTTCTCAAACAACAGAAAAATATATTTCACTTCAAAAAATATTTAAATCAGCTGTCTAGCTATGTTTAATGACCCCTCAAGCCATCCTGTATCATTCACCTAATTTGGCTTTCCCTGACTGGCTTTCCCATTCAGATTGGTCCCTGCCACCCCTCTTTGCCCATGTGCCCACTCCCTCAAGTCCTTTCTTAGGACTTTACTTATGAGAAATAAATCTGGTGAACCTGGCTCTTTTCACTTTTCAAAGTTCTTTATCATTGCCATATCTATAAGTGTGTCACCATGAAATTTCTCAGTCCTGGGAAAAAGAACAACATTCTTTTTCACATTCCTGAAATCCTAATTTCCAGCCCTGTTAAAAAAAAGAAATCAGATTTTTTCCCCCACACTGACTGGGCTTATGGGTTTCCTAGAATTCGTGAGCAAGCTGCCCTAAAGAAGAATAAAAAGAATCTGGAAAGATGGATGGGACAGGAGGAAGGACCCCCTCCAAGGAAAACAGCCCCTTACTTGTTATGATCCACCCCTCCCTCTTCTCAGTGCCACTTCTGAGCAGCTGCAGAGGCTGGTTTCAGACCATCCCTTACACATGATTCCTTTACCACTTGCATCTGCACAGAGGCATGTGGATGTTGAAGTTAACCTGAGGAAGTCACTCAGTATTCCTGGGCTTCAGTGGTTTGGGAACAGTTTGTACATAGTACCAAGGATGCTGAGAAAGGAAAAAAGAAAAAATGGTTCAAAAAACCAGGTCATCTTCTTGAAGGAAACCTGCCATCTGAGAGGTTGCACCTTTTCTGGGTGGTTCATAGGCTTGTGTTTTCGGAGGCACGGCCCTTGTTTTCTGAAGGAATAGACTATCCCTAGTCCTCTAACATCCTCCCTCTGCAAACTCTTATTTATGGTCTGATGTGTTGAAACAATAAACATGGGTGCACATCTGGGATCGTGGGTGTAGAGGAAGGGGGAGGCCAGGAAAGGGGTTTCCCAGCTTTGTGTGAGAAGTGAAAATGAGGTGGCAGCTTTAGCGGACCAATTCGGGACTCTTTTCTTCTTGCTAGAGTGCAAGTGCCAGCTGAGGCCTGACACCTTGTTTTATTGTGTGAAGACAGGAAAGAGATCTCTCAATTATCTTCAAATTAACTGCCTCTTGCCATTATCCATTCCCTCAGGACCAATCAGAGAGTGTGTTTGAAAAAGCTGGGCGTCAGCCTACCACTCCACCCACTCTCCAGGATCCCTTCCCACCTACCCCCTCCCATAGACCAAAGTCATCTGTGGCTGCCGTTTCTCATGACAAACTTCAGTGCTTTAATTAGGAAGCATCTGTGTGCCCACTGCACCAACACCACCATATGGTGCTCAGTAAGGGATGGGTTTCATTTTCATGAAGGCAAAGCCTTAGGAAAGGGCAGTATTTTGAATATCAATTGTTGTTCCCACATTGGGTGAAGAATAAATTTGCTGTGCTTCAAAAGAGATGACAGTGCTTGAAAGAATGAAGGGGTCTGTTCTCTACCTGGCATGGGGGCAGAAAAATGGTCCTTTATTCTCTTCTAGGTTCTTTGTCTGTTCTAATAATTAAATTGATATCAGACAGACTAACAAGAGCAGAATTAAGTATATACGTATGGGAGCCCTATGAAGGTAGGTAGACTCAGAGGGCAGCCAGGTATTTGCAGCTTATATAACATCCTGAGCTGGGGTAGGACTGGGGAGAGAAAGGGGAGGAAGGCCATTCACAGGAAAGCAGAGCAGATGTTTAGGAAATAAATGTTGCCCTGTTCAGCAGTAAGTTTCTCAGGTAAAAAGGTATCTCTGGTAACAGCTCCCTTCCTGGCACAGGTCCTATTTCCAATGTAAATTTAGACAGTTGAGGGAAAGAGCTTTTCCTGAATCTGCTGGGTTTTGATTACCTTTAGCTCAAAATTATCCTTATGCTAAAGAGACATATTTTGGGGTGGCACATAGGCTCCCCTCCACTGGCAAAACTTGAAGGAAAAAATGTCTTATGTTAGAATAAAGCGGAATGTGAGTTTTAAGGCTCAGAAATTGAAAGCCCTTTAGAGGTATATTCCAGAAATCCTCTAACAGTCTAAAGATTTAAGATAAAAGATGTCCTGTTTTAACATTTTAAATTTGAAACAGAATGCTAAAATGGCCATTTCTTACATGTTGAATCCAGTAAACCTGGGACCCAATCTTCAAATAAAAAGGTACCCACTTTCCAAAGCAGCCTGCCTGTCCTCCTGAGGAGAATGGCTTTCCAAGGGCATAGTGCAAAGGGAAAATCAGCTACTTTGCCTCTCTGACAGCCAAAGACTGCCTTGGGAAATACCGCCTGATGGGCTACAGTCTTTGGGTTTGTTTTCCTTTCAAGCACTGGGTTCTTGAAATAACAAACCTAAGCTTTCCAAAGTCCACATTTCTACAAAATTCAAGAGCTTAATTGAGGCCAAGTTTGGAGATCTTTTCTCCAGTGAGGAACAGGGGGAGATGCAGGCCAAATTCCAACATGGTCCTTTTCCTGCTTTTATGCAAATCACTCAACATGCAAATGATTAAATAATTAAACCATTACGGTGTTTAAATAAGTCATTTATATTTTTTTCATTTCCCAGGTCAGCTACCATTCTTTTGTTAAAGGCAATAGAAAGGGTTAGGAAAGTTACTCTGGAGGGTGAATGAGTGGTCCAGGAAGGGCTATAATTACTCACTTTTGTTTTAAAATAAATAAGGCAGTGGATGCTATGAAGTGAACACCATCCCCCTGCTCCCAAACGAGGGGACTGGTTTCTTTCTTCCTCATCACCAGGGCCCCTGTTTTCTACTCCAGCACGGGTGTCAGTCACCTCAGTTTCCTCTTAGACTCAACTACATAATTATGAGCTACCACATGTGGCTTCTGAGACACAACTTTAATTATCCAAACTCAGAGCACACAACAGATTCTGAATTGACTGAACAAAGGCCTATTAGAAGGTGATCCCCTGCAGTCACACTGTAATTATTGTCAGGGGCCATGGCAGCTATGGAATTATCTCTACAATATCTCACTACCCTTCTGTACTGGAGTCACGTGAATAATGATTTGTGCCATAATCTCATTTCCTTTAATGGTGTGACAGCGAAAATAAAGAGGGTGCTGCCTCGCTCTGGCCTGAAACTCAATTCAGATGGCCACCACAGATGTGCAAACACAGCACACCCAGCAATTACGGGTGAGAGCCTCTCTCTTTACACCCAGCCAGCCTGGAGCTGGGAACTGAGGGGCTTTACCACTCATGGAGTTAGCCACTGAGGCGCCCAGCAGGGGAAGCAGAAGGCCCCTGCAAGTGGAAATAAACAGGAGTCCCCCAGCAAAGCGGCTGTGTGTCTTTCTCAAAGATTTTCACAGAAGCATAAAGAGTTGTTCTGCTGCAATGGAAAGTCTTGAAATAAAGGACATTACTGTGGTGCTCATGCATCTGTTCTTTGCTCTAAGTAGGAGTGCTGTGCTCCCAGGAGAGGCTCCCTTTGCCCTTTGGACTCTGAGTGGGACATAATGCAAGTCAGCACAGGCTTTTTTCTCTTCTAAACACTGTGAAGGGGACTGTTCAGCTTCTGTTCAGAAACCTCAGGTCAGCTTGATCACGTAACTTTTAACGTAACATATAAAGAGAAGTATTAGTCCACAAACTACTGCTATTTTAACTGCTCACTAACAAAACTGCTTTAATGGTTTTCCTTGCATTTTATTGGCAGGATAGAGTGATTTAATCACTGAAGAGACTCCTACATTACAAACATAAGAGAATTCTGATTTGTCATCACTGAACTTAAAAGCAAATTATATCATTCTGTTATCAAAAATTCTTTTTTGCTTCTTGAAGTTCTAGTCTTTTCCTTAGATCTGTTCTGTTTTTGGAAGATATGCTTAAACAAACTTATCTTACACACCCCATGCCAAGCCAGCTTCTCCTCATGATTTATCTGTGTCTGTTATCACTTCCAAATTAGCAAACCCAGACATTCAAGGATCCATATGACATGGACCCAGTGTGGGAATCTCATTTCTTTTCCCTTACTCACCTACACATGCCATGTAAACTCCCTAAACTTCAGAGTGTTCATTGTCTCCCACTTTGCTGTCTGTTCTCTCTGGACCCTCAGGCTGGGATGTCCTTACTCATTCTGATCCCACTCCTGATTATGACATCCTGCCCGTCCTCCTGGATAATCTCAAGAACTGCTTACCTCTGCTGATCTTCTCACAAACTTCCTAAACCTCAACTGTGCTTTCTTTTGTTGTTAGCAGCTTCACCTCTGAGGGTACTTACTTCATTCCACCATGTGTTATAATCATTTATGAGCTTCTCTATGCCTCTTTCCAGAGCGTATCTCCTTAAGGGCAATGACTAGGAATTGTTCATTTGTTAACTCATTGATTCATTCATTCAATCATCTATCCATTCAATAGTTATTTGTTCCTAATGGATCCAATAACACTAATGAGCATCTACTAGATATTGGAGAATGTTTTAGGCATTGAGGATCTAAGGATGAGAGAGATTAAATAAGACAGTTCTCTCGGTCCCTGTGATTAAGGAACTTGCAGCCTAACAGAGAGAGTGCCGTCCTGTGTATCAGTGTTCCCTCAGGAGGGCCCATCAGAGCACACCTAGAACAGTGCCAAATACACAGCAGTTGCTCAGATTGTATTTGCTGAGTTTAAAGTCTGTAGTAAACTGAGTAGACCCAATTCCCCCTGAATGTATTTTAGAATAAGAAGAGCTTTACCTAAAGGTACTCGACGTGTTACCAATGGTGATCCCTAAACTGCGTGTCTTTAGAGATGTATGGCTACCTTCCAGTAATTCAAAAGGAAAAGAACCGAATGCAAACTTGTCATGCATAAAACCTTCAGAGATGCTTTCGGAAGCACATTAGCTAATACAGAGCACAGGGTGGCAAGAAGTGAGAGGGGGAAGCTGTAACAATCGCTCCTAAACACTCAGGTCCCTTTCCTTCTTAAAGCTAGTGTTTGAGTGATTAAGTGCCAGGCAATACAACACATAAAGTGTTATAGAGGTTTGTTCTCCAACATGAATGCCAACTATGGGCATAACGTAGGGGAGGGCTTCATAAAGAAGTGCGCTTTGATCTGACTTCAGTGATCAAAGTTCATCTGCAAGTCTGTGCTGGGAAGGGGAGTTCCTGGGTTGATGTCATCACTTGTCTCTTGTCTCCTCCATCTCTATCCCTCTTCTCTCCCAGACAAGAGTTATCATTTTTTAAAAATTAAGATCTAAAGGTGCTTTGATATTTTGGTGTTTTACACAATTCCTCCTGCTGAGATTTTTCAAAAGTCAATATAAAATCTGGGATTTAGTTAATAGCAATACACCAATGTTGATTTCTTAGGTTTGACAAATGTACCATGGTTATGTAAAGGCAAATCAAGTGCGGGATTTGGGAATTCTCAGTACTATCCTTGCAACTTTATATAAATAAAAATTATCCCAAAATAAAAATACACTTAATCAATAAACAAAAAGCCTCCCCTAAAATGGTCAATGATAAACAGGAATAATATCATCTGGAAGCACAAATAAATACGCCTCACCCTTGCCCATCTCAGTCTCTATTTATGCTTTCATACATCCTTTTCTCAAGCTGACATGATGATGCAAAGCACGGATCCACTCACCCCATCTGGAACCTCTTGAGCTCTTGAACTCTCTGAATGCAATTATAGGTCAACTTCTTGCCTGGATTGGATGAGGTGGCCCCAGTGACATTTTGCCTTGAGGCCCTAGTGGGGACATAGGCTACCCCTGGGGTTCTGACCACAGCTCTGTCATTAGCCAGCTAGGATTGTTTTGTTAATCTAATGAATGGTTCCATAGGAAATAACAGAGTAAAGGCTTATTAAAGGTGAAGGCTTCATCCATTAAAATGTTCTTTGTCCTTAATGAAGGTCAATGGAAGACTGATTGTAGGAGGAAATCTTGCTTTATGTCACCCATATGTCGTAATTAATCATATGTCCAGCAAGTCGTATAAGACTGGATTTGTGTTTGCCTTTATTCTTTAAAAATTTCTGGAGAGGGGATTATTGAAACAATCTCAGTATGTTCTGTCACCAGAGAACTGTGTGTGACATACAGCATTCTCCAGATTATTTGAGTTTATTTTCTGAGATAAAATATTTTCAAGTACATGTTTTTTGTTTAATCTCTAAACTCACTAAAACTTTTAGGTTTGCAATGTCCATATGGTAATAACTAGTCACATGTGGTTATTGAGCACCTAAAACATGACTAGCATGATTTGAGATGTGCTATAAACATAAAATTTACAACACTGAAATTCAAAGACACAATACCTCCCAAAAAGTAAAATATCTCATTGATAATTTTTATATTGATTACATGTTGAAACGATGATATTTTTAATGTATTGAGTTCATAAAATATATTATTAAATTTTATCTCACATGCTTCCTTTTCCATTTTTAAATGTGGCTGGTAGAAAGTTTGAAATTGTATATGTGGCTTAGATAGTGTGGCCTTTGAATTTTCAGAAAAATATGTTTAGTGACTGCCTGAACCTACTACCTTACCCTCAAATTTTAGATCTGACTCCATGCAGCGGGGATGTGATGAAAAATATGCTTTCCCTTTATTCTCCTTGATATAATAAATTAATCAATGTAGACACAGCTACTTCACTTTGCTCACAATTTTTTAAAAATGCAGTTGTTAATCTTACCAAGGACCAGAACCAGCATTAGGATATACACAGAGGACACTATCTTTGCCCTGCAGGCAGTTTGTCCTGTCCCTGCTTGATTCTTTCTTCCTCTGCTTGAAATCCTACCTCCAGTTATTATTCACCAGCCGCTTTGACAGCTTCTTCCTAAGGCTTTCCAAATTATCGTTATCATTTACACTTTGCCTACAGGGAAAGATAGTGTCTTATGTCTATATCCCTGATGCATAATTATTGTTATTGCTCCATGCAAGGGGGTTGGCCCAGGTGAATTCAATTAATGCACTTGCCCCTTTTTTAAACATGGTGCAAGTTATTGCCAGGAAATTAATTACAGGTTTAGAATAAGTAGTGTATACATGTTTATACTTCAACCAACCATCATAAGACATTAACACAATGGTTGGTTCAATCTTCTAAACTGTAGAAATGGTTTCCTGGTTGCTCCTGAGTTAGAATGTGAAACAGTCTTTTAAATAATGCTGGGCCTTTGAGAGTTTGGCTTGTCATTCACAATACTAGCTTTTGCAAATTTCTTCCTCCAGTTAGCAATTAAATTTTATACTGTGCAAATTTATGAGATATTTTCTTTTCATAGCTGAATCCTACTAACCATGGAACATGAAAAGAAATTATTTGTCATAAGATCTGAACTGAGAATATAAGGCAGTTGTCCCAAACTTTTAAAAAATTGCTTGTAAGTGGCATTTACACAATATTTTTTTCCTGTCTACATAAATTTTCAATATGTATTTTCATGAGAGTGTATATTTCTAGGTCTCATGGGAGTAAAGATGGATTTGAAGAGTACATAATAGGGAGTACTAATCTAATTTGTCTGGGATATGCAGTTCTTTTACAAGGCATTGCTATTTATAGATATTTGCATCTGTCTGATTTTAGACTTGTCTGTCCAATTTTAAATAGTAAGCCCTTTAGGCATCAACCATGACTAATTGTATGTTCTGAAGAGTACTTAGCGCATGGTTGGTGCTCAATAGATGTTAAATAATTGAAAATGTTAACAATAATCATATTTGCAAGCACACTGGGCAAGACTGCTCCTAAATATGTTTAGGTGGAGAGCTCAGTGTGTTGTTGGCAGGCAAACAACGTGGAATGATAATAACACCAAATGGCCCTCTTGTTTTTTTCAAGGGAAAAAGGAATTGGGTAACATTCAAATTGATTTTTGAGTCAGAACAATGGCCTCTCAAAATACCAGTGTCCTAATCCCTGGAACCCATGAATATGTTAGATTCTGTGGCAAAGGGGAGTTATAGTTGCTCATCGGCTGACCTTGAAATGGAAAGAATAATCTGGATTATCCAGGTGGGACTAATGTAATCACAATGATTTTATAAATGGAAGTGGGGGGTACAGGCAGGAGTAGAAGAATCAGAGTCAAAGAGAGAACTGAAGATACTATATTTGCTGGCTTTGAAGATGAAGGGAGGGGCCATGAGCCAAGAACTTCAGGTAAAAAAGGCATGGGAGGCTGATTCACCCCCAGAGCCTCCAGAAGGAATGCAGTCGTGCCAACACCATGATTTTAGGATTTCTGACCTCTAGAACTGTAATATAATAAACACGTGTTGTTTCAAGCCATAAACGTGATGATTTGTTATAGCAGCAATGCAAAACTAATACAGGGTTTTATTAGCAACATGTGGGCTAACCATTGTGATAAGTGATTTGTATGTGCTCTGGGTTCTACTTGGGATATTACCCAACATTATCTCAAAAAGATAACAACACACAAAAAAATCCCAGAACAAATCTCTGGGTTTACTAAGACAACCATTATGAAAAAGTGCATATATAGATGACAGAAGCCTAGAAGGGAATGTGGACAGTTGTTTATAGAAGGCCAGTAAAAACATGTGTTTTTTTTCTTTTCAAAATTACCTTTAATACTGTCCAAATAATTTAATAATACTTTTTTTAAAGAAAGAAAGAAAAGAAACCCACTTTTATAAACAAACACGTAGACCAGTGATTTCCAGACACAAAGCTTCCAAGGGCTATGTGATTGTATATAGTTCTAAGAGGTATTTTCCCCCAAATCCTCAACTTCTGCCTTTACATTTTCCTAAAAGTAATCTGGTCTGAGAATGAGAGCATGCCTATGTGCCCAGAAGGCCTTCTCTAGTCTATAAAAAAGAAAGGCAAACCCCTCACTTGTCTCAAGTCTTACCCTGGCCTGACGCCGTGGCAGCAGACTCTCCATAACACCGAACAGAGGGATGCATTATTTGGGATGGGAAACCCACAGGGCTCCAGTCTTGCCCCACCAAGGGGCATCCAAGTTTGGATAGATAGGAAATCTAGGCTGACATAAAAATGACCGCTTTTATCACTTCTGTATACTTATTATCCACTAGCTGTTGTCAGAATACCTCACTCTCGATGAAGAGTTCAAGGACCCGAACCAAAGAGGGCAGGGAAATATGAAACTCTAAAGTCAACTTCTACCCCACATATTTAAGTAAAAGTCACAATGTTCGGCTATTCTCTAGAACATATCACTATCTGAAAAGAAAAACATTTAAACAGTCAAATGGTAGAGACTTCTGTTTATTCTTTCAAATAGAAATGGAACATTTTCTGGGATTACTATATTTTTAAGATACACTAGAAGAAACCTCTTAGATAAAATTTTTAAATAATTTTTTTCCAGATTTGGCATGTATTATAAAATATTTAAATCTATTTTATCAAATTGTATTATGAGTTACATAGCCCAACTATAGTCAATCCTCACCTAATTTCACCTAATAAAATGTTTAATATTTTCTACCTCCAACTTCAAAAATTTAATTATATTCTAGCTGACAAATTATTAATTCTTAGTTGTATACACCATTCCCTTTTATTAAATACAAGGGGAAATGTCAAGTGAAATTAATATCTGATGAAATGGGGTTCTTTTTTATCTTTACATATGGTTCTATCTTGATTGTCTCCTAAAACCAAACACCAAAGTTTGATACACACACATGCACATAAGTTTACTAAAAAAATTACCATGCCAATTACCAAAAAATTGGTCAAACTCATTTTGTACATAACTTATCTTACCAACACATTATTTTGCATTATTACAAAGTAGAAAGAATAGCCTTCATTTATTATTCAGTATTTGCAACATTATAAAAATTGAGACTTAAATGTTTATTCTTGCAAATAGAGATGGAATATTTTCTGGGATTTTATAGTTATATTTTTTTAGTTAATATTATTTAATTGTCATCATTTTATTCTTAACCTGATCTGCCTTACAGGATGCAATTCATGATTTATTTCTCTCAGATCTTATAATATTTCTCAAAATATATCAACGTATTTCAATTGTAAATTGAAGTCATAATTTTCCTGTCAGGAAATAGCTCTAATTTGACTAATTTGTTTGCAAGTTAAGCTGGGCTTCTCCAGTTAAGGTTTACAGCCAATATTTCTCACAATTAAATGAGTTAAGTTTCTGAAAAAAATGTTATTTATAGCATATAATAAGAAAAAAGCATTTAGCAAAAAAATATTATATTGGTAAAGGTATAACAAATTAGCAATATGTTTTTAACCTATTCTGAATATATTAGGTTAAATACAGTCCCTCTAAGTGAAAGAATAAAAGGCTTACTTGCTAATAACTTAATAAGTCTCTGTGTGTTTTTGGTATAATTTTCAGAAATTGAGAAAGTGGATGACTATAATGACAAATTACTTGTAAGTCAAGCAGCTTCCAGTTCTTTGATTTGAACAGAAATGAAGGAGTACTTAATCAAGTTGTCAGCTAAATCATCCTTAAATATACATTTTGATGACAGATCATTATCTGATTTTGGCCTTATAAACTCAGAAGTTCAAAAAATTGAGCAACAATGGAATAACAAAACTTTCCATTTTCATCTACTTATTTGTGTAAAGAAAATTTCTCAATGTTGCCATCTATAGAACTGAAAATTAGGAATAGAACTGACAATGAGCCCAGTCCCATTCTAGCAATAAGTCATGGAACACAGAAAGTATTAAAAGAAACAACAACCCTCCTTTAATTTGATTGGGACATACATGCTTAAAGGTTTCCTCTTGTTTAATTGTTTATGAAAATACATTATACGTTTAGGCTGTTCTGATCATTGAATACTTATAATAACTATAATGATAGATGAATTCAGAAGAAGTTTCTAACTTTGAGAACAGCCCTGTCCAACAGAACTTTCTGCAATAAGAGAAGTGTTCTCTATCTGTGCTGACATGGCAGCCACTAACTAGACACTTGTGGCTAATATGATGGGAGAACTGAGTATTTTATTTTATTTAGTTTTAATTAATTTAAGTTTCAATAGCTACAGGTGACTAGTGACTACTATATTGGACAGTACAGACTTAAAGCCTTATGTATAGAGGGAGTAAAACAGATTTTCAGTTCACATACATATTTTTCTTAAAGAAGAATATGATGAGATAATCAATAAAAGACTTTAACATATTTTTATATAAGAATATATTACATTAGGATAAAATTCTGTGTATTAGAATGGAAACATAGAACCAAGGGGTAGAAAGGGAGATAAAGTTTCCAAATGTTAACATAGATTTCCTCATCTCTATTTTTTAACTGGACCATGACGGATAGCAAACCCTTTTAGTGCTTAGATTTCTTGGATAATTTGAAAGCAGAATGTAGCAGTTTTATTTTTTAAAGGTCATCATTTGCAGTACATAAAGTATCCTTGGTAATGATCGCATTCCAATGAACCTAAGAAACAAAATTTTTTTCACTTTTTTAAAATCTGAAATTGGGGTACATTTTACAATGATGATGAGCATAGTTTGACAGTATTTTTCTTTCTCAGCTGTACATAATATGCAATCAGTATGATGTATAATATCTTGCAATCAATGTACTCTTAGATTCTATGATATATGATATTTAAACTGAAGATAAACATTTTAGATGTTAACTTGAAAATGTGTTGGGATACATAGTTTTTCAAAATTCTGCAACTTTGTGATCAAAGAACATTTGTAGACCACTGATGTAAACCATTTCCTTCTAAAGTTCAATGTTTTAATCACAGCTTCCTTACAGCAGAGAGGATTGCTTAAGCTAGTCAAGGAAGGGGATGGGATTGGAGGGTGACAGTGTAAGAATCTGGAGCTCTCAGGGTTCAAGCACAGAGTTCTCAGCACAGGCTGCTCTGAGGAACTGGAAAAATCATTTTCCCAGGGCTCTCATCATTTCTTATGAGCCATATAGTTTCTCCTCTCTAGTGTTCCCTCATGTCTGTCCCCTTTCCTGCTTCTCTCAGCAGAAAAGCTTTCTCTGTCCACCCACCAGGGCTTGGATAATGCCCTCAGACCTGAGTCTACACAACCTTCTAGCTCAGCAACCCACAGCTCACTGGCTCAAGTGCTCACTGTTACCAAACCAAGGAGAGGGTTCTGATTTATCCTGCTCAGATAAGATGTCCACTCCTAACCCACACAGCTGTGACTTGGATAGATGACACATTTATATAATACAAACATTATTGAGGGCAGAAAGGGTAGTGAATGGAGGCAGTTCCCAAAGATAGGGGCTGAGAGTAGGCAGGCAGCCATAAACACATCACCTAGAGTCAGCAATAATTATAGGTAATACTTCAGAGTTCTTACAATTACCAGGCACCATGCCAATTGCTTCAAATACATTGATTCATTTAATCTTCAGTGCAGGACTAGGAGGTAGGAACTGATATCCACATTTTACATATGTGGAAACTGAGGCATGGAGAGCCAAGGTCCCATATATGGCAAGTGGCAGAGCCTGGATCCAAACCAGAGCATTCACACCCACTGAACTAAACTGCCTCAGCAATTTCATCTCTTTACATATGAGCTTGTTTGAGGTAACACTAAGCATGGAATATTCTGCATCAGGAAGTAGTAACTAATAGGTAAATAGTGGCAACTGATATGTATCACATGACTAAAAACCATTGGCTATTTTGAGAATTAGGAGTCAAGGAGAGAGGAACTATAGCATTTTTAATACCTACTTCATTCCAGGCACTTTGTATACATTATGATATTTTTATAAGCACTGTAATCAAAAAAAGTAAGTATTAAAATCCCACTTTACTGTTGAAGAAACTGAAATGCAGAGGCTCGAGTAAGTTGCCAAGGTCTCAACCAGTACAAGGCTGCAAAGCCAGAGTCCTGACCTGCCTGACACCTGGGCCTGTAGCCTTTCTACCACACAACTCTGCCAGGTGAGTGTCAAAACAAATCAGGGGACATGCAAGGTGAGGATAATTCAGTCAATCAGGAAACAAACCAAAATTAGAGTCAAGTTCCTCAAAGCAAAGTCATTTTTTTTAACTTGCTTGCAGATCTGTGTTTGATTAATCTGGTTAAACAGAATTAGTCTCTATGCTTTAGCCTCTGCAAAGCATTCATCTGGCTGTCCTCTAACTTTTTGCAGTTATTGAAGCTTCCACTGAAACAAGGAAAAGCTCTGGCCAATTCTTTGGCTAAGAGACAAGGGCATGATCAAGTTTACTTTCCCTCTGCCCTTCCTTGTAACTAATTCTTTGTATGTTGACTTAAAATGAATTTTCAAGGGCTCACTGTATAAGAATTTTAACTCTTGAAAGGTAAACACCAAAGGCAAGGACAAGCCTTATAAAATATATTTGTTAACACTGGTACAGTGGGGGAGGCTGACAGTAACAAGCCGGTCCTGTTAGGACTTCTTAGCACTAAGACACCACCTTGTCTTCAGTCCAGCAGTCACAGCAGAAATAACATTCCATCCTTGAATGGAACAGCACAAACTATTTGAGTTCAGGGTACTTTTTTTATTTATTTATTCAATCTTATATTCACCCAGCTTATAGTACATCTGTTCAGCTGCCATTGAGAAAGTGATGTCTCACCAATAAAGGCAGGACAGGGATTCTGACACTGGGTTTAAATGTAAAATCAGAAAGTTCTTGTGCCCATGTGTTTGAAAGAGCCAGAGGAGAGGCTGCTCCTGACCAGCAGGGCTCTCTCTAAACCAACAGCTTTGATGGAACTGCCCTGAAGCAGGGAGAGAGCTGACATGCACCAGGATTTACCATGTGCCAGATGCCATGCAGGGGTCTTTACCTATGTCATCTCACTGAATGTCCCCCTCACAGCAACCCTTTGAGGGATGCCGTATTAAGCCACATGTTCCAGGTGAGGAAACCGAGGCTAAGAGAAGGTAAATAAATGGCTGGGGTTCACAGAGCTAGGAAGTGACCAAGCAATGAGTCAAAACTAGTCCTGAACAATTCCAAAAACCACCATGAGACTTTCTACCAATAACCCTAATGGGCTGTCCAAAGTAACAAGCAGCTAATTATTAATCAGGGCTTCCTAGAAGAACCTGCTTATGTCATGTTCAGTTGTATGTCACTAGCAGTGCTGCATCTCATTTCTGGTCTCCCTGCTTCCAAGCCTAGATTCACAGACCCAGCTTTGCAAATACTGCCAGAGCATTCCTCCCAAAATGCCACTGTCATTGTGTTACTACTCTAATGAGACTCTATCATCCATATGGTAATATTCTAGAGCCTTACCCAACAAGAGAGAGGAAAGGCATTGAGGAGGCTTAAGAGGCAATCACTGAGAGAAAGTGGCTCTGTGGGAGGTCAGGAAGGGGTCAGGTCAAAGGTACAGAAGGGAAATTAAACTGAGAAAGGAGAAGAGAACTTCCTTCCTAAGGTATGGAGGAAAGACAAGAAAACTAATTTAAAGATGAACTCTTGGAGGTGGAGTGTTCTCAGAACGGGATCTCATCCAAGAGATAACATATGTGGAAACCTTTCAAAAAGATCCTCCACAGACATAGGTTTTTTTGGGGATATGCCAGGAGTCATAAAAGAAAATCTGACTCAAGAGAGGAAAGTAACATTCTGTAATAATGAGAATTCTCTTCATGCTGGGCTCCTGTGCTGCCAAACACTCATTCTGAAGCAATGTTCATGTGGAAGGCACTATGATACACCACCCACATCTCCCTGAGATAAAGGACCTATGGCCCCAGCTTCTGGGAGTCTGTCATTGGACAGCCTTCAGCTGTCTGCCCCTTCAGGGAATTCAACAAGTCATCTCACCCAAGGTCTGCCCATATCTAGTGGCTGAATCATGAAGTATGAACTCCTGACCATCTCGCTCAACTCAGGACACCCTGAAAGGCTATTCTAGCTCAAGGTCACCCACAAGGTTGACCAAGTTTCTCTCGGGCACTGCCTCACACCTCCACTTCTGCTTCTGTCCAGTCCTGCTGCAGCCCCTCCCTTCCACAGGTGTGGATCCCAGGGACACTCCTTCAATATCCTGTGTACAAAATATATCTTGGAATCTGCTTTACAGCAGCCCAACCTGCAATTGGACTTTCATGAGCAAGGAGCCAAGAGCAAAACAGAAAACTGATGTCCCTTCTGCCAAACCCCAAGTCCACTCAGACTACCTTAAAATAGTCCAGAATCTCTCATCGTGGGCTTGGGTAACTGCTGAAACAGGTCTGTTGGTTAACTGAATTACTATCAAAATAGCCTCCAATGCTGCAATATTCTTACTGTCAAAGGACACACAATAATTTATTCTTATGCATAAAACTTCATGAGGTCAGGCAATTTTGTCTTTACTATTCACATATTCATTCAAATACAGACTTTAACTAAACACCTGCCCAGGCACTGAACTAGGAACTAGGGGTGCAAAAATGAAAATAAGCCCTACAGCTTACTTAGAGGTGTGTAGAGGCAGGGCCTCTGGGACAATGAAAGGAAGGCTACAGTAGATGAACAACACAACTGTTTTCCAAAGAAGGGTGTGACGGGTCTCAAAATGTCAGAAAGAAGAGTGGCTACAACACATGAAAACTGTAGCCTCTATCACAGGCAATCAACCATAGTCATAGGGAATGGGGATCCTGGAGCCAAACTAAGTGAATTTGGGTCCTCCCTTTGGCACATTCTAGCTCTTACTAAGTAGGTTACCTAGCCTCCCTTGGTCTCAATTTCCTCCTCTATAAAATGACAGTTATATTAGCTTGCTTGGACTGCCTTAACAAAATACCACAGACTGGGAGGCTTAACCAACAGGAATTTATTTCTCACAGTCCTGGGGCCAGGGAAATCCAAGATCAAGATGGTGGCTACATCTCTGCATCTGCATCTGATTTTTCAACCCGACCACCAGTAGCTCTGGAATTGTGTTCCACTGGTTCTCTAGTGAGGACTCCCTCCTGGCCTGCGGATGGTCACCCACCTGCTGCGCCCTCACAGGGAAGCAACCTCTTCTTGTCTGTTCTTATGAGGGCACTACCCTCATGACCTCATCTAAACCTAATTACTTACCAAAGGCTCCTTCCCCAAATACTATCACACTGGGAGGTAGGGCTTCAACATATGAATTTGGGGGGACACACAATTCAACCTGTAACAGTGGTAACAAAGAGTGCTTTCCTCAGAGCAATGTTGGGAAGAAAAATGAGCTAACATATGTAGCACACCCAGACCGCTGGCTGCTACATAGTAATTCAGCTCTATTTGTAAGTGCTGGTCATTATTACTATTAAAGTCACAGAAGCTGAGTCAAAAACTAGGAAATGTCAAATATATTGACACTTTTCTTACTGGAGCTCAGTTCCTTTGGGTATATTGTCTCTCAAAGGAAGAGAGAAAATGAGCTTATTCTTGAGAATTAAAAACAGGTCTATTTTCATGTAAATATTGGCCTGGAGAGCCCCCTTTGCAATCAGTTATGACTAAGGTGAAAATCTCCAACCTCTCTATTTTCCTCACTTTCACACCTCTCTCTCCTTTCTTTTCTTTCCTTTGTGATCAAATGCCTAACAATCTCCGAAACATGTCCACTTAGAGGATTACTCTTGTTAAAAAGTATTTAGCTTTTAATCCCAAAGGACACAAGCAGGTTGAAATACAAGACTTCATAGAAAAAGAAGAATTTAGCAGGGTTAATCCAGAGGTGAGAGGTGAAAACGGGTGAAATGGGATCCAAAGTAAACGCACCTCAATGAAAATTCCAGTTAGTTTTAACAGAGACAAGCAATGGTTAATTTTTCAACCTGGCTTCCGGTAGCTCTGTAATTGCATTCAAAAACAATACCTTTTAATTGGCTTCCATGCCTTCTTTACTTCCATAGGGCTTTGGGGTTTTTTCTATTAAAGTCAGGCTGTTGAATTAAGGTCTGCATTCAGGAGATGCGGCATTAATGTCCTGAGTTAAGTAAACAAAAGATGACTTCAAAACCTTTCAGCCTGAGGATATGGGTCCTTCATCCTTTTTGGAATTCTTAAGTCTTTCCTATTTGCTGCTGAGTCACTGGCAATGGTTGACAACTTGATGATTTTGATTGTTGCCATCTTAGTCATTTCCATTTTTATTAGACTGTAAAGTTGACAGTCCAAATCCTCAGATGCCTGGCTGAGCTTTTAGATCTTTCTATTTATATCCTGCTTGGTCTTCCTTCTTTAGGAAGAATGGAGCAAGACTGTTATAATTAGAATCAGTGATGGCAAAAGAGTGTGAATATACACTATCAAGGAGGAGAAGGAAACAGGTATGCTCATACATTTTTTTAATTACAGTTTTATGGAGATATAACAGATGTATCATAAAATTCATCCTTTTAAATGTACAATTCAGGAGGGTTGTGCAACCATCTCCATTATCTAAGTTCAGAATCTAAGTTTCATCACCCCAAAAAGAAATCTGTATACACATTAGCAGTCATTCCCTATTCTCCTCATCCCCTGGAAATCATTAATCTACTTTCTATCTCTGTGGATTTGCCTATTATGGGCACTTCATTATAAATGGAATTATACAACACATGGCCTTTTGGTAACCTGTTTCTTCCACTTAACATTAGGTTTTCAAGGTTTCATACATTCTTGATAAGACATAAATTGGCTCAATATTTGGAGGAAAATGTATCAATATCAATCAAAATTTAAAATACACAGAGTCTGACTCAGAAATTTTATGTCCAAGAATCCCTCAGAAATATTCCCACATACATAAAGATAATTGTGCAAAGACATTCACCAAAGCATTGACAAAGGCTGAAGAAATGTAAAGTCTTACGAGGTAGGGTCCTGGTTAAACACATTACATTACGTCCAACCCTACAGTGGAGGGCTATGCAGTCATTCACAGAATGGGTTGGTTCTGTATATGGAATGGTGTGGAATGATCTCTAGAGTTTATTGATAAGTGAGCATAAGGGAACAAATGAGATAGAGAACAGTGTATAAATTGACTTCCACCTGTGCAAAAAAAGTGGCATGTGTGTGTGTGAATTTATATACATGTGTGCATATATATATATAGAGAGAGAGAGAGAGAGACAGGCGTGGGGAGAGAGAGAACATGGAGAAGAAAAGCTATCTCTGGTATGATGTATTGTCTCCAGGGAGGGGAAATGGGAATGGGAGTCTGGGAGACAGGGAGGGGAAGAGAGGGAGACTTAGTCCTCATTGTATACCTTTTGGTATTTGCATTTTATTTATATCCTTGAAAATTAAAATGGTCAGGAAGTTGATGAAGTTTATGAAGTCACTACATGGGCATCTTAGGACCAGGGGACTACATAACCACAGCCTCTGCCCTCAGG
Organism: Smutsia gigantea; assembly: GCA_032199065.1. NCBI lineage: Eukaryota > Metazoa > Chordata > Mammalia > Pholidota > Manidae > Smutsia > Smutsia gigantea. Next base: position 412,648 of record JAVSCE010014621.1, on the reverse strand, counting down.
GTTTTGGGGATAGTTGCAGCTGGGACTGACATCCCAGAGAGAGGGAACCAGTTTCAGCGAAGCCTGTATCAGTGATTTGAAACTCAACGATTTCTGTTACCTTCCCAGAGGCTTGCTCTCACCTGCACAGCACTTTCATCTGCCAATTGAGGCAGACAGACACACTTTGATGTCAAAGGCGGACGGCAAGGGTAACTTGAGAGCGGCTCACTGAGCCCCCTTCCCCGACAGCGTCTCTCTTCCCTATGTTCCTGACCTCAGCACACCTTCTGGGAGCAATTCGGAGCCTGCGTTTACACTTCTGAACTTTGAAGAGGGCTGTCGGCTTTGGTCTGGGATGTGGCCCATTATCCTAACCCTCCCTTGACCTTTGGTGGAAGCACTGCCATTTCTCATCCTGTTTCCTCAGCTTCTCTCCCACCCACTGAAACACTGACCCCAAGTGGGAAAGAAGATGCAGTCAAGTTCTCCACCTTGACCCTGCTGCTCTCACTTATAATTTGGTTCTAACCTGAGTTCATTTCCTCTCACTGGTGTTGGGATGAAAGTCAAAGATGAAGTGAAAGACAGATTGCGTAACTTCTTATTTTTAAAGGGGGTGTTTAATTATGGAAGGTATGATTAATATTTCAATACTGTTTATAATGGCTCCATTTATTTTTTTCAGCCAATAAATCCTGTCTCCATAGCCAACATCTGATACAATTCCTCCCAAGCTCTACAAAAGTCTCTCTGTTGCTATCTAGAATAAAAATATCAGTGCATATTATGTATTAAAATTTACCTGTATTTACTTGACACCTCTTAAGATATCTCTCCAAATTGCCTTAGTAACCGCTAACATCAAAGACTGGTGAGAATATAGGGAGTTTTCCTTCCTGTTTGAGTAACACCTCTTAAGAAGGGTAGTAATTAAAAGCAAATTGTAATTTTTAAACCTTACGGGAAGCTATTGCAGTGTTGCTGGCAACACTCAGTCATTGGAATGTTAGCTAACACGTACATACACTGCAATTAGTAATGAAACAGCAAACTCCAGCAAGTTTTAAAACAAAAGCTCTTCTAAAAAAATTATGCAAGTAACAGTTCCATTCACACAAGTAATATGAAAGATTATCCTTTCTCTGTACTGTTCCAGCTCTCTGCTTTGCTAGCACTGGCAGCTCACATGCAAGGCATTGGGAAGATGGGTGATTTGCTCCTGTAGCATTTTGCACCCCCAAATGTGGGGAGACCAGATGCAGCCTCCAATGCCACAACACCGGCTACAGAGATCAACAGAGGCCATTTTGCAGTGCCCCTGCATTCCTCAGCAATACACTTGACTTTACAAGCTATATGGGATGAAAGGAAACCTACTAAAGCTAGTTTTGTGGTTGTCTCAAGATTAATATCCTTCTCAGAAATCCCACCCACGAAACATCAAATCCTCCTCTCCCTTCTACTGCCACTGCCCTATAGAGTAGTGGTCTTATCTTAGTTCCACACTGCAAATTATAGTCACCTGGGGTGGGGCAGCAGAGTGTTAAAACATCAGTGTCAAGGCCCCATACCAGAAACTCTAAATCAATTAGTCTGTGATGTGCCTTGGAATTAGTATTTTTCAGTACCTCCGTAGGTGGTTCTTAAGTACAGCCAGGGTTGGAAACGACTGGAACCCAGCCCAAGACGTCCTCATTTCTTACCTGGACTATAGCAAAGTTCTCCTGAATGGCTTTGGTCTTCTGCACCTGAGCTAATCATCTTGATGTGTTACAATAACTGACTTATTTCTTCTATTACTCCATATTTGATGAAGGACAATGAGAAAATAAAGGTGGGTGAAAAAAATATCAGTTACCATCAGAAGTAACATTTAATATTTTTGTCTTTCCTCCCAGATTTTTTCTTGTGTATATCTATATAAAATATGTATTTATGAAAATGAGATCCTGCTATGATAGTTCTCCACAATATTGTTTTCTCCTTTAACAATATATTATGGGCAAATTTCCATTTGAGAAAATATAGACCCATATCCTTCCTCTTGGTCACATAGAGCATCTAAATGTGTGGCTGGGCCATGTTTTTAACCAATCCTTTGTTTTAAGGTGGGCATTTATATTATTTCCTTGTGGGTTTTGTTTTTGTTGTTGTTTTGTTTTATTTTTGTGTTTTTTTTTAATCATTTGAGAAAGATTTTTGTGAATGGGCCTACTTCCTTAGGATCTATTTCTAAAAGTAAGATTGCTGTATCAGCATATTTGTGCATTCTGATATACATTACAAACCGTTCCTCTAAACCATACTTAAACCACTAGGGCACAAAAGTGTCTGTTTCTCTAGTCCCTCACTAACCCTGGGCATTACCTTTTCTTTTTTTAATTTTTATTCAATCTGGTAAATGAAAAATGGTACCTACATGTTTGAATATGTTTAGACTACTAGTGCCTTTGAATGTTTTTCATCTCTTTTATTGGGCATTTAAATTTCTTTTGCCCATTTTCTATGAAGTGTTCTTCTTTTTCTTATTAATGTGTAAAAACAACTTGTATATCAAACATAAATCAGCCCCAATTTGTCCTTTGTAACTCTTTTAAAGTTTTTTTAAAACTTTTGTATTTTTAACTTCTATTAGTTGTTTGGTTGATGTACAACTTTTCAATCGGTACATATTCAAATCTTTTGCTGAATGGTTTTAATTTTTTCATGTCATATATTGAAAGATTTTTCCCAAGGTAAAATTATATCAATATGCACCTGGGCTTTTTTTCTAGTACTTTTACCACTTTATTTTTTTATATAATTAAGTCTCTATGGCTAGTTAATTTTAAAATGACAAATCTGATCATGCCTTTCCCCTCCTTAAATCCTTCCCAGTCTCTCCATTGCCTATAGGATGAAGTGCAAGTTCAAGTTCCTTCATGCTCTCACATTACCTGGTCACCCTTTAGCTGCTAGGCCCTTTTCATCTTTGCTCACAGGGTTCTATTTTTTTCCTAGAATATACTCAAGGAGTCCCCTTCTCCCTCTTTGGATAGGCTATTGGTTCAACTTCCAGGAGAATAGGGACCAAATGCCTGAAAGAAGAGAGACATTAACTATTTGTTGAAAGAGGAATAAAATAAACATTAACCTTCCCTGGGAAGCCTCCTCCCAGGCCTCTGAGCAGAATCTCAGAGTACTGTATTCTTAACGCATGTCATTCTGATCACTGTTCTATGATAGCATATCACATTGTATCATCATACTGTATCACAAGTCAGTGAACCCACATCCATCCATCAGCCAGGCCCAACCCACATCTGATTCCTTGCTCCCATGCAGCAGGTACTCAGGATATGCTGTTGGACTCAGAAATGAATTATGATGAGATATCTCTGGTTCACACTTCTGCCTTGGGTGTGCCCAGATATGGCCTTGTATTTAGATGCAAAACCCCTGGCAGTCTCTAAAAAGCCAACTGATAGGAGACAATGTATGCTCCCAGGTGAACGCTGTGCTCATTAATATAAGGTCAAAACTGTACAGCATGAAAATGGTGTCTCAGAGTGACGGCGCATCTGTGGTAGTAATGCCTCCAGGCACCCTGTCCTGGGCACTATCCATCCACATCATCAAGGTCAGAGCATAACTGCTGGCCCCAGAGCCCTTCCCTGGAGAGAGAAAACAAAACAAACAACCAAAAAACTCTGGAATGCATGGGGAATAATAGTAAGCTAATTAACTAATTTTTCTCCAAGAATGCCAGACCTGAAGAATTAATATATTTCAACACATAAGAAGAACTAAGTTACTCATACTATTCCCTGTGGCTGCCTTTAACTTAGGGTTTTGAGATGGTTATTTCCTGTCTTTCTAAATATTTTTTCTTTTTTATATTTTATCAGGTTATATGCCTCCTTTTCATTACAAGCCATGACAAATCTCTTTGGACAATTAACAGAGTACCCATTATAAATAATTTTTAAAAACCTTTCCTCTGCCTCAATTCCCTCTACCCAGAGGCTCCATGGGCAAACCCACATACTGAGGCTTTTATCAAGAAATAGCATTGAAGACCTTTAAGAAGGCTATATTATAAATTGGTTCCACTTAGTAACTTGGGACAAGATTGGAATTTTCTCTGGATGACATCCATGATCCTAATCCCTGACATTAAACTGACCTTGGGCATGTCGTTTTACCACTTCAAGGTTCAGTTTTCTTATCTGAAAGCAACAACGTGGTGGGTCTGCATGATCTCTAAGGTCCCTTCCTACTCCAGAACTGTATCTAATCATCTTTCCTAGGAAGACAGGAACAAAGAGACCACCCAGGCAGAGAAGAAGGAGCCCTGTGCCTTCTGTCTGGCCCTGTAACCCTACACTCTGTCAGTCACCCTGTTACAGATAAGGGGTAGGGAATAAATTCCCAGCCCAGCCCCCCAAACACACGAGCACTGCTGGGGCACCTGCGATGTACCTCCCATACCAGCTTCCACTAACAAAGGAGCCAGGTTATGAGCCAGTGAAGTGTCTGCTATCTGGAGAGACAGTGTGCTGGGCTACTTTTTAACGGTGTTGTACTTTCATTTACATGCCCAAGGAGCTACTAGCAATGGGTTAACTTGGTGCTTTTACAAAAGAAAGCTTTTTTTTTTCCTCTTTTCTTTTAAAACTATACCTTGAGTTTTGTTTGTCAGATATGAAGCTTTAAAGCAGAAGTGTTTTGGAGCTGGGAGCATGTTTTGCCTTACCTAAGGGGAACTGTGCTCCCAGGCTGGACCTAGCCAAAGACAATTTCCTATTCCTAAGGGACACTGCATGCCCCCAGCCTTCACAAGTGCCTGGTTAAACAAGCCCAGTAAAGCCAAAAAATGTGTGTGCTAGCAAGACTGGGACCGTACTTTTCCTGGCTTCCGCTGAGGAGGCCCAGGCCTGGACTAAGGGGAGGTCGTTGGGGTGGGGAATTGGGGTGGAGAGCAAGCAGGCTTCTCTCCTTCCACATTTGGCCAACACGATCAGCCCAGGTGAGGGAAGAATGGAAGAGAGTATCCCCCTCCACCTTCCAGATAAATGTGACCCATGCCACAGGGCTCACATCCTACATTCTGAAGCTCTCAAATAGCTCCAGGAACCAGCCTTCCTACCAGACTATACTTGGGATGAAGGACGTAGGCCAGCAAGTGCTTAAGCAGACATAAGACACAAACAGAAAAGCAGTTAACGTCATGGTTAAGGGCACTCTAGACTGCCTGGTTGTGTAGCCTGGTATGTGAATGTGGGTGAATTGCTTAACTTCTCCCTGTCTCAGTTTCTTCAATCAGAGAAATGGGGCTGTGTGATAATTAAATGAGTAAATGCATTGTGTAGAGAAGAGTGCCTGGCATAGAATAAGCCCTCTAAAAGTTAGTTACTTTATGTATAACAAATGGCCCACCTTTTGCTTCCCTTAGAGGAAGCTCATAAAATAATTCATATTGATGTCCATATTAACCCTTTAAATTTTTGTTCTCCTTTCAGGGCTTCTTTGGTGGTGTTTATTTTGATGGTATCTCCTAGAAGAACAATGCCGGCAGTTGGTGGGGTTGGGAGGTCAGGTAGTGAAGGAGGGAAGGTGGCAGGGAGAGGTAATAGCCATTAACTGCCTAAGAGGTATCTCTGAAGAACAAATGTGAATTGAACAATGATAACATTTTACTCATAAAACACATATTATTACCTCATATCCTTTTCACATCAAAGTGAGGTAGACTCAGTCATCAGGCTTCAGGATAAATTCATGATCAGAAAAGCAGACTATTAAGTTTGGAGGTTTGTTTGTTGCACATATCTGACCCGACTCTTGTGTTATTTCGAAGTGGAAAACTGGCATATGCTTTTAAATTGACTAATATCAACAGGCAAAATGGATGCATTTTTTTATAGGGGGAACATTACCTCTCAAAGCAGGTCCACTGATGGTCCTGATAGAATTTTTTTTTTAAGCAAGAAATATGGATAAATTTGGTGATTCAGAAGAGTTGATTACTATACATAACCTAGTTATGCTTAACTAGGTCTTGAAACATGAATGCGTGAACTTTAATTTGCAAGTCTGTCTCTTCATAGCTAATCACGTTTAGGAATGTTATAAAAGTTGCTTAAAGTCCCACACTAATAAAGAGGAAAGGCTTTTATAAGAGGATGCTGATTAGTCGATTAGCCATGTAGCGGTCTCCATCACTTTGGATCTGGAGATTAATGCCCATTCACACAGATGCCTGCCACTCTCCATACCCTATAGCTGCACTACCCAACAGACACATGTGTGTACTGAGCATTAGAAATGTAGCTAGTGCTACTTAGAACCTGAAATCTTAATTTTATTTAATTTTAAGTAAATTCATATTATAAGCACATGTGACTAGTGGTAACCATATTGCAAAGTGCTTCCACTCAGATCTTCTCAATGACTTAAAAGACTGCAACTAATCCTTGATGACATAAAAATAAAAAATTGCAAATACTGTATGTCAATATTCCTGCCACATATATTTATCAGATTTTTAAATAGGCAATGAGCATATCACCCAAGATACTCAGACTTCAACCTCTTCTTCAAGGCCATAAAGATGTTGAGGAAAGAGATAAGCTTAAGTGAGAATTTTTCCTTTATTTTCTAGTGTCTACAATTCTCTGATGTTAGATTGACTCCCCTCACTGGACTGGATTTTAGATCAAAGCGTGAGTATGCAAATACATTGTCAGAGATTTCAATTCAGGAAGAAGCTGCAACAAAATCTCATTACTCTGAATGACATGGAAGAATCCTTTACACGTTGGCCATTCCATATCTCCCTCTTCTCTGCTGTAAGAACTACAAACCCTATTAACAGATTTTCCTTTCGTTGCCCAAATAATCTGTGAGTGACTCACAGTTTTGAACATTTTGTTGCTGAACTACTCTGAAGGGCAGAAGAGGGGACTGTGGCAAGAATGGGCAAACGATGAGAGGAATGGTTAATATGTGCCTTGTTTGCAACTTTTCATTTCAGTAATCTAAAAAGCAATTAAGGAACAGAATGAGGGTCCTGACTAGATAGAATTCAATTGCCCCATTCTAATGGACTCAGCACAGAGGAAACATAAGGGTAATCCATCATTGCATTACTGCCATCACTGGAGTTGTCAGTATTTCAGAGAGCATTAATTTCCTTCACTGGGAGGACACAGGCTTCTGTGTATTGATTTCCATGTCAAGAAAGACAAAAAAGATGAAAGAAGAGAACTGGAAGCAGCAACTCTCAGATCAGCACCAAAAAAGTCTGCTCTCTATTCCATGGGTCTTTGCTTCTTATGAGTCCAGACACCTGTCATTGGACTATGAGGCTGTGGGTGGCCCTATTTGTAGGACTTCCAAGCTCATCTGATCCTAGATAAACCTTGGTGCTTTTTAAGGGCAAGCTTAGGTACTGAACCAAATAGTGAAAAAATTGCTTTCTGACTTATTTAATGAGTCAGGGCCCTTTGATGTTATAAGAGTGTGGTTGGGGCTTAGTGTGGCTGTATCATGAGGGATGCCTTGTCACCAACGGGATGGGGCAACCACGCATAAACTAGTTACAAAGAGTCAAACCAGCAGTCATGAGATGGATCTGTAGCTGAGGTTATGAGTCATGAATATGGATGCCAGGTAGAGGGCAGCCCCAGGCCCTCATGACGCAGATATGAAGAGTATGTTTAAAAGCATGGATTTTAGGATAATTTTGCAAAGTAAGAGCAACCATTTATAGAGCACTTGGTGTGCTTCCCACACATTATCTCAAAACCTGACCACAACTGCTTTGAATGAGTTCCATTATTTCCTTGTTTCCTAGATGAAGGAACTGAAGCCCAGAGAGGATGAAAACCTCAGCCAAGATGACCCAGATAGAAAGTGACCAAGCTGAGACTGGAACCTGTCCTTCTGGCCCCAGACCCCACGTTTTCTCTGTTTCTCTAAGTCAAGTCACAGAAAGCTGCAAGCCTCAGCTCTTTTTCTCAGTATGATGTGTCTAAGAGCAAAAGGAAGACCTTCAAGGATATGGCCAGCTTCCTGGCCTCACAGCCTGCACAGAAGGGAAAGAGACTCAAGGCCGAGGGTAAGAGCCCTGGAGTCATCCATGGCACTAAGTGGCCCTAAAAAGAACTCAGCAAGGGTCCTCATTAGGTGAATGTGACCTTGGCAAACCAACTCTTAAACCATGGTACAAGGGAAGAAAGGGCTTTGTGTCTTTTTTTGGCCTCATCAAAATTTCTGGTGAATATCCACAAAAAAATACCAACATATATACAGTGTTCCTCAGTGGGGGTAAAACTGTAATATTTCCAGAATATCTCACCTGGCTTTAGTGCATCTGCATATCAACAGGCATTCCTCAGGGGTTGAGAAATCTAGTTCATTTCCATATCGATGGGTAATTACCTGGGCCTCAGAGGGCTTATCTGAACGTGAGAGGTTAGGGGGAGGGCTGGTTTGCTTCTGCCAGAGCAGGAAAGAGAAATGGCCTCAGACCACAGTTTTTAAGCAATAAACAGGTTTTAAACTTTATTTCTCCCTTTGACTGATTTTGGTTTTAGAGGTATTTTGCTCCAGGATTTCCTCTGCCTGGAGTTACAGTCAGTAAATCTATTTTCTGCAATTTAACCTAGAGATGTATTTGTACATGTGCTAAAGGGTGAATGTACAAGGTTACTCCTTGCAGAATTTTGTAGTAGTAAAAAATAGGGAACAACCCAAATTTTCATCAGGAGGACACTGATTCAATAAATTATAGGACATGCACAAAACAGAATTCTATAAAAAAGAATGAGGGTGCACCCTATGAAATGACATGGAGAGGTCTATAACATGTTTTGGGTAAAATTGCAGTATTTCCAGACTCTGTCACCATGCCTTAGTCCATCTCCATATCAATAGGTAATTACAAGGGGGAGCAGGGCTTATCTGGACCAGAGAGGTTGGGTGGAGTCCCTTCTTATGCAGAAAGGTCACAAGAGTCACAGGAGAGCAGAAGTGGACAACTGCTTGTAAGAAATAAACAGATTTCTTCCATTTCATCTCTCCCTTTGACAGATACCAGTTTCAAAGGTATTTTGCCCCAGGATTTTCCCCCCAGAGTTACACATGTACAGTTAATTGAAAAAAAGAAGGTGTTAAACAATGTTTATAATATGCTAACTTTTGTATGAAAGCAGGAAGAAGAAAAGAATCTCATATTTCTTCATAAGACATGAAGAGACTATGGAATATTATGTAAGAATCTAATACCAGTGGATACCTGGAAAGCTGGGAAGAAAAAATTTGGCAGATGAGGGACTAAGGATGGTTAGGCAGAGTTTTATCCTTCTTTGGTCTTCACACATGTTAATGTAATAGTAATCAAGAAATAAATCCAAAGATAAAATGGTAGTCCTATGCTAAAAGACACACCCTCTCAGAACATATTTACAGTAGGGCTGTCCTCTTTTCTCTGCTATAAAAGAACACCAGACTCTCAAGCAAATGGCCAGCGTCCGGATGCTCACTTTCCCACTTCCTGAGTTTTCTGAACCTCAATTTTCTCATTTAAAATTTTTTAAAAGGGAGGAAATAATATCACTGTGTTAAGGGTTGACCAAGATAACATGTAAAATGCAAAGTTAACCCTAAAACAATCCCAGCACATAGTAGTAGTTGGCATTCCAGTGCAGTGAGCTCTGAGAGCCTGGGCCATGGACCTTGCCAAATATCATGAACCTGACCTCCAGGGTACCCTCTTTCCCCCACTTTTGGCTTTGACTCTCACCATCTCTAATGAAGTCTTGCCAGAATGGAACTTGAGATGCTTGTTTTAGCCTTCGGACCCTGAAACCTAGGACACCTGAGGCTCCACCTGCTTCTCAGCTGTGGAGTTGGGACTGGCAGCCCCCACCTGTACTTGTGCACCTTAGGTCCTAGGTCTGACACCTCTTGTGCATGTCTTTTTGAGGCACTCAAGCACAGCCATTAACAGAAAAAATTTAAAAGACGATGTGAAAGCACTTATTTATCAGTTCTGATGACAAATTTGCAAGTCACTCAGTTCTAAACAATAGTCTCCCCAGTTCATACACCTGATTTAGACTAAAAAAGAAAAAAGTTATTATTTTCAATCCCTAGTAATTGCTTACATTTATTGAATGAGTACTAAGTTAGGCATTCTGAAGTACTGGTCTCTAGTCAAGTTCCCTAGCAGAGGCTAAGAGGAGGTTTCCTGCGCAAGGCAGGGAATACTTTTATTGAGGAGAAACCAGTAAACGAGTGAGAGAAGAAGGGCAGGGCAAGGAAAGAAGCCAGGCAAAGTGTGCTTTTAAAAGCTAGCCTCAGCTGCTTCCATGTGGGAGCTCTGGATGGTGAATTGTACCCCAGGGTTGATCCCTTCCAGCAGCAAGGGCGCTGGCTCTTAGACCCCTGAACCAGTAGGTTATTGGCTATGGGCCACCCCCAGTGGTGTTGGGGGAAGAGAACACATAACACGCATCACCAGCCAAGATAGCTCCTGTCAGCCAAGGGCAAGTCCCTTGGGAAGCGCACAGGTGGGAGCAATTAGCCCAAACCTGCACCAGGGGGGATGGGTGAGGGTCTTGTGAAAGGAATCTGTGTGGAGTACCAAGGGCATCTGTTACCGTGCTTTATTTATTCTCAACCGTGAGCTAGAGTACTATTATTACCATCTCTATTTTACAGAAGAGGAAGCTGAGACACAGAGAGTAAGTAAATTGATGAAGGTCACACAGAGCCATGATTTAAACCAAGGCAGCCCGACCCTGCCATCTGTGCCTAGCCTCCGTACAGACCTGCTCTCCACATGGGGAGATTTGAAGCAGCATAAATGGGCAAATTCTTTTCCTTATATACTCAGAGTCACTTAGGTTAACAGTCATATCCATCGAGGCAAAATGACTACAATATTTCGTGGAGATATTTTTTATTACTGCAACATAAAGGTAGACGAAGACCAACACTTCCAAAAATAGGATATAGATTTGTTATCAATGCTAATGCACCAAAAGCATACATCTCCCATGCAATAAGATATATTTCTTAGACTCCTTTTTTAATTTTAAAGCACAGCTCACTATGTTTTGCTAAATCTATGTTTCTCATAATTCTAATCAATACCTTAGTTTTAAAGCCTAAGACAAAAATTAAACACAGTAGGAAATAAACTCCACATATGTTTTATGACAATGTTTTCGAAATGTCTTAGAGTAGAAGTTTATGTCCCACTTGCCATGTTTATAATCATTCATGGCCATTTTCTTTCTCCTGACATCTTCAATTTAACATGAAAGATGAGACGGAGTTACAATTTCCAGTGCTATGGTTGTGTAAATGGTATGGAACAGAACTTGATGTTCAAGAAAATGTTTTAAAAACACAGATTAATGTACTTCCATGAAGGGTGCAGAACATGTTCTGTCACTCAAACTAATGACCTGCACTAGAAAAGCATTAGCATATGGAGCAAGGCCAAGGCCAGCAGGCCACTCCCTCCAGCAAAGAAAAGGGGAAGCACCTTTTGTATTATCATTTCACAAAACAGTTCCTTGCTTGTCTCCTAATTAATAATGCCATAATACTGCCTGAAAATAATACAGACTCTAAAAAACAGACACATTTCATCTATTTTTTCATGCTTAGTTAGAAAGCTCCCCAGAAAGTATTTATGAAAAAAGAGAGCTTTTTAAAATAAAACCTCAAAGCCACCTCTTGCAGACAGCTTTGTACTCTGTTTAGCATTATTCTTTGAGATCTAGACAATCTGCCTGGGAACCCCAGCCCATGTGTTTCCTGCAGTGTCTTGGCTGAGCTCAGCAAAGCCTAGGATTTCACTAGGTGTTAGGTAGTAGGATCTACTGTGACGGTGTGGACTTCCCCTCAGGGGACCTATTAGTAGGTCAGAATACCTAGCAAACCTTCCTAAAAATGGCCCCAGAGGGGCCAAAAAGGTTAACCTAGAGTCAGTGTGGCTATGAGGGACCAGCTGAAATAAATCAGCTGAGAGCTCCCATGGGGCCCTTAGCTTAGATAAGCAAAAGCTAGGAAAGGAAGAAGAGAAATAGGGTATATTTTTTCACGAGGAAGTTGGCTAATTAAATTTGGGGATCCAGGTGAGGGAAAAGCCTCCATAATTTGGCTAACCCAGGAAGGAAATAAATTTGCTTGAAAATTAGAATGTTGAAACTCTAATTTAACCTTTGATCCTTTTTGAATGCTTGAAAGTGGAGAGATTGGTCTTGGGGAAAAGCAGACACCTCTGCATTTAGATTCCCAGGGCTGTGTGGATGCCGCCATGCTGCTCACTTCAGTAAAAGGAGAGTCTTGCTTGGATCCCATCCGAGGTAGTCTCATTGCCAGAACACCCAGAGGACCTTATTATAAACTGGTCCGTTGTCCCAGGGCTTGCATCCCACCCTCTCAGCTCCTCCCAGAACCTGCAGCACCCATCATCTCCCCTCTTTCCTACCTCTTCAGTCTTTCCCTTCCCACTGGCTCCATCCCTTTGGCCTAGTCACTCTGTCCCCCAGATCTTAAAACAACAACAAAACCCTCCCATGAGCTTGTTTCCCTCTCAAGTTACCGTCCTCTTTTCTTCCTGTCGCCACTCAACACCCGCTTCCTCTACTTCCCTTGCCTCCTTTTTATTCCTTGACTCTTGCAGCCTGGATCGTGCCCCACCTTGGAAAGTGCAATCTTGAAGGTCCTAATTCACACATCCAGTGGCCTCTCCCTCTCAGCTTCTCTAGCAGTTAACACTATGAATCACTCCCTTCCTAAAATCATTGCTTCTTGGAATGCCTTTATTGACACCATTCAACTGCCTCTCCAATGCCTCTCAGACCACAGTTTCTGAGTCTTCTTTGCTGGGTCTCCATCCTTCAACCACTTGGACACTCCCTAAGGTTCTGGCACTCATATCCTTCTCTCCTCACTCTATGTGTCCTGCCTGATCAAGTCATCTACTATCCTAGTTTCCACAATCTTCTGTATGTTCCACACAAATATAAATGCTCAGACCCAGCCTCTCTTCTGAACCCAGGATGTTTTGTAAGCTACTGGATAACTTGTAGGCACCTCAAATTCAATAGGTGTAAAGCCAAAGTCATGATTTTCCTTATTACGTCTTTCTTCTGCCTAAAACCCCTAACTGCTCTGCTGGCATTGGTACTTTGGTTCTGTTCCTTAGGACCATCTTGGACTTGTTCCTCTCCCTCATCTGCCATATGCAACTACATTTTAAAATTAATTCCCTCCACTTTGTCTTTCATATCCAAATCCTTCTTTCTACTCTTGCTGGTCTAGTTTAGGCTTCCAGACCACCTCCTTATAACTTAAAAAATTTAAAAAGTCAGCCAGCCAAATGGTCTTCCCATTTCTCATCACTTCCTCTAACCTGTCTCTCACATAAGGCATCTCAACATAAAACATCAGATCATCAAATTTATGACATTATTCCCATCCTCAAAACATGTATTTCAGTGGCATTCCCCTGTTATTTACAGAGTGAGTCCAACCTCCTCAGAGAGGTCCAGAGGGCTATCCAGTTCTTCTGCAAACCAATGTCCAACATTACCTCCTATCATATTCCCTTCCCCAACACACGCCCTAGTATTCTTCAGCTTGTTGAATGTGGTTTTTGGGTTTTTTTTCTATTAAGTATTTTCTCTATGTGAAAATACTTCCTCCAGTTGCTGCCAGCTGCAGTCCTCCCCATATCTCTAGGCTTGCTTAAATACTAATTCAAAGCTTCATGAAGTCACTCCACATATCACCCTCCTCCATCCCCCAACATAATTCATTACTCTCTCCCTCCTCTATAAATAACCCTGTAACTTTTGACTTCTGTTATAACAGTGCTACTCAAATGGTGGTCCATAAAACAGCAGCATCAGAGGCACCCAGGAGTTTGTTAGAAATGTAGATTAATGGGCCTATTCCCTGACCTATTGAATCAGAATCAGTGGGGGTGGAATCCAGGATGGGTGTCTTAACAAGCTTTCCAAGTGACTGAAGCAGGCTAGCGCAAGGCCAACTGTGTTAGAGCCCTTGCCCTAGTGCCAGTATTATGTCTGAAACTTCTCCCCACCAGACTGTGAACTCCCGAGGACGGGCTTGTCTTATTGCTTGGCTATCTTGTAGTCATGGGAGCTTAATACAAACTTGCTGAGTAGCCACCAGTTGTGTCTTGGGGTGACCTGACGTATTACTTAAGTATAGTAATTCTATGAAGAATTTGCTGCACATCAATAAAGGAATCAACGCTCCAGCTGTAGTTTTAATTTATCTGTTTTTGTTCACTGGATTTGATATCAGTCAGTATAGGAAAAGAGGAAATGTTTTATTCAATATAAATATTTAGGAAGAGTTTCTTGCCAATCACCAGCTTCACCCTGGCTTCCTGCTGAGTGCTGAGGGAGATAGGAAGTGCTATTGGACATGTATTACCTACCAGACACTATCGTATTTTGCTTAATTCTTATAACCTATGTGGTACCTACTACCATTACCTCTATTTGCATGGTGAATAAATGGAGGGTCAGGGAGGCCATGATCATGCAGCTAGAAGCGGCTTGGCTAGAAGGTTTGAGGCTCATGTCCCACTCTAAGCCCATCATAATAAATCCCCTCTACAGCTTCATGACTACCCACTAGGTTCTGGGCTTTTCATGGAAGCCACAGGATTCTCTGTGGGGTCTCATGAGATCATTCAATTTCCCAACTCAGTTGTGAGACCAGGTTTTACTGGGTCTGGGTTCCTGTGTCCTGGCTTTGCTTCCACTCTTCTCAAACACTTAAAAATCCAAGGCTATGATAGCATTTTTCTTGCCAGTTTTTAATAGACTCAAGGTTAAGACAATTATCACCTGGACAGAGCATCCCTCCTGCCTGCAGACAGTCGTGAGACGAGATGGTCCTGAAACCCACTAAAGCCTGCCTAGGAGCACTCTGAGTCACGAGCCCTGTGCGTCATGGAGCTCCTGAGTAGCGGTAGGCAACAGGACCACTGGTCTTTATGGCAATGTACTCAGTACTCCCAGGGTGTTGTTAATTAGTCTTTGAAGGCCCTAGAATCTCCAGTTGGGCCTTGTGGATGGTTATTCACAATTGTCTCTCAGATAGAGGGAGACTTATTTTGGACAAAGCCTGTGGTCTGGAGGGCTTTGCCTGCTGGAGTCTATGGCCAAAACACCAACGGCATACCCCTGTCTAGAATTCCGGGTCTGGTTTTATGGTCTTGGACTTGAGCACTGCATAAAAAGAACAGTCAGACTCACAGTCCTCCTGTGGGCTTTCCTCAGATACAGGTTTACCAAAGAACCGGGGAATAGGCATGTGTTTAGAACTTGGAGCTCAGCAAGCTGGCTTGGGCCTGCACTGAGTCCCAGGTTGCCTTTTATTGTGGGGGGAAGGGGAGGAGGAGCTATAGTGGGGGGAGAGCAGGGGAATTACTCTGCTTTGACACATACTCCCATTTGGTGTTTAGGAAGCTTTACCAGCTCGTGAGAACTGTTAGCACTGTGTTTAAAGAGAACTTTAACAGAAAAATGCCAGCTTCTTCATACTTCATTCATTCATTCACTCAACAGCCACCAATTCAGTACTTACTAAGCACCAGGCATTATAAATCGGCAGGGGCTGAGTTACAAAGAAGCACCACAGCCCCTTTCCTCAAGGAATTCTCAACCTAACAGGGTAACCTGCATTATTATTATCTGGGGACTCCCCAGTCTCTTGGGGTCATTCCCTGCAGGCAACCCCATGACTCACAATCCCCAGAAGTAGCTGGAAGGAAAAATCTTTGTAGCCTCAGGCCCAAGAGGCTTTGCTCCACCCCCACACAGGGAAGCACCTGACCCCATCCGTCCAGGTCCTTCTTCTCAAGTCCCTGTGGTGTCCCTCCAGGCAGCCACAACCTCACTGGCCTGCCCAGCTCCTGAAGCTCCCCTCAGCCTCAGCCAACAGAACTGTTTTTCCCCAGGCCTGCTGAGACCCTTGCTCTAACTCTGTGAGAACCCCCTCACTCTTTTAAGAACACTGAAGAGAAAAATATCTCCTTGCCTGCCACCCCAGATTCCAGTCTCAACCACAAGCTTAAGAGACCAGAAAATTCAAGTCATTGGGGTCAGCCACATTTGTATTCTGAAATTCTCCCCTACAGGAACTTTAAGAACTAGCGTATCAAAAGAATCCCATCTACATCCCCCTTCCACTGTCATTTCCCAACTGTGTGATGCCGAGGAGCAATGGTGGGGGGCAGCCAGACTGAGGGCAAGCAGTAGGCCTCCGGCCAAAGAACGCCCCAGGCAAATCCTCTGAGTGTTCGTCCTTCTCTCGCTTTTGGTGATTCTCTGTGTAAGGAGACAAGTAAGGTCAGTAAGTTGAATGCCAGGAGGAAGGGGACCTGTGAGCAGGGGCAGGGGGAATAGGAAGGGGAGTGTGTGGTGAGCGACCCCTCCCGGCCTCCTCCAGCATCCTTCTGTCCTTGTGCCAGAGATCCAGTGGGAGCCCTCTTCTAGCCTTACTCTCCACGGACACACACACTGCGGCGCTTTTCTCCCCTGAGGTGGCAGGGAGGTTTCCAGCTGAGTGAGACACCAGTAGACGCCAAGTGTTAAGGTCCATGGGGTAATTAGCCACATTTAGGAACAGAGAGCTGAGCTGTAATCTATGTCCAGAGAGGCAAGCTGGGATCCTCACACTGGGAAGGAGGATCCCTTAGAAATATCTGAGGTGATGTGGGAGGTGGTAGGGAAAGAAGTGGGTGCCAACAGCTATGGGGCCTGAGGAGCAAATGAGACTTTAATAGAAACAATTACCTCTCAAAAATGAGGGGCAGGGATAGGAAGGAGGGAGTCAAAATTTCTGCATGCTGCTCCTTCTCTTTCTTAGAAAACAGCAGGTGGATACGCAGAATCATTTTTGTTATCTGTCTTTACTTTTAAGCTAGTTATAATCTACCCAGAGTTTGGTAAGTTTTTCACTTCAGATAGGTATAGCAGAATTATTTAAATTACATCAACTTATTATGAATATAGACAACTTCCAGTTATTTCCTCTCCTCCCTGTAATATGACATCATCCAGGGCTTTGTGTTTCTCTGTTCAGTCTCCTTCCCCAGATCCCTCCGACTCTGAGTTGGGGTCAGGGCAGCAACCCTTCCGTACTGGGGCCCTTTGCCTCTGGCTTCTGGTTGGTGCGCCTGTGGGAGGTACCAGCAGGGGCCTGGAGGGCGGAAGGAAGGGGAGCAAAGGGCTTTCCTGTGCTCCTGCCCTCTTCAGCACCCTCCTTCTGGTAGCACCCATCCTTCTGGAACTAGAGCTCTTATTGGCAGCCTCTCTTCTGGGCTCCAGCCCTCAACATGGTTGGGGAACATGGCTTTTTCCTCCCTTTGCATTTTAAGACCTGGAGGACAATGGGTCCCTAGTTGCCTCAACTTTCCTAATTGGCTCCCTTCACTCTGCACACATCCCGGTAAATAGTCCTTGCCTTAAGTTATCTTCAAAATCTCCATTGAATGTGTCTCCTGGTTCTTGCCAGGATCCAGTCTGATTCACCCTTTATTCTGTGCAAGTGCCCTTCTGCTCCAACAGTAGTGCCATCCAATGGGTAATCTATTTTTTTAAATTAGGTATTTGTTAAAAGTTTTGTGATCTTGTATTTGTAAACAAGGAGAATCTGACTAGGTCTCAAGTATGGTATATTGATTGGGTATTGAGAGAAGAGGCTAGAAAATATAATATGAGGGGACAATTTATTTCTGTGTAAAAATAATAATAGTTCACAATTTTTTCCATTTTTTTCATGAAGGTTTCACATGCCGGGCACTGTGCTAGGTCCTAGAATGAAAAGATGCCAAAGACACAATCTCTGCCATCAAGTTGCTCGTGCTTTGGTGGGGGAGAACAAAGTGTAAAGAAATCATTCTAGCAGAGTATGCAGAGGGCTATGTACAGAATAGAGTACCTACCCAGAGAATTAGGGAAGCGTCCCAGAGGAAGGGGTGGCAAGTCTGAGCCTTACTGGAGGGTAGGAATTAGTTAGGAGAGAGGTGAATGGAAGGGAAATTTCTAAGCAAGGATATCCAGGCAGAGCTGTACAGATTGCCATATACTTTCACACTCATCCTCACTAAGGATTCAGAAGCTGTCCCAGGATTCTCACACTGGAATTGTGTACATTAGACACTTTCATAACTTACTGGTGATTGGGTGCCCTTCGAGTTACTCTAAAACAATAAAGTTCACTTCCAGCCTCACTCACTTGCGCACACCCCTGCCAAGATCCTGGGATGGGAGGGGCCTTGCAATATGTTCACAAGGTCACATTTTTGTAAAATTTGCCAAAGTATGATATTGTTTTGTTCTTCTTCTTAATGGGGACCCTCAAAGTTTATGGTCTTCGGGAGCGACAAACCTGGATCCACCCCTGTACCGAGGCCCCCCAACCCAATTCAGTCAGAACCTCTGGGGACATGCCCTGGGTATCGGCATGCTTTACAAGTTGCCCAAATGAGTTTAATGATTGGTCAGAGTTGAAAACACTGCGCATTTTAAGAGTTGGAGGAGATCTCAGAGTTCCTGGTAAAATCCTCTCTCTTTAAAGCTGAAGTGAGCAGTTGAAGGTTCCGCAGCTCATCACTGAAGAGCAAGATTTAAATCGAATTATCCCAGCTCCCAATCCATGCCCCTCCTGCTTAGATACCTGGCTATTTCTGAAACAAGTACCAGGTACTAAAACTCATGTGTTTGCCCTCCCTTTCTTCAAACAGAGGCCTGGACTGATCAGTATCTTGTGGGGCTTGCTGGTTCAAGGAGGCCCAGCAGAATTGCCGGGATGGAAGCAGAAAGGACAGGGGAGCAGGACCAGGGGTTGGGGAGCTGAGGTGCTGAAGATGAGGTCCCTCAAAGGCTGGAATCCACAGCCAATGCCTGTGGCTAATCCAGTCAAAGGTCCCCCGGGTCAGAGAGAAGAGGCACAAAATTGCAGCTGTTCTAGCCTGAACATGCTGTGAGAGGCTTTTCTGGAGCCAGTTTCTACCACACTCACAGTCTATGCAATTATCACCTGGGCAGAGCCTCCCCTTCTCAGAAAACCCTGTATTGTGAGAAGCCCATGAAACCCACTGAAATATGCCCAGGGGCCCCACTGAGTCACATTGAATGTTCTTCCCTAGGTCTGTAAGACCATTCATTTCATAACAGTTCACTTCCAAATGTATTCATAACTAGTCTTTAAATTAGACTTTAAAATGCCTTTCAAAAATATTCTTAAAATTAATAAAAAATCACCAGAGAAATGGAAACCATGAGACAATCTTGGGAAACTAGGATAACTCCACTTTTTTGGGAAGTGTGGAAGCCCCTGAGCATTTTCAGACAGGGAATAACGGGAGATGTAACTCAGTCTGTGTGGTGGAGGAAGTGAAAACTGTGCTTTGACCTGCACAAGGAGACTGTGTTTAAAAAGTACATCTATTGATGCAGGAGGTAGAGAATTTCTGAGTTGCTACAAAAGAGTCAGAGTCATATCAGGGTGGGTGAGGAGCAGAAATACACATGCCAACACATACACAATGAAAAGCCTTTCTCATCATCCTTCAGCATGCAGACAGGAAAACTACAGGATGTGGATAATGTCTCTTGGATGTTAATCTATCCTCTTAAAGATTAATTGGTATTATTACTACAATGCTAATGAGACATGGATATCTAGTAATTATGCACCTGAGACCTCTGGTTCTTCCCAGTCACCACATCCATGGGCCCCCTTCCTGATCCTGACAGTCATATGGTGGTTTAGGCAGTCCAAGGGTGCTGGGGTCCGGGCATGGCCAGCTGGTCGAGGCCTCCCCCTTGGATCACTCGACTCCCATAGCTGTAGGCCATATCCAGGAAGAAAGATGCTTGCTTGTGTACACGAGGAAAGAGGAAAAGCAGTTGCTTCCTTTGAAAAGATATTTTATAGGGATCTGCTACCTAAGGAAAAGTCAATTCAAATTTAAAGAGCGAAGAGTCCTGGCCATCAAGCATCATCTGGCCTCCTACCACAGGGGGCTGATTTGGAATATGTTTATAAAATAGGACTACTGAGCCAAATGTTCGAATCCAAACAGCATGGATTTAGGGAGAAATACTGAATACCTTAGCTTCATAAATTATGGTCATCTGTGTTCCTTGGATATGGGAATAAATCAGTCCCCAGGGCATCTAAATTATGAGTTTCCATTGTTATATCTTAACCAACAAAATGTATATAGTTACATAAAAGGATTAAGACACACTTTCAGAAACATCTGATCTAGTCAGAGGAGAAAAATAAACTCACAAGATGTGCCAAGAGACCCATACAGACAGCGAACACTTGGACAAACCTCCACAAAGGTGATGAGTTCAGAAAACAGTAAACTCATGCTCTTCTTTTTAGAATGAAATGAATTTAGGGAAATATGATCAACTTGAAGTTATTTTTTCACTTTTAAATTTGCTGTTTCTGTTTAAGAAAGGTATTTACAAATACATGTTTTATCTTTTAGTCTATTTAGAAAATCAGTCACAACAATCTTTTCTCTTTCTGCCATAATAAAGTCTATTAATGTAAACTTGTTGAGTAGAATTAATATTTGTATTTTCAATTCTATAAGAAGGAAATGCAATGGGCCATAACATACTTTGGGTAGAGAGTTTCAACCACTCAAGGTAGAACATTCAAATTTTTAAAGCATGTGATGTTTTTTGATAATGACTAACATCTATTGAAAACTTACTATGTGCCAGGCACTATAACAAGAATTCGCTCTTTCAATCTTCATCATAATTCCATTAGGTAGGTACTACTATTAGCCTTCACCACAGACACATACATAGTCTACAGATGAGGAAACTGAGGCACAGAGAGGTTAAGAAATCTATCACTGTCAGAGCCAGGCTTTGAATCAAGGCTCTCAGTTCCCAAAAGTGATAGATGAATTCTTATCCCATGGTACTTATGGAGATACACCATCCAAATCTCTCTTCAAGGAAGGATGTGCTGCCCATCTGGAGGAGTGTGGTCCAGTCCCCAGCTTCCAGCAGCTCCAGGGACTGCCTCAACTGCATTGATCTGCCCCTTCTGAGGTCACTTCCTTCCTGTGGAGGTATAAGTCCAGCCATTTTGATCCAGTGCTGGACAACTCTGATGGGTACTTCTTACCCCAGACTGACCCAGACTTTGTCAGGTCTGAATCACAGAATGCCTTTTTCCTCTTTGCAGTCCTGCTTCCTACATTTCCTTTCAGAGGTTCTGATCCCTCACACACATTTTGCAAAGACCATCTCAGTGTCTTCTCCTGAAGAACCCACCCTGCAGCAATGCCATCCTCTCCCTCAAAGACTTTCTGGGTATGAACACATGCCTACGCAAGTCTGTGCATACACATGTGATGTCCTGTTTCTCACAGAATCTCAGAATAGGTTTTCAGTTCAATTTCTCTGGCTGCTTAGGGGAGGCAGATAAGCTTTATGTCTAAGAGCTTGCATCTGGGGCTTAACCTTGGCTTGAAATCACAGCCCTATCTCATTTATGAGGGCCAAATATGATAATGCACATAAAGACCTTACACATAGTAAACCTTCAGTGAAGGGCAGCAACTATCATCGCCCTCCACAGTCTCTGAGCCTCAAGTCCAGGCCAAACACGTACGAAGAAACAGTTCCTTAATCACATAGTGAGGCCCTCTCTGTTCCTACCTTCTCCTTCTCACTCTGCTGATCTAGAAGGGATGGCTTTCCCCCTCACCAAAAACAAAAGAACGAAAAACAAAACACCAACACTTAGTTCAAACATCCATTATCCTTCTCTTAAATTGTTACAGTAGCTTCCAAACTGGTTTCCTGCCTCTTAGTCTCAATTTCCAACCCATTCTTTCCTTTGCCCATTGAGTGATCTTTCTAAACTGTAGATGTGACTTCTGCTTGAAATCACTGAGTAACCCATGTCCGTCATAGAAAAAGATTGTATTAACTATGTAAGCTACTGAAACTGGAGCCTGCCTTCCCTCTATTATCCTAAATCTCATCAATAACAAAATCAACTCTTGTTTCCTAAACTTCCCACGCTGTGTGCTGTTTTATAGTTCCTCATCTTTGAATAGTAATCCCTCAGCCTTCCCTCTCCAGCCCGCTTTCCCAGGCCTTCCAGGAAAGCACTATTCTCCAAACTCTTCACTACGGGCTGAATGTTTGTGTCCCCCCACCTCCCCCTGCACATAATTCTTATGTTGAGGTCCTAATCCTCAATATGAGGGCATTTGAAGGTGGGGCCTTTGGGAGGTAATTAAGTTTGTGATGTCATCAGGTCTAAATCCCCGTGATAGGATTAGTGCCTTCATAAAAAGCATTAAGAGAGAGGTCTTGATCTCTCTCTCTTGTTCATACATGTGAGGATACAGCAAAAAGATAGCCATTTGCAAACCAGGATGAGGCTCTCACCAGACACCAAATATGCCAGCACCTTGATCTTGGACTTCCCAGCCTCCAGAACTGAGAGAAATAAATGTTTGTTGTTTAAGCTACTCAATCTATGGCATTTTGTTACAGCAGCCTGAACTAAGATACCACTCCTAATAAGTAACTTCTTCTCAATGCCCTTTATTCTTCACTCATTCATTCATTATACCACAACTGAGCACCAAGCATGTGGCAGAGCTTTTGCTACATCCTAGGGGCACAAAAACCATCTCTGCCCTTCAGATGTACTAGCCTGCATGGCGAGACAGACAAGCTGGCAATCCCAATAGAAGAGCATGGAGTGCTGCCAGAGCACAGATGAGGAGCATGTTAAAGCAGACTACGGTTAGGGTTCTCCACAGAAGTAATGCTTAAATTCAACATGCCTTATCTCAGCTTTTTCCTAGCTTCACAACCACAGAGATAATCACTCTCCTCACTGTAAAACTTCTGTGACCTGTGTGATCTTCTTGTCACTTCCTTTCTAGCTGTATTGCAATTTGAGCACACATCTGTCTTCCTCCTAACTTCTCTGTGCCCAAGAGGGCACTGTAATTTGGGGCTGGATTGCTGTGCCATAAGTAAAAGGAATGCTTTTGAACAAGTATTGTACCATTTTTCACTAGGGTCTCTCTGGTATTTTGATACGTAACTCATTGCACTTAAGTATGCGTTCCATTCATTTTCCTTCTCTAGTTGATAATTGACCCAGCGCTCACCAGTCCAAACTCAATAAGTGGACACGGAGATAAAGAGAACGGTGGAGAAGAGCTTTAACAGCAGTCTTGCAAGATTGGGTGTCTGGTGAGCAGGCTCACCCAGGGTGGTTACAACAAGCAGTTTATTCCTTGGCATGCAAGTCCCTCCCCTGGTTCCCCATCAGCTGAGTACTACAGGGTTCACATTCTTTCCCGGACATTGTCTAAGCAAGTTATATCCATATTAGGTTTTCTTTACATTTGTCTTAATTTTACTGACTGGTTCAAAAGTTCTTTTTCCCCAAAAACACACAGCCCATTCCTTCTCAATTTCCTTCCCCCTCCCAGCTTGAGAAACTTCCTAGCATGTACTTCACCATTTGTCAATACATTAATTCCTCTGGGAATAAATCACATTTAGTTTTTTACCATTTCTAACTCTTACTGCTTTCTTTATCATGTCTGTGCGTGTTGTGGATAGCAGCACACCACTTTCATCAACTTCATAAACTCTTACATCCTTGCAAGACACAGAGTTTCACTCTGCTTTTATTTACACTGAATTTTTATTTTTCTGTTAGGTTTTTTCAACAGTAGGCAGTAAGTGGTCCGACAATGATATTGATCCAATGGGCATGAATCAATCCACTGATTTTGCTGGTAAATCTTTAACAAACAGTCCTCAGAAAAACAAAGAGCTCTGATTTATAGTGTTTTCCCATTGCCTAGTGTAAATACTCCACCATGGCCAATTCCAAGCAATCAATGTGATGTGGTTGAATGTGGAGTTAGGCAGAGAGGTGTACACTGACTCTGAGAGCCCATGGGAGACAGCTCTGGTGTATGACTAAAAACATAGATTCCAGTGTTAAGCAGAAAGTGTTATTTTGGTGGTCACTAATTTTTTTAATTTGGTTAGCATTTAGTATATATTTCTATGCCATTATGACTTTTGTGTTCCCAGTAAACCTTGTAACCTACAGGATTCAATAATTAAGAATCCCATACACAACATTTCAAGCTCCCTAGATATGCCCTAAGAAAGTAAATCAAACCTTAGTAATATTCCATATTATCTATAGAGCAGACCCTGGATTTACTGTCCCTTCTTTGTGCCTTGGTGAGTTTGCTTGTTCCTCAAAATAATAATCCTGCCAAAGCCACCATTCAGGGGTTGAAATGGCAAACACTTCACTATTCTTTTTTTATTTTTAGCAATATTCTTCCTAGAAAATCAGGTGATCTGAAACTAAGCCTAAATTCTTCTGTATTTCCTCCACCTCCCCAAAAACACAGGAACCCCGTTTCAATTTGCTATGGGCAGAATTTTGTTCCCCCTCAAAATTCATATGTTGAAGCCCTGACCCATAATGTGACTGTATTTGGAGGAAGGGCCTTTAGAGGTAATTAAGCTTCAATGAGGTTGTAGGTATGGGGCCTAAATCCAATATGACTGATGTGCTTATAAGAAAAGGAATTGACACCAGAAAAGCACTCACACCGAGACAAAGCCATGTGAGGACACAGCAAGAAGGTGGCCATCTACAGGCCAGGAAGAGAGGTCTCACTAGAAACAAATCCTCCCCGCATCTTGATCTTACACTTTCAGCCTCCAGAACTGTAAGAAAATAAATACCTGTTGTTTAAGCCACCCAGTCTGTGATATTTTGTTATGGCAGCCCCAATAGGCTAATACACGAGTGAATTGCTTCAGTAGCCTTGGACGTCTCCTAGTTGTTCACGGCAAATGCATAAACTAATAATGGCCCTGGGATATATGTGAATGTTTATATGAATAAATTTATGTATTGCTCTAACTTTTTAATTTGGTACACAGGTTACTTATTAAAAGGTTGTTGAGAAGGCTGATATTGGACAATGTACAAATTATTACAACTTGATCTACTGGATGAAATATAGCTGTCAGTTTCATTCAAAAGTATTTTTTCATTTTGGGAATGCCATGATTAATATATAACTTATATTAGACTCAGTATAAACAAAGACATGGAGGCTATTAAAAAGAACTTTCAAAGTTTGTTGAAATAAACCTAGAGTTTCAGAGAGCCCTCTCTCCACTTACCTTTGGTCTATCTGCTTCTGAAGCAGGATGATGGGGGAATCAACTAAATTATAAAGCTTTTCTTTAAATGAAATGGGCCGAAGACAAAAAAAACTTTATTGTAAATAGCAAGTATTGTTTGACCCAAGTAGACATTACAGAATAATGTCTGACTAACCTCAGACCTGACCAACACAGTTTTATTTGCCAAAAGCTCCCAGTCATTTCCACAAGGTTGTTAATAAACCCAAATCATTGACTACTACCTGCACAAGGCAGCTCACTGTTGGAAGAACTGTGACCAGAGTTTAGTACTTGGAGTTTACTCCTCTGTTTGCTGATAACAAAGATCTAGTAGTTTATGAGGTGGATTAGATTATTAGATTATGAACAGGCTCTTTCTGGCTCCTAAAACACCTTGGCTTAGCTTCTACATCCTACTCTACCCCTCTTCTTGTTCCAGTCTCTCTGCACATACAGCAACTTTCTGGAACAGGAATCTGAAGTGTTTGAATGGCCTCTCTGCCCCTGGTGCTGATTCAGATCCTGTAAGTGTTCCTTAAAACCAATGAAAGTTAGATAAAAACCATGAGTTCCCAAGCCCACCAAAGAAGAAATGCAAATGGCTGATAAAGTAATGAAAGGACATTGAATGTCAATGGTGATTAAAAGAATGGCATGTTAAAACATAATACTTGCCATTTATCTCATTGACAGTTTTAATAAAAGGATGGCCACAGGATACATAAACTTGGTTCATCTGCTCTGCCATTTATTCTCTAATATTATTGGAAAGCAATTTTGCCATATGTATAAAAAAACTTAAAATGTTAATGGACCTTTTACTTTTAGCCAAGATGGAATAAAAGCTACCATATTTACTCTCCTACCTGAAATTACCAAAAAGAATTAGAAAAATAAAAAAGACAAAATACATTAAGCAATGGTTTTCAAGATACTCCCTGAAAGAAATGGGGTGAGAACTACAAAATTGCTTTAGCTGTCTGCTTGGACAATTCCCAGATCATGGTGCAGGGAAAGGTTACCAGGTGGAGGCCAAAGGGCTCCCTGAGTTGAGGAGAGAAAGCTGAGAGTCTGAGGAGATGAAGGCTACTAGAATTTTCAGAACAAAGTACTGGGGAGGCTAAGAGCTCCACAGAGAAATCTGCAGAGTCACCCTTGCTAATTAGTGATCAGCACATGCACATGAGGAAACCATCCATGCCTGGGGAAAGACCAGTTAGCAGGATTACAGGCTACACAGCCCAGCATTCACACAAGGGCGGATGTAGGTTGTGCTCCCACAGACAAAACAGAAAACTTCACAATTCATTAGAAAGGTACATAGAAAGATCTTGCCTCAGCAGTGGGGAATGAGACCTAGACTAAGCGCTACTCCAGTTTTGCCTAACAAATGTTAAAAGCAAGATTAAAAAGGATAAAACTGTTTCTGACTAACTAAACTATATCTCAGAACAAAGCTCATTAATACTGACAGAAATAAAAAAAAAATCTAGAACCCAACTAAATAAAAACAATGTCTGCAATACAGTAAAAAATTAACTTTCATGAAAAGAAGCAGGAAAACGTGACCTATAATGAGAAGGATAATCAATCAAAACTGAACAAGAACTGACACAGATGTTAGAATTATCAGGCAGGGACATGGAAACAGTTACTATATGTATTCCATATGCTCAAAAGTTAAACAGAGACATAGAAGATTTTTTTCCTTTATTATTATTTTTTCAGCTATATTGAGGTAGTGGAATATTTTTTAAAGACTAAATCAAACTTCTAAAGATAAAACCTACAATATGTGAAGTGAAAAATACACTTAATGGCATTAATGGTAATTAGACACTACAGAAGAAAAATAAGTGAATTTGAAGATACAGCAATAGAAACTACAAGAAAAAGTTGTTTTTTTTAAATGAGCAAAGCATCAGTGAGTTGTAGGACTTCAGGGAAACAAGGATGACATCAGATTTCTTGTAGGAAAATAGAACAAGGGAGCAACATCTTTTAAGTATGGAAAGAAAAAAAGCTGTCAACCTAGAATTCTATATCCAGGGAAATTATCATTGAAATGCCAAGACTAGATAAATGCTTTTTCAGCTGTAAAAAAGCTGAAAGAATTCATCACCATCAAATCCTCACTAAAAGAAAGGGAATATCAATCAAAGAAAAGGAAAAGGATGTCAGATATGGATTTACACAAAGGAAATAAGAGAACAAGAAATGGTAACTATATGCGTAAATATGTAAGATGATTTTCTTATTAATAAAATATCTTTATGTGATAATTCACTGTTTAAAGAAAAATAATAACAAAGAAATGTGGGATTATAACAGATGTACAAGTAAATTGTATAACCACAGAAGTTGAGAGAGAAGAAATGGAAGTATACTATTATAACATCCTTATACTACATGTAAAGTTATATAATATTGCTTGAAGATAGAGTGTGTTAAGTTAAAGATGTATAGTATATGCCCTAAAGCAACTACATAAATAACAGGACAAAAAGTAGTAAAAAGCCAGAGGAGATAAAATAAAATCATTAAATATTCAATTAATCCAAAATAAGACATAAAGAAAGAGGAAAATAGAAACTAAGAAAAAAGGGATAAACACAAAATATTGCTGAGATTAGCATATCAATACTTTCTAAATTGGTCTATAGATTCAACAGAATCCCAATCAAAATTCCAGAATTTTTTATAAATATTAACAAACTGATTCCTAAATTCACATAGAAATATAAAGCACCTAGAATAGCCTCAAAGCAAATTTGAAAAAGAACAAAGCTGGAGGACTAACACTATCTGATTTCAAGAATTATTATAAAGCTACACTAACTATGACAATGTGGGATTGGCCTAAAATAGACAAATGATCAAGGGTGCAGAATAGAGAGTCCAGAAAAAGACACCCACACAACAGACAACTGTTTTTCAACAAAAGGTGAAAGGCAATTCAGTAAAGAAAGGATAGTATTTTCAATAAGTATGATGAAGCAATTGGATATCCATAAACAAAAACTTGAATTTTATCCATACCTCATATTGTATACAAAAACTTATTCAAAATACCAAAAATTAACCCAAAGTAGGTCACAAGGGGAGCTAAAGTTAGTTAAGGCCAGGAGGTCCTGAGTCATCAATTTGCCTGAGGTGATTTGCATTAGCACTGAAGGGCTGGAAGAAGCTGCTTTTAAGCACACTGGCCTCCCCAAAAGAGATAGGAATGCAGAGCCTCGTAAAGCACTGGGTGGAAAGGGACGCATCACAGTCTCTTCTGGGAAAGCCTAGGAAGCTCCAGAGTCCCTGACACCATGAGTATTTTGCAGACTCAAGGTCCCAGGAAATGGCATGCTGGACAAGGAAGTGGGGGCTCCTCTCACACAGGCTCCGGCTCCCTGCTGGGATGACCATGTGTGTCTCTGTGATCAGGGGCCATCCACAGAGCAAAACAGGGGAGGGTAAGTATCTAGGACCCTGAGTTACACCATGTACTCCAAGAAATGATTGGGGGAGTGATTGAGGCTTCAGCTGGCAGGAAAGAGCCAGCACATGTGTTAATTTTTAAGAAATATAAACCGATAAGTTGGGGAGGCAGGGGACATTGGGGTGACAAGGGCACCATAGAAAAAACTCTGGAAGAAAATAAATCAGAATTATCAGTTCTTGTCTTTGGATGGTGGATTTCCAGGTGATTTTAATTTTCTTCTTCATAATTTCTATATTGCCTGAATATTTTACAATAAACATGCATTACTTTTAAAGTCACTAAAAAAAATAAAACTCTTTATATTTATTAAAAATATCCAAAGCAAAATCAGAATTTTTAAAAAGGATAGTATGACCCCATTTTAGCAAAATACAAACTCAATATAAATGTATGAAAAAGAAAGATGGGAGGCAATACACTAAAATATTAATGAAACGAGAAGGGGTACATTTGTGAGGTGTCTTTTTTCCTTCATTTTGCTTTCCTGATTTACTTTTTTCTCATTATGCTCCAATAAGCATTTGTCACTTTTATAATCATAAAGATCATAAAATTGTTATGATTATTTTTAAACTCTTATAAACAGAAATGAAGGTATATACAAGTCTATTCAGCTGTCTGAGAACTTTATCTGTTATCTTATAAAATGAGGCGGCTGGACTAGATGGATATTAAAGTCCTTTTCACTATAAGGACCTCTCTATTTCAAATGATCAGAGATTACCTGTGAAGAACTTTGGTACTCTTATGTTTAAGCATAAAAATAAAAAATAAAAAACTAACAGAAGAAGTTTTTAATTTTTCCAAAAGCTTTCCTCTTCTTCAGATTGTCCACTGAGTTGGGCATTCTGCCCTAGATTCCCTTCTTTGAAACTGAGTCCCTTACTGCTTCAGATGAGATTAATTCTGAAGTTCAAGATTACTAGGCCTTCATGTTTATTTATGAGCTCCTTATTGAGGCACATAACTCGTACTTGCTCAAAAACTGATGCAG
The DNA here is from genome assembly GCA_032199065.1 of Smutsia gigantea. Taxonomy (NCBI): domain Eukaryota; kingdom Metazoa; phylum Chordata; class Mammalia; order Pholidota; family Manidae; genus Smutsia; species Smutsia gigantea. Next base: position 382,890 of record JAVSCE010014621.1, on the reverse strand, counting down.
CCTTTTCCATTCCATACTACCTATAAATTATCCAAATACCAAGCTTCCAGACTGATTTTTTTCCTTCCCTCCTCCATTAAATCATCATATTAATCATTCCAACCTTTTCCTTCATTGAGGATGTTGATGAATTGGAGGTAAATTATCTATCAATTGTATATTCACCAAAGTATGTAAGATTATTCCAGATTCTTAAAAAGTAGCCATCCAAAGTGCCCACCAGGAATACCAGGAGTCTGATTTCTGGTGAGTTACAGCAGCAGTTTGTGCTGGGCTCTCCCTAGAAAGGCTAACACTCAAGTAATCACACTGGAGCACATGAATTTAATTTTATTAGTTGCCATTATTATTTATGGTTTGCTGAGGAGCAGTGAGGTCTAGCTCTTTGTGGGCTTGTTTCTTAGCTCACTTGCCAGGATATATTTTTTCTCCATGAGTATGCCATCTTTAACGGCATCAGTTCACAAACTCACAATTGAAATGAAGATCTGGACTGACTGTAGTATAAGATATGATGTTTCCCTATCCCTCTTAGCGCTGATGACCTCTTTTGGTGGGAGGATACATTTTTATTCCCTTTCCAGTATGAGTGCCCTAGAGACTACTGGGACATGCTACTTAACTAATGTGGGAGGCACATGGCAGCATAGGTATAAGTGTGAGCTTTAAAGTCACATAGATCTAGATTAAATCCTGGCTCTGCCACTTACAATCTATCATCTACAGAAAGTAACTTAACCTCTGGGGGTTTCTCGTTGCTCAACTGTAAAATGGAAGTAATAGTAATACCTATACCACTGCGTTATTATTGAGGATTAAGAGAGATAAGACATCGTAGACCCTTTAGGGGAGTGCTTAAAGCAAAGATGATATCCAATAAATTTTAACAAATATGATTAAGATGAAGACCATGGGCTCACAGTGAATTGCAATTTTCTTTTACTTGCTCCAGAGAGGAAATTTGACTTCCCCAATCAACCATCCAGTATTCTGAGCTTCTTTTCTCCTAGGCACAACATTCGGTTGCTCACTGTGTTTTCTACTATCATTTGGACAGAGATCTTATGCCTCCCTTCGTGTTGTGTCCTTACTGACTGTCTAGTGCTTCTCCACGTCAATGCCTTTTGGGACAACAGTTGAGGTGGGGAGCAGCCGACTGAGTGAGCCAGCTTAACAGTTAGCTCTAAGAGCACCTCTTTCCCTTCTAAACATTTTTAAGCCATTTCTTTAACTAAGGACAGTAAAAGAAAGAAAATAATAATCTATTTCACTTGTGTTAGTGACAGGGAAATTTCTGAGTACCTTCGTGGCTGAAACAAAACCATAATGATGAAAGCTTACATATTCCTTGCTAATGTGTTTTGCAAAAAAGTTATTTCATTTTATTTTTGTAGAAAACCAAGGAGATGGGCAGAGGTATAATACTTTAAGCTTGTTTTATCAACTGTGAGGCTTAGGCATGAAGGAGATTAAGCAACACATTCCCTGCTGCAGCGGGACAGTAATTCTGAAGCCAGTAGTTCTTGGTACCATGAACCGCTTTCTCACTTAACATCCTCCTCTCCTTTGGGGAGACCAGAGGCTTCCATCTGCAGTTTGCTGGAGCCACTCTGATCATCATCACCATCATCATCACAACCACAATAATAACAGCTAGTATTAGGGAGCCCTCATTATATACTAGAGGTTGTTCTGAGTCTTTTTACATGCATCAACTCATTCAATCCTTCAACAACCCTATGAGATAAACACACTAATTACTTCCATTACTCACAATGAGGAAAATGTAGTACTTGTTGGAAAATACACAACTGGTATGTACTACAGTATCATGGTCAGGACACTGGGACTGGCAGAGCTAACCTGGATGAGCAACTCTCTGTACCTGCTGCTTCTCTTTTCACGATACATCTTTTCATCCATGCTCCTCTGTCAGTGCCAACTATAAGCAGGGCCCTCTCCCAAAGACAGCCAAGTCAAGGTCCATGACTTGTCTAACACTTCTTCAAATGAGAAATGTAAAAAGAAAGGAAAGTTTCAGACATTGGCCCAAATCTCAGTGTCCTTTTTCAAACTTATACCATCTGTTACCCTCAGTCATGGGTAATGAGAAGAAGAAAGAGGGAGCATGAAAAACATTATGTTTAACTTGAATAATGAAAGAAACCACACTTAGGAGACTATGCAATCTAATTCAAACTGCACTTTGAATATGGTCCCTAACAAACCAGACTCATAACATACCCGGCATCAGTCCTCTTCATCAAATGAACATGATGGATGTCCTAGTGCTGCACAAAAATCATCCTAACACTATGGCTGTCCCATCACTAAGAGGAAGTCAGCTTTCAGCAAATTCATGCCAAGACAAGAGCAGAAAGAGAGAATGGCTCTATTTCACTGGCAGTCCTTTGCTGGGAGTAATTGCAATCATGAGTTATTATCACACCCCAAAGCCTGACATACATTATGAAATGAGCCCCTCTAAGAAAGGCTCCTTTAAACCTCTTGTGGTAGAAAACTTCACGTTCCAACTTGCAAAAATAAAACCTGTAAGTAAAAGATTTGCTTTGTACAGGTCCTCAACCAGATTAACTTACTGGTTAATGCTGGGAGCTCCTTTGTCCTCAGGCCAGCCAAAGGGCTCACCACAACCTCGAATCTTTTCTTGAGCCGGAGAAAAAAATAGGGCGGTAGGAAAGGATCCAAGTAGGTGAGGAGAACGTGAGCATTAAGGAGCTGACTGTCCACTCAGATCCCCTGCCCGTAGAACCACAGAGGTTCTCCACATGAGCCTGCTGCTCTCTAAGTCCTGGGACACCTCTCTGAAGTATGCATTACTGTGGAACATAAAGGATGCGAAAAGAATGAAAGGCAAAGAAGCTATCGCAAAGTTTGCTGAGGATTTGGGTTTCCTTGGGGAAGTCATTCAAGCATGAGTTTCTGCTCCATCAAGCAGATGGGCTGTTTACACTGCTCCTCTCCCATACAGATTCCAAATTCATGTGAAGACATGAGGAAGAGAATATAAATAAGGAAAAAATTCTAATACCTAAATAAAGTTGTTGAGTATTAGCTGTATCCCACTCTGCAGGAACAGAATCTATTTTTCCCTGTAAGAGTCCTGTACCTGCACAGTTGAGAAGTCCAACCACTTTGAGAGGTTGTGATAAAGGAGCTAAGAGAGGTGAAGGGCAGCTGGCACAATGTGCAAGATGTTGCAGCCAACACAACAGCTGGGTAGAGAGAAGGCCTGGGGCTGTGCCTGGCATCTGGTGGGTATTTAGTGTTGCTCACACACATAGCATACCCTGTCATCTGCCCACATTTTTACATCATCCCTAAACTCATGGATTATTAGGTATTCTCCTGGCACTTACTTATTCATTCCAAACACTCTAAGATCCTAACATATCAATGAAAAATTCATAAAAGAGAAAATACAATTAAATACTTGTAAAATGTTCAGTATCAGAAATTCAAATTAGAACCACAGTGAAACAGCACTTTTCACTTCCAAAATTAGCAAACAGTTTTACATTATAATACCCAGTTCTGACAAGAATGCTATAAAAGGAACCCTCTCTTGGTGATGATCATGATAATGATAGCTATCAAAGCCCTGGTACCTAGTTGGTACTCACTGAAGAACTATTGAATGAATGAATGAGAAGTTCAAAAAATTCTGCCTTCCAGCTCACCTTGAACTTCGCCTGACCCACACAGGCTTTTAATGGTTTTTCCCTGCAGAACATCAAAGTTGCTGCAAAGCCTCCAACAGCTATTTTGTGAGGTCCTATCTGCTCCAGAGTAGTTTCTTTATCATTCTGACAAACAGCCCCAGGGTAAATGACTATGTCTCCCACCACACCAAAAATTCTCATTGGCCCTAGTAGAAAACGTGATGAGTTTTGCAATATACTTGAAGTTCAAAGTATGATTCATGTTGTTTGAGAGTCATCTGTCAAGAGGGCATTCAACAGTATAAACTGTTCTTTCCAGGAAGGCTTGGCTAGTAGTGTGTTGGTTTAATGCAAACCCATTTGGTTCTATAAATATATAGGTGAACCACAGAAGTCCATGGGCTACCACCATTTGTTCATCTTGGGGGGTCTTTAACTGGTGATGGGCTGACTTTCTAAAAGGAGTTCTGGGAATACATTCTGGGTCAGAAGAGATAAATGTGATGAAGGGCTCACATAGGAATCACAGGACTCTAGAACCATTAGGCCTAGCTTACTCTTACTGCAGATAAGAAAACTGAGGATCACAGAAGTTAAATAAATGCCTAAAGTTAAAACAGCAAGAACTGGAACCCCGAGAAACAAATTCCTGATCATGGGCTTCTCCCCTTTGAACACACAGAATCTCATGCAGCACGGAGGTTCGCAGTGCACCCCAGCATTTAAAAGGCTCTGAGAAGACATGCAGCAAGAGCAGCTTCCAAGATTGTTTAAATTGGTGTTTCCAAGCACATAGGTCACAGAATCTCTATTACATTCAACAACAATTCTATGGAACTTGTATTCCTCACGGCACATTTTCAAAAATGCTGAACAATAATTTCCACAAGTCTTTCCTTACCTGAAATTAGCCTTAAACAGGTGATGGAAAATTATTACAGAGCCAAAGATGGGACTTTGGAAATAAACATCTACTGTTCCCCCAGGAAATGTCCTGGTCTGCAACACAGGCAAGACTAACAGATTTTCCCCTCTATTTTTCCTCCTAAACTCTTAATTCTGCAGAGATATTATAAACTGGCCCATGTCTTGCCCATCTGAAATCTGTTTTACCAGCATTGTAGTTATGCTGTCTCCAAAGCCCGTGATGTGTTTGCTCCCAGCCTGGGTGGAGTGGTAGATGTGGTATGTTTATTCCATAATCCCTGTGCAAAATGTTGGCCCCACTTAGTAAATTACCACAATCGACCCATGAGCAACTTGAGTTCGAACTACACAGGCCCACTTACACATTTTTTTCAATAAATAAATGGTATCTGTAATTGGATGTAAAGCAGCAGATTCCATGGATGATGGAGTCGATGGAAATGGAAAAGGGAAAATGCTGTACAGGGTGGCCCACCACGATCTTGGTGTTATTAGTACCCTGCTCAAAACATCTGAGCTAACCAGCTGCTATCCGGACCAGAGAGAAGCCAGGGTCTGAAAGGTCCTGGTCAGGCAACCCAAAAGAAGGAGGCTGAAACCTTTGCCCCTTCCAAGTGCACGCCTACCCTCAGGGTCTTGATCCACCCACAGGCAGGGGTCGATCCTGCAAAGGACCAGTAGAGCAGCTAATTCACCCTAGACTTGCTTTTTTTTTCTCTTTTGGACCCTAAAACCTTCTCATTTCTTTTCTACTGTCTACTCTTTTTTGCATCTGAAGTTAATTAACCCATTTTATATACAGTAAGTAGTTAAGGTTGGGGAGTCAAAAGTTAGATGGGGATTTTCAACAACACAAGGGTAGGTGCCCTTAACTCCTGCATTACTCAAGGGTCAACTCTTACTTTGCTGTTTTTACAAATGTTACCTCTTCAAATAATCTGAACAAGCTTTTGTGGGAACTTTCCCTTAGCTTTAACTAAAATATGAAAAATTAAATAACTTAAAAAGGTCACTTTATTGGCTTTAACTGTAATGGGAAAGAACTTGAAACACACAAAATGATGTCTTCCAATAGCAGAGAACCTGAGGACTTTATATAGGTGACCTGTTTCCAGGTTCCACATGCACATACTGAAGTATTGGCCTCTCCCAGACCTTATCCCTCAATTGTTTCTCAAGATTCCAGAAAACATTTCAGCTCTCTGTTTTATTAAGAAGCAGCTTATTCACTCTTTTCATCATAATCACTTCCCACTGCAAAGTCCCCTGATAGGTCCTCATCAAGCCTGCTCTCAGGTTCTTACAGCCCACTCTTGTCTCTGCTCTGTTTGACCAGCACACACAGGTATGGAAGGGGTACTTACTCAGAACTAGGCATGACTGTAAATGGAGCAACTGAATTTTTCTTGAGGATCTCATCTCAGCCTCCGAGATGTGGTGTGGCTTATCCACCTGCAAAAAGAGAAGGGATACGCAGTTGGGGTTAAGGTTGGCTTGCGCATCTGAAATAGATCAGTGGCTCCTCTCAGGGGAACTGTCACATGCTGTCTTCCCCACCAACCAGTGGCACAATGGCCCTCACACTCCAGCTGCTCAGATGGGTTCCTCAGACCTAGCGAAGCCTAAACCTAAACAGGTTCCTAAAACCTAGCGAAGCCTTTGTGCAGAAAACCCAGAAGGGTCTTTTCTTTGTTGCTTGACAACTTGGAATGGAAGTGATGTCTCTTTTGAGTTAGGATACACTAGAGTGTATCCTAAGTATCAGAAGGAAGTCCGCTACTCCTTAAGCTTTCAGATCCATTTCTGATATCAACTAAACTATGTGGGACCTAGACACAATCTGGGAACAAATGTGGACAATTCTGTCCTCCACTCTAGACACCTAAGAAATAAGAAAGAGATTAATAGATTAGAAAGGAACAGGAAGAGGCACTGAGTGATTTATGAAAAAAGATTAAAGCAGTTACAAGATAGTTTAGCCAATGTATGACTATGCTTAGGAGGGAAGGTTAAATAGTCCATAAATATTTGCATCATAAAAAATTTCTGTCATGCACACACACATATATACTAACACCCACAAATGGGATTGAATGCCCTTCCTTTAAGGAGTTTAAAATAGACTGGTGGAAGATTATTGCACACCTGAAAGGGTCTAGTGGCTCCTCTCAGGGGAACTGAACCTAAAGTTCAGTGTCAGGGAGGCAGAGGGAAACCAGGGGTAAAAAAGGGAGTGATTTCTTTCCCAAGCACATTCTCCAAAAGTGCAAACGTGGTGTCCTCTTTTGTGGGCAGGTGCAGTGGCAAGGAAGGCACTGTAGGTGAACTCTTGGGTATATAATCACCTCTCATTATTGTAATTTGGTGCTTTTGGAGCAAAAAGACATGCAAGAAGAAACAAGTCGACATAATAAATTGTTATTGCTGTGTGACTTGAGATAATGAACCACTGGCTACCATTATGGCTTGCCATTATGAAGCCAAGAGACTTGATAAGCACCTTATTGTTTCATTTGAGATTTGCAAAACAGTTCAAAAAGTGTGTCTGGTAACTTTGCTGTCTGCTCACCTTAGAATACAGTAACTGGCTGCCTGCCCTTCATGCTCATGGTTTCATATTCCTCAGAAAACTATGTAACATTCCAATATAGTCATTCTCCCAAGGTACACGGACTATCCCAGAGTAGAGGGAGTTTGATAAGAAAAGATGAGGTTGTCCAAACAGAAGTTCTTCCTGGATTTGTCCTAAGGACACTGGCGGCAACACTGACTGAGGATTAGAGACCATCCACAAAGCTAACACACTGGAGCTGAGCCAGAGAGGCACCAAGCAAAGCACTGCTGCTCCCAGCTCCTTATTTTACCACGTGTCTGTCTGAGGAATCCCACACAAATGATGAACATGTTTATTTCATGAGTAGTATGCATTTACAGTGGCAGAAAGTAGAAAACACATTTACGTTGTGGTAGATTGCATTATAGTTACCAAACCTCACCCCTACCTATATCCATGCCCTTGGCAATGATTCTGCAGATCTTTCCCCTTAGAAACAAAACCTATTTCCCTCCCCTGATGTAGGACTGTCCATGTGGGCAGTACAGTGCACAAGCTGCAGACCAAAGCCTGAAGAGATGAGCCCACGTTTCCACTTGCTCCCTTGCACGTGGTCATTGCCATGAGAAGAACATGCTCTGGTTGGCCCACTGGTCTGAGGAAGATGAAATAAGAGTAGACCTGGACCCAACCTGCAGCTTGAAGCCAAGGCCAGCCAAACGGAGCTCAACTTAGACTGGCTAACCCATAGACACATGGTGATGAGTAAGAAAAAAGTGATTGTCGTCCTTAAGGCACTGAGTTTTGGGATGGTTTATTACATAGCATTACTATGGCAAAAGCTAAGTGCTACAAGTATAAAGAAGAAAATTACAAAACACCCATAATCCCACCATGCAGAGATAACCACCATTTGCTGTGTGTTTTTTTCCTATTTATTTATATATGTATATGTGTATTCGTGCTATGTGTATCCTTTTATAAATATATACATATACATACATATATATGTATATAGTACATACTGCTTTGAAACTTTTTTCATTTAATTGGGAACATTTTTCCAAATCAATAAATATTTTACAGCATAGTTTAACATATTTTAATGACCATAGAGTGTTCTGTAATATTGATGTATTATATGTATTTTTAAGTTTTATTTTAGCTGCTGAATTTTAGTCATAGCTGAATGTTTTCTTTGTAACAATACAAAAGTATGTAGACTAAGATGTAAGTCCTCTTTAACATATACCCTCCCCAATATAACTCTCCATTCCCCAGAGATACTGTTAAAAGTTTGATTTGTGTCCAGATCTTTTTCTATGAAATTACTGCATGTGCAAATATGCCTATACACATATAGGATTTAAAATATTGATATTAGAATGATTTTATGATCTACAATTTTTCTTTTTCACTAAATAGCTTCTTTTAGAGATTGTTACGTTTCAGTCATGTAGATTTACCTCATGTTAAGTTGTTGAGCAATACTCAACATTATAGACTCACCACAATTAACTGAAATATTCCATCATTAGTAGCAGACATGTGAATTGCTTCAAAGTTTTTAGACTGTCCAGTAAACATCCTTCTGCATGCCTCTTTGAGTACAAGTGTTTTTCCAGGATCAGTACCTTGAGCGGGATTAACAATTTTAATCAATACTGTCAAAGTGCTCTCCCCAAGGCTGTGTTCAGCCTACCCTCCACCCAGCCGTGTACGAGCAGACCCACACACAGGAGCCCCAAACAAGGCCTCTGCATTTATTTCCAAGTAATTTGCAGCTTTTCTCTGAATTTCAGCTTCCTAATCTTTAAAATGGCCATAATTCTTACCTCAGCATATCATTAAAGGAAAGAATTTATCACTATTAGCAGCAGCAGCATTGCTAATTTTTTAAATAGTCTGCTAGCACTCCTCCAGGTGGACCTTTACTTGGCTCCTCCCACGTCACTCTTTTTCTCACATTCATACATGCCTCCCCCACCCTACTTCTCAGAATCCAAATTCTCACCATTTGTCAAGATTAATTGCAGGTCCTTCCTTCATCCTGTGGCTTCAAGGCCTCCCTTTGGAATTCCCACACACACTCGTCCTTGCTGTGCCTTTTTTTTTTACTTTACTTAGAATTACAAGCTATTTAATAATAATGTTAAAATGGATGATATTAATTCTTAATTCTGTATGAGCCACTATGCCAAATGCTTGTGTAGACATTATCTCATTTACCATCACTACACTATTATTATTATTATCTTGCAAAAGGAATTCCAGAGGCTCAAAGAGTTTACACAACCTGCACAAGGCCACACGAGTGCCAGAGCACAGATTCAGAGCCACATCACCATGCTGCAAACCCTGCCATCAACTGCTCTGCAAGATGGTCTTCATTACTTTGAGGAAACTGGAAGTTCCTAAAGGCAGAGGCAAACCCTGCCTTTCTTTGCATTGTTTTCACGACATAACACAATGTTCTGTACACTGAGGGCCACTCAATTATTGGGTTGATTAGCTGAGTCTCTTCCTTTCCAGGCTCACAGTGCAGGCATGAATAATCAGCCACTCCCACTGTGGCCTGCCCCATCATCTAATCCTAGGGAGACAGCTGTGATTTTGCTGACTAAATTCTACATACCCACCCCCTATGCAAGAGCTATTTGGACTACATAAAAAATAGATTTCACAGCTCCTTGGCTTAAGGAACTTCCATTCCATATTTGAACGGTAAAATGCAAACAATTGGAACAAATTGTTATGAATCAAAATACCCCCAAAACACCTACTTAGGAAAAAAACCCTGAACGTAATCAAGAGTCATGGCATGCAACAATTGGTGGGGAAGAGAAAACACCCATCCAGTTAAGGTCATGTGAAATGGCCTTTGAAGAATGGGTAAAAGGCAGTGGGTGGAAGGACGTTGCTGAGGCGAGGAACAGCCAGAGTGAGGTCATGTATCGAGATTCCCAAGTCCTCCTCCTTTCCCGTGTGCTAAGCTTCCCTGCTCCTCCATTTCCCTGTCTATAAAGTAGAGATAATAATATAGCACATCACTCATACTTAACAAAAATAATAAAAATGATCCAATTAGGCCATGCCTATAAAGCACTTTGAACTACATTACAGAAGGGAAGTGACTATAAAGAGGGAAGTTATTATTAGTGTGGCTGTAGAATAATCCTTTTTAAAAAAACCAGAGCAATTTTCCTTTCATAATTAATTTTAGTCCTAGAAAGCAGTGGCCTTACAGATTCCCACTTAGAGAACCTTCTCTAAATTTCAGACAAAGATATTAGACTAAAAATAATGCTTGCCACCTTGAAAATGAAATAGTGAAAAATGATCAGGCCCCATTGGTATCTGAACAGGTAAAAGATTCCATATACAGGAAACAACTTTAAAAAACCAGGTGATAAAGGTGATTATAAACCAGTGATTCAATTGGAAGCCTGAAACATGGCCAGTCTGGCCTTGTGTTGAAATGACCAAACCTCATACTTCAGCCCATTAGAACGTGTTTCAGCACAAAACTGTTAAGCAATGCTGGTTGTTTGTGTCCAAAAAAACAGTCCACACAGTAAGTACATTGTTCTCAGTCTAATACTAAGACCTGTCTTCCAAGAGTGGAGCATTTTCCCCTAGAAAACAAATTTTGAAAAGGGCAAAATTGTCAACTGCTGAAACTCTGGGTTCCTGGGACATCTCCCCTTGTGGAAGAGGATGCAGCAATGCTCCACGCTGTCAAGATGGCAGGACTGCAGTCAATTTATAGATAAGGTTAGAGGGAGGTGAATTTCACATTAACCCAGAAAGGAATTTTTAACACTCAGGACTAGTGAAGAGTGATACAGACTTCCTCTTGAGGTGGTGAGTGTCCCAACACTGAAAGTATTCTGATGCCAAGAGAGACAGAGAAGGGATTCCTGAAACAGAAAACTGAACTAGATGATATATAGTTGCCTATTTAAGCCTACGATCAGTATGTTTCTCCAAAATCCAAGATGGATCTGTTGAATATAAAATGACCTAAGAACAGGGTGGAGGCCAGTTAAAGTCCTCCTTGCAAAATGTTCTTCAGCTGCAAATTATTCATCGCCAACTGTGAGTAGCGGCCACAGCCCTGGTTTCATCGTTGCTTCAATGAGGATGAGCAGATTTTGGAGTGGGGGAACCTTTTTCCTTTATCAAGAAATCGTTAGGAAAACAAGTATGCTGTGATCTGACAGGAAATGCAGTGTGCACCGCTCTGGGTTGCTTCTTTTTCCAGAATCCCATTAATCCTGGTACTATGATGGCCAAGGAGCTCGAGGTATGTCCTAAACAAAGACACTTAAGAAAGCAATAATATAATAGCAACAACAATAAAGATGGTAACAGCAACACACAGCTACCACTGAGAGTATGCCTACCCGATCTTCAAGCTAGTCTAACTTGATAAGCTCACCAAAATCCATTTTTCAGACAAATGGACCCAAGATTTGCAAGTAAGCAGTTAGGATCCATGACCAGGAATGTAACTACCCTCTGGACATTTTAATTTCTTTTTTTATATATAAATCTGCATCTATGTCATCTGTTTTGTGTGCTATACTTCCAGCATCTTCTCTCTGCCCTCTTTCGAATGTGTGCTCTTGAAGGACGGAGTCACAGCCCTGGTGTCAGGCACATTGAGCTGCCACGTACCAGCTATGCAGCCTCCTCATTCTCATCAAGCCTGCTCTCTCACCTGTAAGTCAGGGGTGGTAATATCTACCTCTCGCATTTACCCAAGGATGAAGAATGGCCAGTCTATGCTGGCCCCAACATGATAGCTAGCACAGAAGGAAACCTCAACACATGGCATATATTCCAAAGGGACACCCTGGAACGCCTGTGTCATGAGTTTCCAAACATGGGATTTTTCACAGGGCATCATGCTGACAATCAAGGTGGTCATTCTGGTCTGTGACTACAAGTCACTTGCCAGTATCTGGGTCTTCAGGGGTCCGGCAAGGCCCACCAGAATCCTGTAGTTTGATTGATTCAACACCTGAGACATGTCAGAGCAGAGACCAGTCTCCTTGGTATTTACTGTGAAAGCTGCCAAACATGCTGGGTGAGCAGGAATGGCTGCCTCTCTCTCTCCATGGCCAGATTCTGAGCCTGTGGGAATTCAAAGACAAATGAGATTCCATGAAATCCAGTCAGGATGCTTGCAGGGGGTGGAGTGCTTCTAAAAGTTGTACATTAATTTGGGTAAATTCAGATTTATCTCATATTGCTTGCAAATCTATGGGAAGGAGAATATAGGATGTTTCAGAGAGCACGGGTAGTCTTCAGGTGTTGGGAATGATTGAGGAAAAGGCAACAGGAAAAAACAAGCTGTCAGCAAGTCTTTCTCAAATAACAGGGCCATCAAATACATTCACAGAGCCAGCTTGGATCTTTATGGACAATAATTATGCCCTGCCCCAAAGTGCAAAGCAAAGAGAATGCAGGTCATGAAAGCTGAGATGTACAACCCTTTTGCTAGAATTCAAACAGAATCGGATTGTGTGTTTCCAAGGAAAAGCCATGTGGTTTTAAAGTGTATGGAGAGAAATTTTACAAATAGATCTATTTCCCACAGACAGAGATTGTTATTTGAGAACCTTTATCTTTATTTAACACTCATGGTATGTTAGGGTGATGAACAGTCGTGGTTTTCCTGGACTGAGGGGTTTCCTGGGACATAGAACTTTCAGTTTTAAAACCAGGTCAGTCCATGGCAAACTGGGATGAACTGGTCACCCCTATGAATGCGTTCTGATCCTTCAGATCCCTCTCGTCCCCTATTCTTCTTTTCTCACCAATCTAAACCATAGTTCTCTAGCTTGGCTGCACAATAGACCAACCTGGGGAGCTCTGGAAACTCCCAATGCCCAGGCCACACCTCAGATCCACTACAATCCAAGCCCTGGGTGTAGGACCCAGGCATCAGGCCTCAGGGCTTAGTATCACTGCTCTGAGTGGGCACCAGGGTAACAACTGGTGCAGAAGGATGGGGCTGCTTATGCCCACTCTTATTTAAAGAAAATCCTTGTGTCAACCAAAACTCCTCATGAGGAGAATAATCTCAAGCTAATTTGTGTGATATATTTGTATTTTTCTCTCAGTGAAAATACAAAGGAGGATTTGGATAAAAGATGGCGGCATGAGAGATGAGACAGAGGCTTCCTCCTAAAACCGCATATAATATGAAAATATAATTAATACAACTAATCATGAAAGAGCAACAGGAAAGAGGGCTGCACCAGACTGCATACACCTAGAGAAAAGAATAAACCTCACAGAAGAGGGGAACATACCAAAGCTGGGGTCTGGTGGGACCCAAGCCCTTCCCCCACCCCAGCTCACTGGCAGGAGGAAGAGAAATGGAGCGGGAAGGGAGTGGAGGCCAGGAACAGCTGAACACCTAGCTCTGGAGATATGCTTTGGGAGCACAAACCTACATTTCATGGTGCTCTCGTGATTAGGGGGGTTAGAAAGCTAAGACAGGTGGAATACCTGGAGAGACTGAGATTCCAGATGCTTGTGGAAAGCAGGGATCCATACTCAGCTGCTCTCGGACAAAACAAAGGCAGGCAGTCTGAGACACTTCCTAACAGCGAGAGGGCTGCCAAAGGGGCAAGGAATGCACAGAGCTTACTTCTCAGGAGAAAGGACAGGTAGGCAAAATTGTCCAGGTGCAGGTTGGGAACTTAAACGATCTTCAGGTGCTCCAGACCCCTGGTGGGCTATGCAGCTCCAAGGACCCCTCCATGATATGCAGCCTGCTACACCTTTCTCCCGGCCAGCCCCACCTGGCTCACAAACCAGCAAACCCTACCCTGGCATTAGGCCAGCCAGAGGGAAGCCCCGCCTACAAAAGCTACAAATGCAAATCAAAGAGGCTTATACCTGTGTGCTTGGCCCACTGGTTCTGGCAGTGGAGACAGGCATAGCAGCTAGGAAGCAGGAAACCGCTCCCCTGCAACCCCCCAACATTGCTCCAGGGCCTGAGCAGCTCCAGAGAGCAGAGCTTCTGGGCACTAGAGGGCACCACATACAAATATGAAATGTGAAAGAAACCTGGTTCAAAGCAAAATTATGAATAAACCAGAGAAATATTAAAATGAAATCGACCTCAAGAATCTTCCTGAAAGAGACTTCAAAATAAAAAGCATTAACATGCTCATGGAGGTACAGAAAAATATTCAAGAACTCAGGAATTATTTCCAGTCAGAGATCCAATCATTACAGGACACAGTATCAGGAATGAAACATACAATGGAAGATTCTAAAAGCAGATTAGATACAGTGGAGGAGACGATAAATGAAATACAAATTAGAGAAGAGAAATACAAAGAAGCTGAGGCACAGAGAGAAAAAAGGATCTCTAAGAATGAAAGAATATTGAGAGAACTATGTGACCAATCCAAATGGAACAATATCTGCATTATAGGGGTACCGGAAAAAGAAGAGAGAGAAAAAGGGATAAAAAGTGTCTTTAAGGAGGTCATTGCTGAAAACTTCCCCAATCTGGGTAAGGAGGTAGTCTCTCAGGCCATGGAGGTGCACAGATCTCCTAACACAAGGGACCCAAGGAAGACAACACCAAGACATACAGTAATTAAAATGTCAAAGATTAAGGATAAGGACAGACTATTAAAAGCAGCCAGAGAAAGAAATAAGACCACATTCAAAGGAAATCCCATCAAACTATCATCAGACTTCTCAGCAGAAACCTTACAGGCCAGAAGGGAGTGGCATGATGTATTTAATGCAATGAAGCAGAAGAGCCTCAAACCAAGAATACTTTATCTGGCAAGATTATCATTTAAATTTGAAGGAGGGATAAAACAATTTCCAGATAAGCAAAAGCTGAGAGAATTTACCTCCCACAAGCCATTTCTACACTGTATTTTGGAGAGACTGCTATAGATGGAAGTGTTCCTAAGGTTTAACAGCTGTCACTAGAGGTAATAAAACCAGAATAAAGAAAGTAGAACAGTTAATTACTAAGCAAATGCAAAATTAAATCAACTACCCACAAAGTTAGTCAAGGGATAGAGAAAGAATACAGAATATGATACCTAATATATAAAGAATGGAGGAGGAAAAAAAAGGAGGAGAAAAAAAGAACCTTTAGATTGTGTTTTTAATAGCATCTAAGTAAGTTAAGTTGGACTCTTAGATACAAGGAAATTAACCTTTAACCTTTGGTAACCATGAATCTAAAGCCTGCAATGGCAATAAGTACATACCTATCAATAATCATTCTAAATGTAAATGGTCAGACATAGAGCCACTGAATGGATTAAAAAACAAGACCCATCTATATGCTGCCTACAAGAGACTCACTTTAAACCCAAAGACATACACAGACTAAAAGTGAAGGAATGGAAAAACATATTTCATGCAACCAATAGGGAGAAAAAAGCTAGAGTTCAGGTACTTGTATCAGACAAAATAGACTTCAAAACAAAGAAAGTTAGAAGATACAAAGAAGGATATTACATAATGATAAAGGGGTCAACCCAACAAGAAGATGTAACCATTATAAATATCTATGTACCCAACACAGGAGCACCTACATATGTGAAACAAATACAACAGAATTAAAAGGGGAAATAGAATGCAACGGATTCTTTCTAGGAGACTTCAACACACCACTTACTCCAAAGGACAGATCAACCAAACAAAAAATAAGTAAGGAGCAGAGGCACTGAACAGCACATTAGAACAGATGGACCCAACAGACATCTACAGAACTCTACACACAAAAGCAGAAGAATACACATTCTTCTCAAGTGCACATGGAACATTTTCAAGACTAGATCATATACTAGGCCACAAAAAGAGCCTCAGTAAGTACAAAAAATTGAAATTGTACCAACCAGCTTCTCAGATCACAGAGGTATTAAACTAGAAATAAATTGCTCAAAGAAAATGAAAAATCCCACAAACATATCGAGGCTTAACAACATGCTCCTAAATAACCAATGGATCAATGACCAAATAAAAACAGAGATCAAGCAATATATGGAGACAAATGGCAACAATAATTCAACACCACAAAATCTGTGGGACGCAGTGAAGGCCGTGCTAAGAGGAAAGTATATTGCAATATAGGCCTACCTCAAGAAAGAAGAACAATCCCATATAAACATTCTAAACTCACAATTAACGAAACTAGAAAAAGAAGAACAAATGAGGCCCATAGTCAATAGAAGGAGGGACATAATAAAGATTAGAGCAGAAATAAATAAAATCAAGAAGAATAAAACAATAGCATCAATGAAAGCAAGAGCTGGTTCTTCGAAAAAATAAGCAAAACAGATAAACCCCTAACCAGACTTATCAAGAAAAAAGACAGTTTACACACATAAACAATCAGAAATGAGAAAGGAAAAGTCACTACAGACACACAGAAATACAAAGAATTATAAGAGAATACTATGAAAAATTATATGCTAACAAACTGGATAACCTACAAGAAATGGACAACTTTCTAGAAAAATACAACCTTCCAAGGCTGACCCAGAAAGAAACAGAAAATCTGAACAGACTGATAAAACTGGTAAGCAATGAAATTGAATTGGTAATCAAAAAACTACATAAGAACAAAGTGCCTGTACCAGATGGCTTCACCGCTGAATTTTATCAAACATTTAGTGAAGACCTAATACCCATCCTCCTTAAAGTTTTCCAAAAAGTAGAAGAGGGAATACTCGCAAACTCATTCTTTGAGGCCAGCATCACTCTAATACCAAACCAGTCAAAGACACTACAAAAAAAGAAAATTACAGACCAATATCCCTGATGAACATAGATGCAAAAATACTCAACAAAATATTACCAAACCAAATTCAAAAATACATCAAAAAGATCATTCATCATGATCAAGTAGGATTTATTCCAGAGATGCAAGGATGGTATGAAAATCCATCAACATCATCCACCACATCAACAAAAAGAAGGACAAAGACCACATGATCATCTCCATAGATGCTGAAGAAGCATTCAACAAAATTCAACATCCGTTCATGATAAAAAAATCTCAACAAAATGGCTATAGAGGGCAAGTACCTCAACATAATAAAGGCCATATATGACAAACCCACAGCCAACATTATACCTAACAGCGAGAAGCTGAAAGCTTTTCCTTTAAGATAAGGAACAAGACAAGGATGCCCACTCTCCCCACTTTTATTCAACATAGTTCTGGAGGTCCTAGCCACAGCAATCAGACAACGCAAAGAAATAAAAGACATCCAGATTGGCAAGGAAGATGTTAAACTGTCCCTGTTTGCAGATGACATTATATTGTACATAAAAAATCTTAAAGACTCTACTCCAAAACTACTAGATCTAATATCTGAATTCAGCAAAGTTGCGGGATACAAAATTAATATGCAGAATTCTGTTGCATTCCTATACACTAATGATGAACTAGCAGAGAGAGAAATCAGGAAAACAATTCCATTCACAGTTGCATCAAAAAGAATAAAATACCTAGGAATAAACCTAACCAAGGAAGTGAAAGACCTATACTCTGAAAACTACAAGACAGTCATGAGAGAAATTAAAGAAGATACCAGTAAATGGAAACACATCCCATGCTCATGGATAGGAAGAATTAATATTGTCAAAATGGCCATCCTGCCTAAAGCAATCTACAGATTCAATGCAATTCCTATCAAAATACTAACAGCATTCTTCAACGAACTAGAGAAAATCATTCTAAAATTCATATGGAACCACAAAAGACCCCGAATAGCCAAAGCAACCCTGAGAAGGAAGAATAAAGCTGGGGGAATTGTGCTGCCCAATTCAAGCTCTACTACAAAGCCACAGTAATCAAGACAATTTGGTTTTGGCACAAGAACAGAATCATAGACCAATGGAACAGACTAGAGAGCCCAGATATAAACCCAACCATATTGGTCAATTAATATATGATAAAGGAGCCAGGGACATACAATGGGGAAATGACAGCCTCTTCAAAAACTGGTGTTGGCAAAACTGGAAAGCTACATGCAAGGGAATGAAACTGGATTATTGGTCAACCCCATATACAAAAGTAAATCAAAATGGATCAAAGACCTGCATATAAGTCATGAAACCATAAAACTTTTAGAAGAAGACAACATAGGCAAAAATCTCCTGAGAATAAACATGAGCATCTTCTTCCTGAACGCATCTCCTCGAGCAAGGGTAACAAAAGCAAAAATGAACACATGGGACTACAACAAACTAAAAAGGTTCTGTACAGCAAAGGACACCCACAACAGAACAAAAAGGCATCATACAGTATGGGAGAATATATTTGCAAATGACATATCTGACAAGGGGTTCACATCCATAATATGCAAAGAACTTACACGCCTCAACACCCAAAAAGCAAATAACCTGATTAAAAAATGGGCAGAGGATATGAAGACACAATTCTCCAAAGAAGAAATTCAGATGGCCAACAGACACATGAAAAGATGCTCCACATCACTAATCATCAGGGAAATGCAAATTAAAACCACAGTGAGATATCACCTCACACAAGTAAGGCTGGCCAGTATCAAAAAGACTAAGAACAACAAATGCTGGCGAGGATGCAGAGAAAGGGGAACCCTCCTACACTGCTGGTGGGAATGTAAATTAGTTCAACCATGTGGAAAGCAATATGGAGGTTCCTCAAAAAACTAAAAATAGAAATACCATTTGACCCGGGAATCGCACACCTTGGAATTTACCCAAAGAATACAACTTCTCAGATTCAAAAAGACACATGCACCCTTATGTTTATTGCAGCACTAATTACAATAGCTAAGATATGGGAGCAACCTAAGTGTCCATCAGTAGATGAATGGATAAAGAAGGGGTGGTACATATTATACACAATGGAATACTATTCAGCCATAAGAAAGAAACAAATCCTACAATTTGCAACAACATGAATGGAGCTGGCAGATATGCTCAGTGAAATAAGCCAGGTGGAGAAAGACAAGTGCCAAACGATTTCCCTCATTTGTGGAGTATAACAACGATGCAAAACTGAAGGAACAAAACAGCAGCAGACTTACAGACTCCAAGAAAGGACTAGCAGTTGCCAAATGGGAGGGGTGTGGGAGGGTGGGTCGGGAGGGAGGGAGATGGGAATTGAAGGCTATTATGTTTAGTACACATGGTATGAGGGGTCCCGGGGAAAACAGTGTAGCACAGAGAAGGCAAACAGTGAATCTGTGGCATATTACTACACTGATGGACAGTGACTGCAATGGGGTATGGGTGGGGAGTTGATAATATGGGTGAATGTAGTACCCACATTGTTTTTTCATGTGAAACCTTCATAAGAGTGTATATTAATAATACCTTAAGAAAAAGAAAAGAAGAGAAGATAAAAAAATAATAATCCAAAGGCCCGCTAGTAGGCGCTCATGTTCAGGCATTCATCATCTCTAAGCATTCTGGAGAATAATTGACATTTATAGTTTTGCAACGAAGCCAGCTTGAGCAGCAGCAACAACAACAACAAAAAATGAATTGGAATTGGATGTCACTAAAAAGCTCTTATCATTGAGAATGCTAGCAGTCTTCATATCTCTTAAAATGTTTTTCTTAACTTGATCTATTATTCATGCTTCAGGGCCTCAAGGGCAAAGGAAGCATGGGCACCAAAGGCAGGCCAGGGTTTGATTTGTCTTTGGCCATTTACTCCCCATGGGAAGGCCAAGTCATTTCACCTCCCTGGACCTCTGTGAGCTGATCTTTAAAAAGGGGACGACAATGATGTCTTCTTTAGAGAGCTGCCGGCAGGTAAAATAAGAATGAATATGTTGCATTTTACCCAGTGCCTGTTACCTAGTGGGCCCTCAACAAGTGGGAATGTCTTCACCCACCTAGAGAG
Source organism: Smutsia gigantea (assembly GCA_032199065.1). Lineage (NCBI taxonomy): Eukaryota > Metazoa > Chordata > Mammalia > Pholidota > Manidae > Smutsia > Smutsia gigantea. The sequence goes on along the minus strand of JAVSCE010014621.1, from coordinate 362,825 downwards.
AAAATGAAGTAAATGTGCACTTACCTGGTAAGTGAGTTCTGCTGGTGTGGGAAATCGATATCTGAGCAAAAAAAAAAAAAGATTTTGAAACTAAGGTTCCCCTTCTAAGCCAACAGAATCCTTCATCCAGAACAACAGGCACCTGTACCCAGTGCAGCCACCCAGCCCCTCTGGGCTCCCTGGAAAATACTACATTAATATGTGAACCATGGATTTGGCCACACCTCTTGGAGCAGTTGCTTTTGATGTGCACTTAGGGTCTCTGGTCACTGGAATAAAATCCCTTTCACCAGCGGAGACAGGAAGGAAAGGAGCATGTGTTCAAGGTAAGTAATCAACTCAGAGTGTAACTCAGTTTCTTCCAGGGAGAGATGAAGAGGAGGGTGGGGAGCCTCTGGTACAGCTTAAAAGACTCTAAGTGAACTGCCTGCACTTAACAAAGAGGAGCACCCCAAAAGCGGGGAGTACTTACACCACCTGCTCTGAGGTGGAGCCTACATGAGTCCTCACTCACTCTCCAGTTCTGCGTGTTGGAGGGCTTCTTCCTGCTCACAACTCTGATTTTACAGGATTAGAGGCCCTTGCACCAAGGTTTCTTATCTACTCAAGAGTGAACAAATAGGGTTTCTATTGTCTCGTGTCCTCCTGTACAAGGATAATGGCTTTTCTCCAGTCTTCAGATGCTGTCGCCTTGCCAAATAGTGTGTGCAAACCACTGACTCCCTTTCTTTTAGTTTCCTTCTTCTAGAGAAGGTGAAGGGGGGTCAGATGTTCTAGATGAAGGTAATGGTCAGCTATTCACTGTTTACAGAACTGATTTCCAGTTAGTTTCTCGAAGAAACAAGGGTCTGCTGTAGAGATGTAGACCAGGTGCTCTCTAATCTGGATGATTATCAGAATCAGAGAGCTTTAATAAAAAGCCAGATTTCTGGACTGCACCCAGATCTACTAATGATTAATCTCAAAGGTATACAGGTGGGAAATCTCCAAGTGAATAATGTCAGACATGAATTGAATTACAGGATACCCAGCTGGTGTCTCGGAGAATTGCTTGGTGCTGGGGGTGGGGGCGGGGAAGCGGGGACCCATACATTTGGTGAACAGAAGTGTCTGAAGTGAAGTGTTCTGTGTGAGTAGTAATGGGGAGACACACAGGAGAAGTGAGTTTTTCCTTTACAGTTATACTCAGTTGAAACCAGAGATAATCATTTCCAATTTTCTCCCTAGATGATAAGCTTCTAGTATAAGGCACAGGCTACATACTCAGACTGCCTGCACAGACTCTGTGGACTTATCTCTAGCCATCAGCAGACCTACCTTTCTGCTTTTACTTCTGACACTTATAAAAAATGGCCTTTTGCAAAAGGCCAGCCATTCAGTTTGGGACCTCTTTGTACTGAAATGCTTTTTCCAAGCAGATGAATCAACTGATTTCTTTCAGAATATGCCTAATGATTTCTTCTGAAATCAGCTTTTGAACTTAGCTTTCAGCTATATGTCATATTTAGAACATTTGGAATCCACAGGAATCAGAAACTAATAATTTTCAGCTCTGGGGATGATTATACTATGATTCTTGGTTAGATGGGGCCTTTTCAAAATGATATCATGGGGCCTTGAAAGAACAACTGACTTTCCCAACTAGTCCTAAACTTCCCAGAAGTCATTCCAAGTCCTTTCCACTGCCAGACCATGGAAGAAGTGGACACCTTAAAAATATCTTTTCAGGACACACATCTACACAATATGCATAACAATATGGACAGACATTCAGAAGACAGAACATGAAGGAAATTCTTAACTCTGATGACAGGAGGGGCAGGGACACCCATGAGGTGGAATCACAAATCTGGATACAAAAATCCACCTTTTCTGCCTTCCAATTTTTTATTTGTTTGCCTGATTGTTTAGTTTTGCTGAATCTCAGTTTCCTATAAATAAGTGGAGTAGTAATAACAAGAGTTAGTATTTTTTGAGGGCTACTGTGTACCTAGCATTGCTAAGGCTTTCAGATGTGTGCTGTATCATCGAATCACTACAGAAGTCTGCATGATAAGTACTATTATAACCCTCCCTTCCCATTTTATTGACAAGAAAATTGAGTCAAAGTTATGCTAAGCAAATTGTCTGAGGCCACAGGTATCAAACCTGCCTCCAGAGTCTGTGGCCTTGACCCCCAGCTACATTGTAAACAACTTTCTTTGGCCTGTTGACATATGCATAGGAAAGGACCCCCTTCCATCCCCACCCTGCTCTCACTGTAACTGTCATATGACCTCCACCACACCCAAGATGGCACATGGATTCTAAGGTCATCACCCAGTTGGTCCTGAAACTCAGAATTGTCTCTTCACACACCTGTTTCCAGTACCAGACAAAGCACGTGGATATAACATCTGGGACGTGCCCTTTCTGCCTGGTCCCACCACTCCTCAGTCTCCCACATGTTGGAATCCAGTGGGGCAGGGCTCAGATCAGAACTTCTCTAAACAGTACTTGTACTGAAGTGACCACATCTTTTTACAGGTTTCAACCTTACCTTAATAGCTATGATAAAGCAGTAGTAGTACAAACAGCATCGCAGGCATCATTAATGTGCACTTTAGCAAAATCAGGCACTGTGCTTACTGAATCATTGTCTAATTTAATCATCTCAAAGCACCTTGCAAGGTTGATGTTACTATCTCCATCTTAGAAATGAGCAAGAAACTCAGGGAGATTTTACCTAACAGCTAAGTTACTGAGCTGGGAATTGAACCGGGGTATTTAATTCCAAATCCACTCAGCTTCTGCCCTTTAACACTAATGATGTCAGGAGAAGCCTGGAGTTCCCACCTAGTGTCAGTCACGGGGCTGTGCCTCTGTATTTTCCACCACCTATTTGATATGCTTCTGTTTGTCAAGAAATTTACTTGCTTATTGTCTAATTTTAAAAAGTGAACTGAGAAAAAGTTGAAATAGCATTCTGGAGTGACATCTGAAGCTCCAGGATTGAGCTGTTTTCTTATGCAAAGGGCCATAATGATATCTCACAGATGGTGTTTGCCACTCATCAACACCCTCTCTCTCTCTCTGCCTGCAGCTCATCTTCTCTCTCCTACTCTCTGCCTTCCTTCCCACTTCAAGTATCTCTTTATGAGAAGAATAAAGTGTTCTAGCATCTACCCAGTGCTATAAAAAAAAAATCTCACTTTGTCTTTCAAAGTAAATTTTATTTGAAAAAATGAGGAACTGGTGCTGAAGGCATGTGAGTGATTGGTCCAGTGTCACAGCAGGGATGCCTGGCAGAATTAGGACTCAGTAAAGTCCTTTGACGTCAAATCCATTGAAACACAGCCAAGCTAGTCATGGCTGCTGGGGCCCCCCTGCTGCCTGCCTGGGACCTTCTCTCTCCCTTTGCAGAGGACAGTACAAACCATATGAGTCCCTTTTCCTCTCTTCCATTGCTCACCACCCAGACACTGTGCAGTGGAAACAGTACAGGCTTTGGTTTCACTCTTGATTCAGCTTCTCACTGGCAACTCTGAGCCTCAATTTCTTTATCTGCAAAAAGAAGGCAATAGCCCTGCATTGTTTTTTGAGATTCAATGACGTAATGGTGAGAAAGGAACATTGCACCTGCCTGATACATGGCAGGCGCTTATCCAATATAGGTGTATCTTCTGAGTTGTTTCCCTCCATCTATATTTACAATGCCCACCTAGTAAGACAAACAAACAAGAACCCTGTTTCCTTCTCCCTTTGTGTTAATATTAGTATTTGACTAATACCACAACACATAAATTGAGAGTTGAGGTGCCAGCAATAAAAATGGGAAAATGGTACAGAATAGATAAGTTTGAAGGTTGTGGAGTCCAGCTGTTTGGGTGGCTTTGCCAGTGACCAGCTGGGATGAGCAAATAACTTCTCAGCTTACAGGCTCCTTCTCTGTAAGAGGAGATACTAGCACCTACCTGTTTTGCCTGAGTATTTCAGCCCCAGGTAAGTTCACTACGGATTCGGTAAGATCGAGAAATGACAACAGAACATTCTTAGGGTGAAAGGTTTTATACCTAGCTTGATTCTCACTGTGGGATGGAGAGCACTAGAATCATGACTGCATCCAGCAGTCTGCAGGTCCGTAATCCACCTCCATCTCTGCCTACACCCAGAGCACTGGGTGGTGCTCTTTATATAATAGCTCATTGCCTATGGGTGTGGAAGCATTAGCCTAGGCCAATTACATCATAAAGTAGTTTGGGGTCAGGTGAGGATCCTGCCCATAGGAACTTGCATTTTCCCCACACTGCCTCATGGGGGTGATCCTGTCACAGCACTTAGCAAACTTCCTGGCATACAGTAAATGCTCAATACATTTCAGCTATCATTATTTATTACTAGTTATAAGACTGATATTTATAAATAACTTAAACTTAAGAAATCAATCCTGATTCAAACTTAGCCCAAAATAATGTTAGTTGTTCTGGTGTTCTGAATGGAAGAGAAAGGGGCAGAGCCACAGAAATGCTCTGAGTACTGAGAATGCCCAGGAAGTGTCATGCATGTGAATGGCATGTGAGGTCAGGTGTCCTAACTCAAATATCAGCTAACACATATCCAGTGTTAATGATGTGCCAGGCATTATTCTAAATGCTTCACACATATTAATTCATTTTATCCTCAGCAGCATGCCACAAAATAAGTACTGTTATTATCACCACTTCATGAGTGAGGAAATCTGAGTACAGAGAGGCTAATTGACTTGCCTAAGACTACACAGTTAGTTGGTGTTAGAGTTAGGATTTGAACCCAGGCAATTTGGCTACAAAGTTTATCCTCTATGATATACTGCCTTTAAAAAAAATGTAGAAAACTACTAATTTTAGTATTGTGTTCTTGATTTCAGAACTTAAATTCCAACAACTGATTGCCTAGTAGACCTTTAGAGCACAACTGGTGTGTAAAATAGTAATCCTTCACACTCTCTCCATTCCATTTGGAATTCCACTTGTATATTTATTTAGTCAGATAAATTCCCAAATGAGGTATAAGCTGCAGACTCCAGTCCCACCTGGCAGCTGGGCCCTGGGGAAGAGCAAGAGCAGAAGAGGCCCTTCCCAGCCTTGGTGTGGTAGGCAGAATTCTAAGATGACCCCAAAGAGCCAGGCCCTTACACAATCCCCTCCCCTTGAACGCAGGCAGAACTGTGACAGGCTTCAAGCCAATAGTGCAGAGCTATCACCCCTGTGATTATATTACAGATAGAAGTCTCCTGCTGGCCTTGAAGAAGGAAGCCCCCATGTTGGAAGAAGGCCTTAAAGGAGCCACATGCAAGGATCTGCAGACTAGCTTCCAGCTGACAGCCAGCAAATAAGTGGCGCCCTCCACCCTACAGCTACAAAGAACTGAATTCAGTGCACAGTCCTGTAAGTTTAGGAAAATGACCTTGAGATACAGAAAGAAATGCAGCCCACTGACACCCTGACTGCAGCCTTGTGAAACCCTAAGGACAGGAACCAGTTTAGCTGTGCTCAGATTCCTGACCCACACAAACTGAGATGACAAATACAGGTAGTTCTAAGCTGATAAGTTTGTGATCATTTGTTATATAGCAATAGAAAATGAATATGCACTGTCATCATGCAAGTGGACAAACTGGATTTGACAAGACTAGATAATACCAAGGATATCAAGAAACAAACCTAAGTAATCTAAATCCTGTATTTAGAGCAAAAGGGTGTATTCCAGGCATTAAGTTAAAAGTATAAAAGAAGAAATACCAAGAGAAATTAAATGTTCTCACCAGGAAAAAACAGGTTAATATTCAAGGTGATGTGTGTGTTCACTAAATAGATGAGGGAATCCTTCCACAATGTGTACATATATCAAATCACCACGATGTATACTTTAAGTATCATACAATTTTACGTGTCAGTTAATACCTCAATAAAGCTGAGATTTTAAAAGAAGAAGAAGCACAGTCACATTCTCTACCTAGGCTCTAATATATACCAACAGAGAGACGTTTCTTCCCTTTGAGCAAATATCTTCCTGACGGCACATTTTCCCTCTTTTGCAAGGTTGTAGACGCAAAAAGCAGAGAGCACCTCAGAAATCTATCTTGTTTATTTGCCTGGCTCCAGGAAGGGCCCCACCTAAATCAAATTTAATTAAGAGGTGTCTACTCTTAAACTTCTCCCTTGACATTCCAGTGACTTAAAACCTTCAATTTCAGAAAATTCTTTCTGTCCACTAGACGGTCTCCTTCCTAAGCCTGCCTGCTTTTGGCCCCTTTTCAGAGGGGTGGAAAGCAGGCTGTCTGCATCATATGCACAGTAACACTTCATATATCTGAAGGCAGATAAATCTCCCTTAATGCCTGTTTTCCCAAGGCCAAAATCCCCTCGCTCCCACCCCATCTCTATGGATCCCTGGTGTCTCTTGCAATAGCTCCTGCTACCTGTGTCTTTCTCTCACTAGAGTGTATGAAAGCCCAACCACATGAGTCACGGTTCTCTATCAGAATGGGGAATCAGAGATCCTATGTTACCATAGCATAGCTGAAGAGAGCGCCATGGATTATAGGGGGGTAAAAAGATCAGGAACAAGAAATATGGAAGTATTAAAGGAACCAGGAGCTGGTGAAAATTTTTCTTTGGGAATTAAGCAGGTGCTGGCAGATACAAGTAGGAATTATTCTGGAAAGAAAATTTATCAGAGAAATTGTAAGGAGAAACAGGAGCTGAAGAAGGGGGAGCTGATCTAATAAATTTTGATTCGTGGTTCTCAGTGTGATTCCAGGGCCAGGCGTGTTAGTTTCCTATGGCTGCTGAAACAAATGATCACAAACAGGTGACTTAAAACAATAGAAATGTATTCTCTATGGCATCTCACTACGCTGATGGACAGTGACTGTAATGGGGTTGGGGGGGGACCTGATGAAGGGGGTAGTGTAATCACCATAATATTACTCATTTAATTGTAGATTAATGATATCAAAATAAACTTATAAAAAAATAAAATAAAATAAAAGCTTTAAGAGCACCAAAAAAAAAAAAAAAGAAAGAAATGTATTCTCTCATGGTTCTGGAGGCTAGAAGCCCAAAATCAAGGCGTAGGCAGGACTGTGCCCTTGCTGAAGGCTCAGTTTGTGGTTGCTGCTGTCAGTCACCGGCAGGCCTTGTCTTGCAGACACACACTCCAATCTGAGCCTCTGCTGTCACATGGCCTTCTCCCTGGGTCTCTCTCTGGGTCTCTTCTTTTCTTAATAAGGACACCAGTCAAATTGGGTTAGTGGTCCACTCTCCTCCATTATAACCTCATCTTAACTAATTATACCTGCAATGACTCTCTTTCTAAATAAGGTTCCATTCTGAGGCCCTAAGAAGGCATGAATTTTTGGAGGGAGGGGGGATGCTATGCAACCCATTATACCCAGGAACTAGTTATAAATGCAAGTTCGGGTGCCTACCTGGACTTACCCAATGAGAAACTCCAGGGTAGGGGGTCAGCAAGTTGTTTTAATAAGCTCTCCAGCTGATTCTGATGCTTGAAGTTTTGAAAGAAACTGCTTTTGATACAACAGAGGCATTTTCCAAAATGCACCAAAGTAACCTCCATTCGGAGTTCAGAAATTCATTGAGGTAGGAGAGTATCCTCAGCAACATGTAAAGTGAGCCACTTCATCTGAGATTGGGTCTATGAGTTCATTTTGTGGGGAAACATAACTATTTTGCTATGAATACATTTGGAGGATGCATTGCACATACAGACTGGGAATCTGTATGTGACTGTTTTCTGTCATCATGCAAGTCCAAGAAAAATCCTGAGTAGAAAAAGATTCTGATTGTAGATCATAGTTCAAAAGGGCTCTCTCTCCCTGCTTAAAGGGCTCATCCTTGCCCATAACAGTACAAAGGATCCTGAGAGAAGTAACCTCCAGAATCCAAACAAAAGTCTCGGAAACTGGTCTGAGATCCAGAAATGGCAAAGTCAGGGATCGAGGCAGTCCAGGAGAAAAACATGCCAGCTCTCAGCCCACAGGAAGAAGAGAAGCCATCCCCAAAGGGAATATTTTCAGCTTCCCCTTTGCTGAATAAACACACCTGCCTGGGATGCTAGATGAAGCTCCTGAATTTTAGTACTGTCAGCAGAACTTCCTGGCTGTCTGGGAAACTTCATGCTGTATCCTTCAAACTTGCCGAGTTTTTATTGCAGAGTGTGGCCTGGAGACTTTGACTGTCTCTTGGGGCGCAGTAAATGAAGGGACATGAAAAGAGAGTACAGTAGAATTCAAAAACACCCTTGCACAGTGTGTAATGGAAAATAATCACACCGAAAATAAATGGCAACGGGTCCTTTGGGGACTCTGCACTGCTGCCCTGTGCCTGGGTTTCTATTCTTCTGGAAGGAATTATGCAGTGATGGTGGCTTCTGCACAAGCTGAGAGCTCAAGTTTCCCAGACAATATCCTGACTTTGGATGCATGTGTCTCAGTAAGATATATATGTCTCAGTAAGATATATGTCGGTTGGCTTGGGAGAGTGCAATAGCTGCCTGGTGGCTTGTTAGAAGACTGAATACATTAAGCAAGGCAGCAGTTTTTATTTTTAAAATTCAGGCTCTTTCTGACTCAAACATGCCTGGAGGAATAATATTGCTTGCTACCTCGATTTTATGCAGACTTATTTCTTCTAAAAGCTTAAAAGCTTCTTAAGAGTGAAATCAGGCCACTTAGATAGTCAAGCCTTGCTCAGATTCTGCATCTATTCTATAGTGTGCTTTGAGATTTGGGGACTTCACATGCCAGGTGGGTTCTGTATCTAAATAGTGTGAATGTCCCTGGTTAGCCTTCTCCTCTGCAGGCGTGTTTTGGCAGAGGGGGTGGCTTGAAAGGGACACCCTAGAGGTTAGGAGATGAGACAAGGCCTTACACAGATGGGACCTATCCCGCTCTCTCATGCTGTTCACCCTGCTGGCCTCTTCCCACTCCCACCACGCCCATCCCCACCTCACTCTCCCCACGCTCCCTACTCCAATCCAGTTACCCTTCCTTCCTCCTCCTGCCCCCACCATCCCCAACCAACTATCAGGGGAGTTGGCCATGGACTGCCAAGGCCATCATATTGTGCCTGTCCCATGGCCACCGCTCAAAGGCCGTGCTGATCCTAGCAGGCTCACCTGTTCCACGTCCAGCAGGTGGGCATGCATGGGCAGAAGGAGAGGTCCGTCTCCCCATCCACCCTCAGCCATCACTCCTTGCAAGAGGAAAAGGCACTTAACAGTATTCCTGGAGCCCCAGAAGGAAAATAAGCCCAAAAGAAGTTTCCTGAAACGTAAATGAGCCCTTCTGAGGAAAGGTTTGCTGTGCTGCACACATATACTTCATACTGACATACTCCTGTCCCAGCCCCCTTTCGGGAGCAGTCCCCAAGTAGCTGTGCATTGTGGATAAAGTGAAGGTTCCTGTGGCCAGGATTCTCACCTGGCCCTGGTTTGCAACTCACTACACACGTGTGGGCAATACATTGCTACTGACTTTATATAAAGAGCTCCACTCAGTGGTCTGAGCCACATGGTGGTACAGCTGCAAGGCTGCAGGAGAGCAGAGCAGAGGCTGGAGTGGTGGCAGAGCCGAGGACAGAGACTGGGACGGCTGTGCCGGCAGAGAGGCCCAGAAGCAGAGACCAGCTTGCTGCATGCAGACTCGCTCTGAGTGGACAGAATTCTAGTGATTGACCTGCCACTGTGGGAATAAAGTTGGGTATGACACTTTCACCCCAATAACGTTCTACTGTCATTTTTTTGGTCACATTGAATCCATAGTGAACTTGCCTCTGGCTGAAACCTATTGGCAAGACAGCATTAAAACACAGGGGGGGTCATCCTATGAAAACGTCACTGAATCCATGGGTTCAGAAATGCCTGGAGGATCTAATGAGAGATTAGCCATCAATACCAATATCAAAATCAAGCAGAATTGAAAGAAGAAGAAAAAGAAAAGTTCCCTAAAAAAAGAGCTCGGGTGTGGGACTTGGGGGATGGTGGTGGATTCTCAGTCTTGGAAATGTAGTCATGTTATGTTACATCTGTTTTCTAATCAGCTTCATTAATGAGCAGATTTATTTAGATGCCACTAAATTGTGATATAACATAACAAGTGTTATGCAAACAAAATATGAAGCACCTGAAATCTTTCTGGCAGCATTGCCAAATGCTTCCATAACACTCAACAGTACATTGGGAACACTCTCTTAAGGTATAATGTTAAAGATAAGGCATTCCCCTCCCAGCTATTAAACACAGCTTGATGGATTTTTTTAATTAGAAAATTTGAAATATAATGCATAATGTCCCAAAGAAGGTCCTTCCTGAGGCAGTGTTATGCATAGATTTTTTTTTAAAGATCCCTTTTTGCGTCTCAAGCTGGTTTTGCTTCTTATGTGCACAATTATTTAACATCTCTTTTTTGTTCCAGTCCTTTTGCAAACTTTTTTTTTTTAGTTCTTTTTCATGGGCTCGTCTCTCTTTCTTGAATTTCCTGTCATGGAGTAAGAGGATACATTTTTATTCTGTAGTAAGTTTGCTTAAATGGCTTCCTCAATCTCTCTCTGGAGAACAGGGTTTCAATAAAAACATTTCCATGGGCTCTTAGAATGCCTTTCCTTTGTTGCTCACTGCTTGGGCGATGGGGAGAAAATGGAAACTATTGTCACAGATCCCGCCTGGTAATGAAAAAGTGTACATGTCTAGAGAGATTAAGTACAAATTGGGAGGGCGGGGGTTGTGCCCCACACTTTCAACAGCAGCCATCCGCCTGCCCCCTCCCTCCCTCCCTGGGGGCAAACAGGAAAGAAAAGTGTTAGCTTGCCTCCCCACACTCCCTTGCTGGCCCTCCCAGAGCCCATTTGTGTGCAGGCTGGTAGTGATAGAATAACTGCTTTTAGTCCTCTTGAGAATATTTATGGCTAAACATTGGAAATTGCCCTGGGAAGTAGTCCCATAAATTGCCCCCCAGCCCCCACATTCCCCTATCTTGAAACTTAAGATGAATCAGTCCTAAAGTGGAAAAAGCAAGGAAGAACTTTGGAGAGTGAAATTTGATAGCGATTTCTTATCTTATTGGCAACTCCCTGAGTTTACATTGAGCCACTTTAGCATGGATGGCTGACCACTGGCTGGGAAAACACAATTCCTATTGGGATGTTCCAAGCCTGAGCTGCAGATGGCTCAAAACAGTCCATCCTGTTTTGGAGAGAGTGACACCTCATTCTGCAGGCTGACGTGCCTGCAAGCCCAGCAGGAAAAGAGGTCACCTTCTCCAAAACGCTCCGAGGCATCAAGTGAACACTTGGGAACTAAATGGGCCTATAGGGGCTTTGCTGGAATTCAGCTTCAAGGCCTCCTTTGCCCCATATATGAATTTTAGAAGGCCTCCCTCACATCTGACCCATAAAGAGGCACTAAATGTCACATGGGGCAAAGAATCCAGAGTGGCACTCAAACAGGACTTACCATGAGAATGGCCTCCAGAGCTCAGCATGCCCATAAGGCCCCTCGTCCAGCCTGGCACCTGGTGATATGCAAGGCTAGCTGTGGGTCACACACACATGCTTTTGCCTTTTGGTTCTGCCTCTTATCAGTTGTGTGATGCTAGGCCTCTTCTTCATTTACAAATAGAAATAAATACCCTATAAGGTAATTGTGAGAATTAAATAAGACAATGTGTCTAATCTCTTGGATAGTATCAGGCACAGAATAAACACTAATGAAAAGCCAGTTTATGGTTGTCATTGGTAACATTGTGACTTTGTGACAGTTTCCCAGTGACTCTGGGCTGTTGGCAACTTCAGTCTTTTCGCAGGCTGAGAGAGTCCGTGTTTCTGCAGGCCTGCTTCTGGTGCCTGCTTCAGACCCAAGGATGGGCCAAAGGCCTTATATCAGGAAATTTAGCCTGTCCATTCATGTATGTAAAGCACTGAAGTCCCTCACTTCTGCTCCCTTCAAGTATTTAGGTCAAGACAAATGTTCCTGACATATAAGTAACACACATTGAACACATAAAATACAGCTCTTCAACTGGACTCAAGTAACACTTGGTTAGTCTCACACTATCAAGTGTTACTTGTGAACCTCATTGTTTAACCTAGTCAAGATGTCTAAGCGATGAGTCGTTCACATACATGACTGTAACTGGCCTGACTTTCACACAATAAAACTACAGTTTTCATTTAATTTTCTCATTTTCCTAGTTCTCCAGGACATCAGATCAGTGCTTGTGGTAACTATTTTCCTGATTCTGGAGCTATTTCAAGAGATGATGAAAGTTAGATAGTACTTTCAAAATTTCTGAGACTTATAACTACTCCCCACTATCTCCAAGGCCAATTGTATGGGATTTCCCAGGCTCCATTAGGCACATCTTCTCAGAATGCAAGCTGAATTTCTCTTTTACCTTAAAGGTAAAAGGTAAAATCTACCTGACTGACTATAAAGGCTTCTGTGTGTGTGTTACCAGAGGGGGCTTGTGTTCCCTAAGGAGGACCCTGAACATTATATACTCTCCTTCCCCGCATACTCATCCACTTCACCAGAAAGACCTGTGCTTCACTCTTCTCCATGCAACCTAAAGGATCTAGAACACTGTCTAGTGCCCATTGCTATGGACACCAGGTGCCATGGCCAGTGTATACAACCTGCACTACAGACCACCTTGACCTGCTCTGGTCTGACTTCATTCACACCCAGATCTTGTGTCTCCCTCCACAACTAGGGACAATGTCCTCAGCCTCAGGGCAGTTGTAGGAGATGTTCTAATGAATGAACAGTTAAGAAAGCTGTGAGTTTAATACCTGAAGCAAGTACTGGTACTGCCTACCTCACAAGAAATCAAAGTGTCTTGGGTACTGTGGGAGATTCTCTTGGAAGTAAGAATGGAAACCAAAATCTCAGCAGGCTCAGCCCTCTTGTTCCTCAGCTTAACCCCCCCGGGCTTGTTGGATCCTAATTTTTGTAAATGTTTGTAGGTTATTGAATTCCAGGAGATGTTTTTCCTAACTTCCCATCACCACCCATGGCCATAAATAAAATGTCTCTCTGGAACTAGTCCCATTTTGAATGGCATGTAGTTTCTAACACACGTTCAATGGAATAACATTGAAATGCTCTCCTTCATATTCTAAGGTCCTTTAGCTTATAATTGAATCACTTATGATCAAAGAACATTATTCATATCACCACTGAAATACACAATCTCAATATTCCTAGACAGAGCAATCATCTATTACCAGAAAAACAATGACCTTAAGCAGTTGGGACAATCACTTCCTTCTCAGAAACTGATTTTGGCTTCCTTTAGCTCATACAAAGGCCCTACCCAGGCTGCACATTGTACTGTGAAACATTCTTACTCATGCATTTGTGCCCAAAGTAAGAATTGTATTAGAAAGAAATGGGGAGAATGGGATGGATATTGGATAGGCAACCAACTGCGTCTACCTTTTGGTAGCTATAGGGCACCAGAGCATTGATGTCATCCTTACTGAATCCTCACCACTTCCCCATGAGGTGGAGGACAATGTGAGTGGCTGCTAATTTAGTATGGAAAAATAATAGAAATTATTTCCTACACATTTCAAAGTAAGTTCATAACAAAAGACCAGGACACTGTCTTTTACTCCCCACTTTCCACTTTTCTTGAATAAGCCTTCACTAAATGAAACCTTCACGCTGTCCACTGTCTTCCATAACATTCTAGCTTTTCTGCCTAAGCTTCCTGTATCTCGCTTTAGGAAGGACTGGCTGCTGGTAGAAAAGCACATTTCATTTCACTGTACATCTCTGTCATGCAGTTGTTCCTTTAAGACAATAGAGATGGAAGTGAAAGGATTGAAAGTAAAAAGGGAAAGCAAGTTGTACAATGAAGACAGGCTTGTCTTCACATGATATGGCTTATTGGCTGAAGAGCCAGAAGACTCAGATACAAAGGGCCATGGACATTTCTGGCTTCTCTGCCACTTACGTCAATTGCAAAGTAGTAATCATGTTTGTCTCACTCTACTTAAGAAGGACTGAATTATGATTGGGAATAAGAACTCAAACCAGTTGCCAACTCAGTTACGTGAAACTAAAAGGAAGATTGATTAGCTCATCTAACTGAAAAAATAGGGAGATCAATGACCAGGTGTGGTTCATACTTTGTAGTTCTCTTAGCTATGGATAGATACGGAAACTTCACAGATAGTTTTCATTTTAAAGCCATTGTCAGTACACATACACACACATATAAATAGTACCTTATATCTATATATGACAACTTCCATCATAACCTTCCAGGCAAGAGACCTGAGATTCATCCTAATTGGATTAAGTTGGTCACATGTCTTCCTCCTGACTAGATGACCACGATCAGGAAAATGGAATGTACTTATTGTCTTCCTTACCATAATTAACTAGGAATGACTCCTAGTCCATGGAATATTAGGTCAAACTATCTGAAACCGCTAATAGTCAATGATTTTTGACTTGTAAAAACAGTAATTTTATATGGTTCAACCTTACACTTGGGATGTGTATAGAAAAGGATAAAAGCCAAATGAAAACCCAAGTGGTAAGGAAGTGGGTGGGAAACCAATCTGCCTAATGTCTGATCATTGCAGAAAGAGGTGGCAATATTTCTCTGGCTGGCTTCACTTGGTACTCGATTTGTGAAGTTAAGTAAATTTTCCATTCTCTGTGCTTTGGTTTCCACATCTACAAAATGGAGATAACAGCAGCACCTACCTTGAAGGGCTATTAGGAGGATTCAGTGAGTTGATAAAATTTTTAGAATAGTACTTCGCTCTCGGCAGATTAGAAGCTGTTATTATTACTGTTGTTGTTTTGTTGTCACTTCTGGGCAAATGCAATGGCCTCCATTTGCCATCACTGTGTGGCTTCATACACACCTGGGTAATGTGCTGTCTTGTAACCATTAACAATAGCTGCACTCCCAGAGCATTAATGTTCTACGAGCTATTAAAAATTGGAGTCATCGTTTAATTACATTTCATCACACTGAGAAAAGGTTGTTTTCATTTGAGTGCTTTCAGCGGCTCTGCAATCACCACACTCTCAAAGTCAATTAGAGTCAGTGAATTACCCAAAGACATAAAATTAATGAAATTTTCTGACATGATTGTTTTCTAGAAAGCACAGAGTGGCTAGAGAGGCACAGACCCAAATAAGATGACTCGTTTTATATACTTCTCAGTCCCAAGGGAAATGCTCACTTGCTGTTTCTCCCCCATCCTCTTAGAGATTCAGTTTGCTTTTCAAACCCTGGGCCTCAGTATTATCAGTAGCATCCTAGGAAAATCACCTTGATTTATCTTTCTAACTTTGGCAAGAATTTTATTGAAACCACCCCAAGCTAGATTGGCAGCTACAATATCCTGGGGTCGGGGTGCAGAGCTCAAGCCCTGCAAGGAGCCCATGCTCTCCCATTTCCTCTGCTCTGCCCTCACTGGGAACTGGGGCTGTAGGACTGAGTAATGGCAAGGGGAATTTCAGGTGGTGGGTTGGGGATGGAGAGTTCAGGCAGAGGAAGAACAATTCTATAAGATGAGCAACACAAGCTGACCACTCTCCAAGCTACCTCTCTTGCCAGCAATCTCTGCCCAGAGTGTTGGAACATGAGTAGAGGGAAGCAGATGTCTTCTTCCATAAAATAAGGTGTTTAGACTGCATGACATTCAATCATGCTCAGACACAAAATTCTAGGACTCCAGGGTTTGGGGGCTCTGGTGACATCCCTCCTAATCGATTCTAGCCTAAATTCCCAAGGGCACCATTTGTTAACACACTTTACCCAGGCGCAGGCACAGGCTGCCTCCAAGGTTAGAAAACCACATCAGACCCACAGCCTGCTTTGTAGCACCAAACAAAGTCTCCATCAGAAGTGCCTTTATGACACAATCAAGGGTACCGTTTGGGCCAAGTGTGATTTATAGCTGTCTGTCTGGATAATAAGAACATTGTGTAGGAACCACCTCTAATTCATTCAGTCTTCCACATAAGGCTAAGTTGTCATTGCCACAAAGACACCAGCCAGCCTTTAATGTGTGGGGATTCTGCTAATGGTTGACTAAGCTCTTTGCCTGCTTTATTTCACTGAACCTTGCAACAACCCTCTGAGGTGAGATGTACTAGCCCAATACTGCAGATGAGGACCCTGAGGTTAGGTTTGAAGAGGTTAAGTTACATCCCCAAGGACATACAGTTAATACATGACATGATGGAGATGAGACATGAACTAAATGTCTACTTCCATAGTGAATCTTCTTAATTTTTAAAATGCCCACGTTGCAGGTTCCTTGGGACAAACACAGATCACTTATGTTTCTTTGGGTCCCCTCACAGCACCCAGCACTGACATCTGTACACCTACTAGAACCTGACAAACCTCTTTGACTTGTCTTTCCTACCTAGGAGATTAGCTGAACTCCACTTTGGGCTTCCAACAGCTGCCCTGTCCATTTTTGGCTTTCACCCCATCCCACTATTCTTGTCATAATATCAACCATGACTACTGTGTACCAAACAAAAGCAAGAAATATTAGTTTTGGAAGCCATCACAGGTATGAAATGAATTCAGAAAATTTGGCTCTTGGCCTGCTGAAACTTGAGGAATCAAGCAAGCACATGTTGTTAGCCAAGTTTGGGGATTTTTCTAAAGACGTGTGGCTCCCTTAGCTTTCGTTCCACATTCTTTGGGTGCTTGGCTAGATGTTCAATGTACAGCATGCAATTTAACTTCCCAGTCCTGATAATATCTCAGGGTTATTAAATGCACCAAAGTACTTGGTAATTCATCTTACTCAAAATGTTCACAGCTTGGTAAGCATGAATTCATCATCACAGAAATCGCTTTAATGTTTAATAAACATATCAGCATATTCTCAGCACTCACATTTTCCATTTTCACCTAACCTGTCATGAAACATGCTATGTGTATACAAATAAACAATCCATGCAGAGATGAATTTTCATTGTATCTAAGAAAAGACATTCACGTTTCAGATTCTTTAAGGAGAAAGGTTTATCATTCCTCAAAAGGCTCTGTGTTCTGACTCTGAGTAGTTATCTCCCGAGCGTGGTAGATCCTCCTTCCATTCAAGACCCTGGGTAAGATTCACACTCAGCATGAAGATTTCCCTGAATAAGAACACACCTACCTCTCTTTCCCTCAGGATATAAGAATGTGATTTGTGTGACACTCCCAGTCCTGAGTTGATAGTCTAGAGTTGTTTGCTATTCCTTATGGGTTACTAGGTCACAGGAGTGTGGCCCCTTCTATTAGTCTACAGGAATTTACCACAGTTTATTCTATTTCTTTTTTGTTTCTTCCATACTCTTTTGTGTTTCTCATGATGTTGTGCCCTCTGTTAATACTCTATAAATATGTGTCAATGTTGGGTACCAGGATATCATGTTTCTTTGAAAAAATCCTACAAAGACCCACCAGACAGCCACAGGGAGGGTGTCTTAAGGAACATGACAAAATATAGCCGGCTTCCTTCTTTAGGTTGCCTACAACTGAGTTGGAGAGAGAAGATATTATAGATGAAATAATAATGAGCAATGTAAGTTACCATGGTAGACCCTTGGTGTTCTCCAACATGCAATTTTAATGTACTTCCTCATGATGGAAGATTCAAACTGGCAACTAGCCAAATCGTCCAGGCGTACATGTATAGCTTATCCTATACATTGTTGGCTCAAAGAGTATTTAAAAATTTATAAAACAGCTGCCAAGAAATTTGTAAAAATAGGACATATCATACATACCTATATTTCTAGCTTCTCTTAAAAAATCAAATATGTTTCTCTTTTTAGAAAACATAAGCAATGCTGTATCCATATTCTCATTCCAAAGCTCTCTTTGGGTGGGGTATGAATCCTCCATTTTTCCATGGAGGAAAAATTTCCCACTTTTCCTCCAGCATTTAGCCAGAGATCAGTTAACATTTATCATCTTTTCACTTTTATTTTTAAAATCCTAAAGTGTTTTTTTTCAAAAAACAGTAAAGAGAGACAGACTGAGAGGGCTATGTATTTTCTTTTAAAAGGCAGGCAGGGAGCGTTTCTTGTGGAAAGGGAATCTATGACCATGTGCTTAACAGGAAAAAATGTGTCTGAGTGAAAGAAGATAGCTTAATGTTCCATTATGAAACAGAACATGATCAGAACTACTATCAGTGGGCCAGTCAGGAACACATTCAGCAGCAAGTAACAGAAAACGCAAAAACATTGACTTACATAGAAGGAAAGCAGCTCCATAAAGCTGTCAGAGACACAGATTCCTTTTACCTTTCTGTTTTACCATCTTTCCTGGTTAGAAAGCATTTTGCACAGATAAGGCAGAAAGAAGGAAAAGGGACAAAGGGCGGGCCACCCCACCTCTGCCTATGTGTCTGTCACATGGTCAAAGAAACTGGGAAATCAAGTTCCAGCATTCTAGAGGTGAGAAACACACAAGAGAAAGGGTGGTTTGAGCAGCATTTGGGTGAGCCCCCTAATGTTATAGCCACAATCAGTGTGTGGAAAGCTTTGGTTGGAATAGAGAAAGATGGAAATGTCGATAGAGTGCATTTGTTAACGTGGTCCTCCTCACTCATCTACACAACCCTGTAGGCATTTGAGGTTGCAATCCTTGGTCTGTGACCTACTGCAATTTTTGTAAATGCAGACTTGAATCATTCAGGAAGAGAGCCTGGTACATGCAAGGAATCACTTAGCTGGATGTTGGATCCCATTGTAACCTACCCCATCCACTTCAAAACTGGGCTTTGCTTCCATGTTCAAGGCCCATGCAATAATGTTAGAGAAAGTCTGTTTTTACCTCTTTGTAAGAAATGGCCCTAAAAAGAAAGGCAACCAGCTTTATCAGTAACTTAAGTCCTACATTTTATACACTCATTAAGGGCTAAAGACCACTTAAAATTTTCTACATTTTATGACAACATAGGGGGATACTATTATGGTATAATAATATTCACAATTTTAAGGATTCATTAATGCTTTAGAATACATCTCTGGTGAATTCCAGGGGTCTACTGTGTATAATAAACTACTAACTCTGTGGTAGAGATCAAAGTGATACCCTTAGGCAATCAGGTGAGGGATTAACTTGGGCTGGACTGATCAGGAAGACATGCACCCCTCACTGCTGGAGCTAACAGACACACCAGCAGACTCAGTATAAGTAATAGATTATTTTTTCAAGATTACAGCAACATCTCAATTACCTAGAATTCAGACATCTTGTAACTTCCCCCATCTAGAACATTTTGGAGAAACAACAAAATGAGAACAAAAGGCTGCTGGAAGAGCCAAGAGAGATCTCACAAAGACCATTTGCTGAAATGGAAAAGTTTTATCCCTAAGAACACCTCACTCACACACTATTTACTCTTGCTTTACTTCAAGTTCACTAAGACTGGCTATCTGGTCTCTCAATCCCAAATTGAGTAGGAATAGCTGATTTAAGGAGAAGGAGAAAGCATAGCAGTAGGCCTACTGATAGAAGCAAGAAGTTATACCAAAAGAATGACAGCAAGGAAGGATACAAGAAATATCCTAAAAATCAGAATCCCAAAGACATTGCCACTCAGAGCCCTGAAATAAAGGGACCTTGGGAACAGTTAGGCCGGTCTTTGATCTGTCGGTGTGGTGGGTTTAATAATCACTATCACTTATCATGAAAAGATTAACTTGTACTGAAAACCAATGTTTAGGAACCAGAGAAATATACATTATGTTTAAAAAAAGATTTTCATTCAAATGAGTAAGATAATTTTTTGTACTCTGAAGGGAATAAGTTTGTTATCTGGAAAATTCTTATTACAGAGAACTAATAATGCTGGAGAGATGTGGCTGTATCTATACAGGTGGTTATGTGTATATGTTCAATTTGTAAAAACATAAGAAAATCAATGTTCAGAGATGACCATCCTTTTCAAATTATAATCCATTTTGATTCAAGCTGTAAATATTGCCATACTTGAACACAGAATGAAATAAACATGCTCAGGGATATTTATTGACCCACACTAACTCCCTAAGTCATTTTGATTCCAATACAAATTGTCTCCAAAGCACTCCAACAGCCCCCCTTTCACGTATACAACACAGGCAGGACTGGACATTACGAGACAGAAAACAGAACCACAAAAGTATAATGCTCATTAATCACAAGCATATGGAACGCTCAATGAGCATGTTTAATAAGTGCAGTCCAACTGAACCACAGTACTGAGATGTATCGCTTCCAATAAATGGAAACTAAATATTTCCATTAAAGAAGTATCAAGTAACAGTCTTAAAAACAGGTCCATCTAAATTACTCTTCTGTTCAACAACCCTCCTACCTGAAGAGGTATGCATTATATAGGGTTTTCTCCTCTAACTCCATAGAAGGGGTTGGCCTTTATCAGGTGCCTTCCTTCAGGTGTTCATGACCAGATCAGGCAGCACCATCTGCCCAGGAGAGGGATAGACAGCGAGGGGAAGAAAATTGCCTTGGAGGCCATGTGAAAAAGAAGAAACAAGCATCTGGTCTGCATCTATTAGTCTAGTATGGGGTCCTGCACCTGTAGGAAAACTAAGGATTTTGCAAAGCATCTGGAGATCAAAAAGTTAGAACAGAGAAGTAAAGAAGGTTTCTGAGGTGAAAAAGTAAAGCATACTTTTTCTATCAATCTTGAATCTTAAGCTAGGGACCTGCAGCATCTCCACCACCATCATCATCATCTTCCTTATTAATCACCTAACTTTCTCTTCAGTATTTTGTAAGAATTAAGCCCTATGTCAAGAATGTTACACATGTACATGCTCTGATTTAATACTATGAGGTAGCTATTAATTCCCCATTTTTATTGTCAAGGAAACAGAAAAGTAGAAAAAGAGACTTCTTCAAGGGGTAGAACTGGGGCTGAAACCTAGCAATCTGACTCCCAAACCCATTCTATCAATCACTGACAAGTGTTCTTATGCTCACCAGAAGTAACCATAGCACCCTACTACCTCTTCTGCAGAGTCAGCCTCAAGTAAATTCTCCCAATGCTTTTTGGAGGAAGTTGCCCCCTTCCAAGAGGTATATTTGTATAGGAATGGATGGGTTCCAACCCTTCTGGTCTTTGTTGCCCTCTGGACCCCTGTACCTCTCAATTAAAATGTCTAGTTCCCATTATTCCCCAAGTCTTCTTTTACTGCCATCTCCAAGTTGTGTGACTGCAACCCATCCACATAATTATACCTCGGAGAAGGGAAGAATGGTTGAACTGTAGGGAAAGGGCTTTTCTTATTGTATTTATCTTTAAACATGTATAAGATCAATTGCCTAGTTTTAGAGCCACAAGATATTCAAAAAGCCCTAGATAAGTTTACACATCACTTTGTGGTTTCCTATTAGCCATATCTCAATCATCCCAAATATGTCTACTATGATCCTTTTTATTTTCCCATAAAGTTGATTGGTTTCTCTCTGCTTTCAGCATCACTTTCCTTTGGGTCCTTATTCCCAGATCTTTAAAATGTTCACTCCTTTAATTAATTGGCTTATGGAAATGAAGCCAAATGCTTGGACTGGCCAGGAAGAAGAAATGTTCCATAAGGAAAGAAGGAGGCAAAACAGTTGATCTTCCCTTCTGCACACCATTCTGTCCCACCCACAATCACTATTGCTTACAGAAAAAGAAGACCTAATACATTTTCCTTTTGGTTAAAACTGTGGGAATCAGCTTCCTCCTTCTTCCACCTCGCTCCTAGGGGTATCACCTGCTTGTATCTTTTGCCTGGCTGGTGGTTTCCTCTGAGAACTAAGCTTTTAAGTGATTTGCCTATTCAGGTAGCCAACAGAACCTAACACCAGTATCTTTCTCCCTCTTTCCCCACACACAACCATACTCTTACCATAGCTCTTGCCCCTGAAAACAGAGCCACCAGCTCCTCCTGGCCTTTGCCAAAGTCAGCCACTCTGAAGAACTGCTTCCTATTCATGGAACTGGCCAGAGCTAGCTAACTCTCCCAAGACCTCCAGATGTGTCACCCACACCTTCAATGTCTGTGCTGTCCCAGCTCACACACTGGTTTGGCGAAAAGGAGGGTTTGAGTACTTGAGTCCCTGTTTTGCTGGCTAAAATGAAGTTGACCTATGTTTGATTGGTTTTGACCCACAAAATGGCAATTTCATATGTTTCAACTTAATACCATATAAGTTTGGATAGGTTACAGTACTTCTCCAACCCCCACTTTTCTTTTCTGGAAAATGGAGATAATAATACCTCTAACATGCTATAGTAATTGCAAGTATTTTAAGGCACAACAGGTTAAATGCCCAATAAATATTAGCTATTATTATATATTAAAACTCCTGGTTTTCAGGAGTAATAAACATTTTGGAATTGGATCTGATAGTAAAACACTAAGAAATCTGAGTAGGTAGCCTTAATCATACATAAAACACTCTTGGTACCTTGTATTACAAGGCCCACAGTGGGCTGTTTTATCTATATTTAAGTCAAGTGGCAGTGGAACATATGCTTAAAACCATGCTTAGGCTTTGGAATCAAAGTGAGACAACGGTTGGTTGAATATGAGCTCCACCACTGGGTGACCTTGAGCAATTCACTCAACCTCTCTGAGCCTCAATCTATTCATCAGTAATCCTAGGATAATAATAGTATCTGCAGAAAACCTGCCTCTGATGTGCTGGCACAATGCATAGCATGTCCTGAGTACCCAACACATGCTGACCGCATCTCAATTCTGACACAGGCCTGGGTCACTAATTCTAGCTCCCAGCATGAAGCCACATTAACCCTTGTATGAGAAGGAGAAAAAACACTAGGCATGCCCTTCTATCCTCTGTCTATTTGCCCATCTCCCACCGGATTCCAGGACTTCTCTGGCCTCAAGGCGCTGGATTTCCCTGTGCCGCCTGCACTGGCAGGTTTTGTTAGGCGGCTGGTTGCTTCATCTCACAAGAATCTGGGACACATTTCGGCTTGGTTTGGGAGCACTCTTACTTTGCTTGTGGTTTTAGAGTTCAGGTTGGAAAAGAATCCTTGGCAGGTGGAGACTTTCTCATTTGAAATAAAACAGCTTGTTTTTAATAAAAAACTTCTGGGACATCAAATGGCTCTTATGAAGGGAACATTAATTAGTTTCAGCGGAAGGGTCATATAGGAGCAGAAAGAGAACATTTCCTTCCACATGCAGATGGATTTCAGAACTTGGTGCAAAGAAGCAGCAAGGACATACTGGGTGCCGGGAAGGCCGAAGTGTCTGCAGGCGCTTGGCTGAGCCTGGTCTGCGTGCTGCTCTTCCCAGTGAATGATGAGTGACACCAACAGCACCACGGCGGGATTATATGTTGCTACTGGGAACCACTTATGTCATCTCACAGAAAATCTGCACAAACACACCAACTTTCTTAGGTATAATCAAAGGCCCATTCCTCTCTTTCATCTTCCTGGCTCTGTATGTCCCAGGCTCCCAAATTGTCATGTGTGGCTCACTCTTTGCATTGATATCAGTGGAGTTTATCACTCAACTCGAGTAGGAGGAGTAACCTATGCTGCATAAACAAACTGTAGTGATAATATGGGAGGGTCTAAATATACACCATCGCAACACGGGCATGGTGGGCAGAAGTACAAGGGTCCTGACACAACTTCATTTTGGTTCAAGAGAATGAGATCTTCGGCCCTCTAACATAAGGGAATGGTCCTGTTGGAATTACTGACTTAAGAAAAGGTACTGGGTTCAGTTAATGAGTCACTGAAGCTTCTGGTGGCTTTTAAATTTTTTGATAGTACATAATCTATAGATTGTCTTCTTTATGTACAGATGGTCTTCTTTATGGAGTCTGTGGAAACAAGTTCAAGCCCAAGAAGAAAATTAGAGCTAGACCCAGTCAGCCTCTAATTCAGCTGAAGAGATCCACGGGATTTTATGTCTCACTCAGCAACATATCACACCGGGCCCAATAAATACCTGAGAATCCACTTGTCAGAAGACAGAACCAACAGGAATTCCTACGATACCTAAACATATGAGACACCCAGGAGTCCCTACCCTTGGGAAATGACTTTCTCCCCAAATCTATTCTGGGATATATATTAATCGCGGCTTAGGGAATGGATTAAAACCAAATTAGTTTTGGGTATGTTGTATGTTAAACTAATACCAGTTGATTACATGTAATATACTGGGACAATAAGATCATATTCCTACTAAAATTAGATCTTGCCTGAGAGGCAGCTTTTAGCAAAGCCATGGCAAATAACATTCCCTTTCTCTCTGTGGGTTTTTGTGGCGACTCTAGCAGAAGATCCTGAATGGAAAAACAAAAAGGTCATACTTAAGTATCTCCCAGGGGATGGCGACTTGAGGCTGTCTTCATTTCCACTTCCTTTATCCTCCTTTCTTGGATGTGGTGAATTAGGTGAAGTCACTAAGTTCATGAAGTTGATATCATGGTGAAAAGAGAGGGACCCTGAAAGGTCAGAGAACCAGCCAGCTAATGATGACCGAGGCACATACAGCATCATCCTCCCACCTTTGATAGTGATGTTACTACTAGAAAAGCGTCTTTTCTTTTCCACTTTGGGAAAGTGTCTTATACCTGTTGTCTTATCTATTTCTGAATGATGTTGCGAGAACTAATGAGGGTCTACAATCCACTTCTCAGTTCTCAGATAAAAGGACCTCTATGAATAAAAGTCATTTCAAGGGAGTGGTGGGGATGGTGAATGCCATCACAGAAATGAAATACCTGAAAGTAAGCTCTAATAATAGCTGTTAATATAATCACAGAGGATCACTGAGGATTTTCCATGCACCAGATGCTCTCTAAGAGCTTTATATATACTCAAAATAACCTTATGAGGTAGGCAATATCATTGTCCCCAACTGACAAAAATGAAAACCTGAGGCACAGAAAGGTTAATAACTCACTTAAGGTCATACAAGTAGTAAATAGTAGCCTCGGGCTTCAGATCCAGGTAGTCTGAGTCTCCAATCCAGACTCCTAATCACTATATGAGTCTGGATTTTGCATTCACCTTAGATCTGTTAAGGCCCTTGGTTCTACTGGATCCAATTAAGCTATTTCTATGAACTAGAGAAAATGACATGGCTCAATTTCTTTCTGTGAAGCTAGGGTTCTCTCTGGCACATTCCAGTTAATGAACTCCCATCTACTAACTTTGGGGTGAGTTAACATTAAATAATTTCTCTGCATTCACCATCCTTAGTTGGCACCTTCAGACAGCTCCTCCTGGAGGAGTACTTTGGAACTTCAATATAAACTCACTTAAATGTATTGGAGGTGAAATGCCTACATTGGTAGTGTAAATCCTAACACTATACATGAACAGAGCCAGCAATGAAGCTCTGCTCACTGGAATTATGCCAGACATTTCTAGATGCTAATTTGTAACCTGATGTTGCCCAGATAAGCCCATCAGCAGGCTTGTCCCTGGCAGTTGTTAGAGTTCGACAGTCCTCCAAAGCTCTTTCTTCCTTTACAGTCAGGGTGGGAGCGCTGTTCCCCAGTGGGCTGCACGAGGCTGCCAGCCAGCATGCAGAGCCTCTGGCAATTAGCACAGTTCCTACAGTTCCTCAAACAATGTTGATGGACCCTTGTCTTTCACTAGGCTGCCTGAAAGTCAATCTCTTGATGGATCCCAGAGGGAAAATCAAGGAGGAAAGAGTTTATTTTCAGACACAGTTTAACAGCAACCAACTTAAGAGGCACCTAAAAAATGATAATTAAATATTTCTCCAAGGACCAAATTAAATAAATACCCCAATAGTTATTCCACATAGATCTGTTTCGAAAATGTCCAATTAGGATAAGACACACCATATTTCAAGGACCAAAGGGACTTTTTTGCTTTACTTCTTTTTTTGCCATTGTTGGTACTCCAGTTTTCCAAGGAAATGATATTTTTACATGTTCAGGAGGAGCATATCCTTCTCAAGGAAGTACCAGGAGCGTGCGTGGTGGTACAATATCTTGTCCCCACTCTGATATTGAAAGTCAATGGTTTCTTAACAAGAATCAGAACTGTCATTTAAAAGTCTCACTTGATTGATCTTCAGTGAGTGAACTTTACTATTAGACCAGTTCATGGATGGGGAGAAGTGAAGCAGGAGAGTTTTGTGGCACCCAAGAAGGGCCCAGCCTTGTTCTCAGTCACACCTCCTCCCACATGCAGCCCTCTGGTTAGACTGTGCCTTATGGCAATGCAAAGTCAACACTCTTCCTAAAACAGATGACAAACTTCCAAATAAGGGTGGGTTGGTTTAGCTTCCTGACCTGAGCCTTTCAAACCTCCCCCATTTGGCAGGTCAAGGCAGGGCCAGGCCACTTATAAAACCAATTTTTGCTTGTCCATCTACAAGGCTAGTGTGTCTAAAGCACATTGGGAAATTTAAGGAAGCAACCATTAGTGTCTTTGACACATGAAATGCCTACCAGGGTCTTTTTCCTGGTTCATTACCAAGATTAATATGAAAATACACTATAGTGAGAAAAGAAAAGCAGTATTTGAATAACTTTTAGTCTCAATGCAATGCAAATTCCTGCAGTTCAAATGCAGAGAGTGCCTCATCTCCTTAGCTTGGCCAGGAATAGATCATTTATTACCCCTCACCGCAAAGAATAAGGCAGAGTCCTCATTATCTCATATCCAGCCTTTCCAAATCAATCAGCTCCCTGCTACACTGCTGAGCTTTTTAATTTAAATGTCAGCTAAAGTTAGAATGTGTTTTATAAAAATGTCAGATCCTCAGTAACTTTGGTTTTGTGATGGTCTTGTCTATCACTTTTTGGTTCACAATGTGAAGGGAATTATTTCTCTAAGAACATTTGCATAAAACTCCTCTTTGAATTTTTTGATACTCTCCTTCAAAATCAGAACTCTGGTTAAAAAATGAAGATGTGCCAAATTACCAGTATCTCTAAAGAGTCACTTTTCAGGAGGTATGAAAGGTTTGTAAATGCTTTCCCATCTCTGTATTCACAGCATGAATAAGTGAAATATTCTGAAAGCTGGAATTCGACTAGTGTTCCCCAATGGCTTTTTGGAGTGTGACAACTGTCCTGGACAGGACTGCCCCACCCGCTGCAGGACGTTTGGTTTCCTTGCTTCTCCTTTGAGAATCTAAGAATTAAATGCCTGTAATTCTTCCCAGTTATTGAGACAACCAAAAAACCTCCACACATTTCCAAACACTTCCTGAGGCATGGTTAGCCCTGTTGAGGTGAGATTAAACCACAAATTTCAAAACCCTCACAGTAGACAAAACACAAACCCAAACACTTGCCAGCCGAGTCTCTCCTCCCACTTCCCCCTCCAGAACTCCTCCCGCTCATCTCAGCTCCTAGCCCTGTGCTCGGGTTATGCATCTCAGCGCTGAGTTCACCTCATTGTGATACTGCTTGAACTGTTGTTGTGCTACTGAAAGGGGTCTTGACAAATGCTGATCCCATAAATGTTGACCTGCTGAAGGGCAGATACCTTAGGATATACATTGTTGTGCTGCCATGCCAAGCACAGTCCTGGGTGCAGCCGAGGTTCACTAACTTTACAGTGGACGGATAGATGAAAGAGAGGACCTGAATCCTGTGCTTAGCAGAAATACCATGTGCTCTGTCTTTGAGCTCCTGACTTGTGTTCATGGCTTGCTGAGGTTGTGAATTGTTTCTACAGCATGATGGCAACTGGGCTCTTTTGGCCTCATACTGACATGTTGGAAGGACACAAAAGAAGGAAAACTATAAAGTTTGTCGCTGGAGCAGCAGGTATAGTGAGTGACCACAAGGAGTGTGTGTGTATGCACACATATACGCAAACACACACACACGCACTCAGAGAGAATCCATACTAACATGGAACAGGAATACAATACATCCCAAAATTTGACCATTTAGGGGAAAAGTAGATTTCCCTCATAAATTAACTCCCTATGCTAGCTCTATTTTCATTCACTTGGTTTAAGATTTCAATTGTTGCCCTTTTTACAAAGCACTTAAGAGATGTCTTTCCACAGGTATCAAACAGGAGCGCCAGTGTGTACCATCTCCACCAGCTTCCCTGCCAGGGCCTCGGTGTAGTTCTCATGGCTGTACTTCTCCTTCCAGTCCTGTGTGGAGGCAGAGTGGGCTGGGGTCCTCAGGCCTGGCTCAACTCTGTGGGGTGCTCCAAGAGGGGTTCCATGCCACAGATCCTCTGCAGGGTGAGGGTACATGTGCACGCCTGAGGGAGCTGGGCTGGTGTGCCCCTATGCTCACTGGGTGCACGTGTGCTGTTTGTGCACAGGGTGCCTACAAGGTGATGTTTTCTCCCACCCCGATTTCTTTTTCAGTAAAGAAATTACTTAGAATATGTTTTCCCTTTTATGTGTTTGTGTTAGGGAGAAGAGAAAGCCAGAATTATATTTTTAAAAGGTCATATTTCTTATTAATGACCAGAGGCATACAAATAAACAACAGTTGATTCAAAAAGCAAATGATCTTTTCCATTTCTGTAGCCTCGGTATGTGTTTTCTCCCATGAGATAAATGGAGATGATTCTCAAATAAGAGAAAAGGTAGAAACTAGAACAGATTTAGCAATCAAGTTTAAGGGTGAGTGAACTATAGGTCACATCTGGAGAGGACAGTGCAGAAATGAAATGTGAACTTTTCTCCTCCAGATGGTAATAAATTCACATTGACCCAATTTGTCCCTCTTTCCCTATCTCTATGGCTTTCAGTAACACACACTTATAAGGTGCCTGACCTCTAAGATGTAAGAGTGCCCCCTGCAGCCTTCATCTTGTTTAAAAAAAGAAGAAAGAGAAACTGCCACATTCATAGACTGAACTAGGCTGTAATCAGTGGCACTGCAAGACTGGGCCAAAGTGAGCGGGGGTGGAGGGCTGCCTGACTCTTTAGGGGCATATGTGTATGATCAGACACCAAATTTTGGTTGACATAGCTTGGTTTCTCTGTCCCTCTCTCTTCCTCCCTGCCTCCCCGTCTCTCTCTCTCCCTCCTTCTTTCCCTTTCTTGTCTTCTCTTTCTCCCTCCCTCCCATTCTCCTTTCCTCCCAGGCTGTGCAATTCCCCATTATATCATTCTACTCTGACTCACCTCCATAGGATGAGAAAAGGCTGAGTCTGGCCACCAGGACACTGTCCTCCAACAAACAAAGTACCTCTGTGATGCTTTCTGATTCCCCATTTTCAGACAACACCCCCTTCCACAGCTGTGAGGTGAAGAAAAATGATCATGATTCAGAAGCTACCAGTTCAGGCCAAATGCTGCCAATCCAGCAGAAGTCTTAGGATGATTTCAACCCATTATCTCCATCCTGCTGACAAGGAAGAGGCAACATGGGGACACTAGTCACTGGGGACACTAAGCAAGATTCAAAGGGAACCTTATTTGTTGAACATGGTAAACCTGATTTTAATATCATTCAAGTAAAATAGAAATACAGTGTTTAAAAAATCAACAGAATAGTTCAAATGAAAACAATCAAATATCCTCCAAATTGAACCTGAACTACATTGATGCTTCATTTACTAATCTTGAAGGCATCTCCATGACATTGGGCAGCCAATCTCTTTCTTAGCTGCCAGTTCACTGATGACCATACCACTGGTAGGTATTTGGACAAATTAGTTGGACAACTAACATAGCCCCTATCCACAAATTTAGCCTCACTGCTAGGTAGTTTAAACCACTTACATGGTCCAGGTTGATTTTTAAGTGTACAGATAGATGGGCTGTTTGAACTCACTGATCTGAGGACATGTTTTTGCATATTTCTATGCCTCTTATAAATCAGAGCAAAAAAGAAAGAATGAATGGACTGCTTGGCCATTTAAAGCAATTATTCTGTCTGGCATGGGTGGAGGAGAAAACAAAGTAGTGTCAGCAGGTTATCAACAGTTAGTTTTAGTGGCGGAAACATTACATGTCCAGCACCAAGCACATCTATATGCCTGCTTTCTCTCTGTCTCTATTTTTTCTCCTGTGTCATGTACACATGTACTCTCTTTAATTACTAGCAGAAAACAGTGCATTCTGCATCCTTCATAACATCTGTTCAGGCCTTAATTAATCCAATCCTCCCACAGTCTCCATAGCAACGATGCTTAACAGGCTCAGTCTCTGCCTTTGAAAATCTTCCTCTAAGTGAGTGACTCAAAATATGGTCATTACCAAAATATGTTTACATTAATTCAGTGTTGGATATAGTGGAAAATTTGCATGGAGGGTATTTGCATGAAGAGACCAAGTTATGAGATCACATTCAGAATCACCATCATAAAATCAACTGCCTCAAACCAGGAATACAAGTTAACACTAATTTTTCAAGATATTGCAAAAAAAAAAAATCCCATTACTACCCTTATGTTGCAAGAAATTCCTGTGCTGCAGAAGTTTAATGACCACAGTCACCCGGATGGAGCATACAGTCATTGTAGGGCAGTTAGACAAAATCCAAGCGTTAAAAAGAAACTCCTCAGGAGGAGTGCTTCCTGAGCTTTTGGATCTACAGAACTTAATTAAAAGCCTATTGTCTTTTGCTGGCACCTGCTAACTTCTTCCCCAAATTAGAGCTCACCAGCAACGAAGGGAGACTAAGGCTTTCCAAGGAGGCCATGAAATTCCCTTGACAATTCCAAGGAAAATGTCAAGCACATTTCTGAGAATCTGTTTTAGCTCCGCAGCCTGTACAGATGCTGGCTATGTCTGTGTTTATATTTGAAGCTGTTATATTACAACCTATAAAAATAAGCACTGACAACTACCGAGAAAGCCTGCTCAGACATTATACATGGTGTTACAGGGTAGGGTAGTAATAGTAAAAAGAGCATGGAAAAATGAAGCCTGGCATTTACCCCCAAATGGCATTTCAGTCCATACCAGCTTCCATCAATAAATGTTTAGTTTGAATGCCAACAAGAAGGACACCGCCCATCCGAGTTCCAGCTCCTCCCCCTTCATTGCTTCCTTCTTTGAATAGGCAAACGACCCAAAAGGAGCTGAGGGAGAAGAAAAGATCATAGACAAACTCTTGGGTAAGTAAAAATGTATTTTAGTAAACAAAGCAGATCCCTTTTATGATATGAAATGAGACAAAAAGCTTTGCCTCTGAACAAGGAGAGGACCTTCCCAAACCTTCTCTAGTGATTGGAACTCTGTGGTGTCTGGGGACATGGGCTCTGTGGACAACTTATCCCCAGATCGCCCAGGGACAGGCTAAGTTGAGCCAGGTGCCTGTGGGGTTTCCCGAGCCTATGAAAAAAAGAACAGACATTGGGGGAGGTGGAGTTGGGAACTCTTGAAGGAATAAGGGCCAGTTCTCTAAGGTAACTACCGGATCTAGTGAAATAAGCAAAGTATAACCCTATTTTCTCACCAAATTCATTCTTTGTCCTCAGGCAATTGTCTGTATGAGACTCTTGGCTGAGGCAATATCTCCAACTGACTCTGCTTTTCAAAGAGTTTTATTGGTAGGCAGACAGCTAGGATTCAATTAAAGGCATGTTAAAGTTTCTCAGCCATAAAGCTTCTACAAAACCATTGAACCATGGTCCTCCTTCAAGTTACTTCACCCAAAAGGATATTCAATCATCAAGTTGAAGTGATTGCTTTGAACTCACAAGCCAGAGACAAAAAGAAATGGAATGGACACAGGATCAGGGTTCTAGGTCTAGTTCGGTTGCCTCTTTGATCTCAGATTTCCAAATTCTCGTTCATCCCCTCATCCCCTCCTTCCCTAAGTATCATGAAGCTCGTACTCTGAGTGCAGCATCACAGCAGGCTTTGATCTTGGACATCAAATGGGCTGTGAAAAGCTGGTCATGATGCCCCAGCTATTTTAGTTCTCTAGCATGCTCCTTACCCCTGTCACCAGCATACAATCACGACCATTATTTTTAAAGTCGTTACTGTGTAGAATTTACTGTACTGGGCTTAATTCATTTAGTTTTCACAACAGCCCTGCAAGGCAAGGCTATTATCCCCCTTCACAGATAAGCAAACGGAGCTCCGAAGCCAGGCTGCAGGACTGTACAACTTCACGAGCCCACTGACACCGGATTCCCCGAGCGTGGGCCTCTGGGGCACAACCCCACACGAGGCGAATGGTGCCCTCTGGCGCTGTGCAGTCCTGTGGCCCTGGTGGGTCTCCGTTAAGCAGAGCCCAGATCTGCTGGATTTTTCCTTATCTTTTTTTCATATCTTTCCATATCTTTTTACTGCGTCTCTCACACTTGGTGGAGGGAGATCTGTGCCTGAGAGGCAGTGAAGAAAGAACATGGTAAACTCTTGGTGTTAATCATTACAAGATCCTTCTGGAATCTGCCACGTGTCCCCTCTACTCCTTAAAAAAAAAAAAAAAGTTTTTTCTTTTCCATTCTCCACAAAGCCTTAAGGGGTAGATTAAGATGGGGTGGGACAGGTGGAATCAAAGTTGAAGAAAAAAATAAAGTAGGGGGCTGTCCAAGATGGCGACATGGGAGGATTCCAAACTTACCTCTTGCCATGGACACAGCGGTTCTATGGCTGCATATGGAGCAATTTCCTCTGAAGGATGCCTGACACTAGCTCAGCGGCTGCTTCACGTGGGCAAATAAGACGTTGCAGCAGGGGAAGCAGCGGCAGACGCCGAGAGTGCCCCGCCGTCAGGATTGAGCTCAGAGCCGGAGCTTCTCCCTGAGGAGCCGGCGGTCTGTGCCCCGCAGCCAGGCCCCCGGTGTTTAAGACCTGCACCTGAGAGATGAGCCCTCAAAACACCTGGCTTTGAAAAGCAAGGGCTCACGTCCTGAAGACTCAAAGAACTTTGAGGGACTGGTAACCGGCTCTCAAAGGGCTCACGGCGCA
This sequence comes from Smutsia gigantea, assembly GCA_032199065.1. NCBI lineage: Eukaryota > Metazoa > Chordata > Mammalia > Pholidota > Manidae > Smutsia > Smutsia gigantea. The sequence continues at coordinate 329,915 of JAVSCE010014621.1, read as the reverse complement.
GACTCGCTCACCCTGGAGCCCGCGCACAAGAGCCCTTGAAAAGCGCCAGACTTCATGGGAGATTCAGTTGCTAGTCTTACAGGTTGGCTGAGGGGCCCGGGCCTGTGGAGAGACTCTCCAGGACAGAGTGGGTGACGGGCGCCATTTACACGCTCTCCCGCTGTCCCACTGAAGGTGGTAGGAGCTTTTTTTTGCCCAGAGTGAGCGTCTGTAGCATCCCCGGGCAGGAGCCATCTTTGGGCTCCCCCTGTGCCGCTCTCCACAGCACCTGCGTCCAGGAGGGGGGCTTTTACACGTCTGGTGCCCTGGTTTTTGCAGCAGCAGCTGGGGGCATGCCCCTGATCACCTGGCTCTGGTGACCAGGTGATTGTGTTCCCGGGTCCCACACGCCTGTAACAACTGGAGGGACAGTTCTCGGCAGGCCACCACCCAGGGCACTGCACAGAGAGCAGACGGGCCCCGCCCCGCCCCACCAACCGTGAAAGAGGCCCGTTTGCTCATCCAGGAGCTTTGGCCTGAGGAGCAGGCTTCAGGTTTGGCATCCATTTAGAGACCCTACAGAGGGCCTCTCAGGGAATGTAGGCTGGGGACACCATCTTTCCTCTTCCTCTGCCTTGCAGCCGCTCAACAGTGTCTCCCAGAAGGGAGTTCATATCCTGGTCTGGAGCTTGTCTCCCAGGAGACCCCTCCTTGCATTCAGGGCTTCTGCTTGCATTCCCATAGGACTGTATATATTTGCATACTTTAAAAGCTGCTGCTTGAGGGTCTGGCTCCCTGTCAGCCTGAATCTAGGTGCTGAGATCCTCCCCCCTGGACACTGACAGGTCTGGGCACACCCTTAACTACCAGGAGCCACTAAAAATAAAATTGGCTGCTTGAACAATCACAAAGGTTAGAGAGATAATGAAAAGCTAGGGCAAGGTTGAATGAGATAAGGTCCATCTCCTACATGAGGCCACTCCTTCAAGACTGGGAGAGGTGACTGTTTCACCAAATACACAGAAACAAGAGGAGTATGTCCCAATGAAAGAACAAGGTAAAACTGCAGGAAAAAAACTTTAATGAAAAGAAGAAAGCAGAAGAGCAAAGTGAGTCTGTCCTTCCTTTTTCTTCCTTGTTCCTCCACTTCAGACTCTTGCTTTGACTCATGTAAGGCATCACCTTGTGGATCCCTCTGTGCCAACAAGCACCTTCAGGCAGTCCCACAGTCCCCTTTCCTCTCGGGTCCCTGTGGCCTGGGATCAGGTAGGCAGATATCCAACTGGCCGTTTGACCAGCACCCAGTTGCTTCATGGTGGACGTGGGTGTGGAAGGCTGAGGGGATTATGAGGGGGTGTATTCCTCCATAGTCTGGCTTTTCATGGAGCCCGATCAGTCACCAAGTTGGGAGACGTAGGGGGAAACATGTGTCCCCACGACTTGTAGGAGAATGCTTGAAAGAGGCAAAAATAAATGTTCTCACTGGACCCCTTACCCTAGAGGGGAGGAACTTTTTCTGTAGTACCTCCAAATGTGTGTTCCAGGGTCTCACATTTTTGTTTACTGCCTCTGGACTTTTGATTGGGTTTCCCTCCTTGCTCAGATTTCCCCACCTCAAATTTCCCCATCCTCTGACCTTCCACTTACCCTTCAAGCCTCTTGCTTCTGCTCTAGGACAACTGCCTCCATTCCACACATTGCTCTTCCTATGAGCTCTCACAGCAACCTGTGCTTCCCCATATCTGTTCCTGTGTTTGTCTTCTCCAAGAACTTGCAGGCTTATTCATCTTCATTTTGTTCCTAACAGCCTTTGTTTGGCCTTGTCAGTCAATGAATGTTCATTGAATAAGTGGAGGTTTAGAGATGTAAATACTTTGAAAGCTAACCTTAGGAAACCTTAGTCCGGGCTCAGGAGTAGCCCACTCTAGGCATTTGGCTTCCTTATTCACTGTTTCCACCTCTGAAGGTAAAATCTGACTAGGTCTAGGACAAGGCTGAGCAATAATTGAAAGTTTTTCTAATGACATAATACAGACATATACTGACTAATATGCCCCAGGCTCTATTCTAAGCATATTGCATATATTAATCATTTAATTCTCACAATTCTGTAAGGTAATCATCCTTGTTTTATGAATGAGGAAACAGATCTAAAGAGGTAAAGTGACATCCCAAGAACACACAGCAAGGAGATCTGGCTCCAGAATCCATACTGTCGATGAGAAAGGCAGAGATGGTTGATACTTAAAAACCTCAGGTTGATTCTGAGTTTGAAATGTGGTCCTAGGTCACAGGAAGGAATACACATTCCTTTTTTACTTCTGTGTTGTCTTATGATATACTTATGCTCACCTTCACCTTGCACCACTCTTACACACACCCCACCTCACCACGGCTGCTAGTGTTTTCATCCTTTTCTGAATGAACAGGGCCCTGATTGTGAGTGGGCTGGAAAGCGTTGCATGACTCCAGCAATTATACAGTCCTGAGAAAATACAGAGTAGCCTGGACTATAAATGACATGACACATAAATTCATGTAGCCTGGGAGGGACAGAGTAAAACCGTTGTTTCTCTTTCCATAACAGATCTCTAAAGGAATGAATGGTTTTCCTTTAAGCTCTTCAGTTAGTGGGAAAAGTAGATCTTTTGGAGGAAACTTATTTATAACGCTGGGAATTAGGGTGATGTTCTCTTGAGATCAGTGAATTTCTGTTGGAGCCACAGAGTGACCTCTGTTGAGATCTGAGCTCATTACATAGTGAGGACAAAGTGGAGAGGAAGAACTTATAAAGCTTTGAGACTGCATTATATTCAGTTGAAGATTCATAATATTAAATAAGAAAATTACCAAGAGAACCTATGAATATAGGCATCTCAAAAGATGCTAAGGCTTCCCCCAGGGTAGCTACACAAGTACTCAGTTTTCAGGGCTTGAAAACCAACTTAACATTAAGTATTTTTGAAGAACTCCATGGGGATTTTGAATATCTTTACATATTTTCACATATGGATGGTTCCATATTCACTGTCAGGAAAAAGGGGAAGATATTTCTGGTTATTGAAACAAGGGTTTAGAATAAAATATCTATAAGCTTTTTAGTCAAGGTCTATAGGATTCTAGAATCTGTAGAAGAGAGAAGGAAAGTAGATTTTTCTCTTTAGATGCTTTCAGGAATGAAAGGTACATCTTATAATTTAGGAGTTCAGCTTAGAAGTGAAGTGATTGACTAAAGTTTTAATAAGCTATATCCATTGTGAAGATGAGTCTCTGAAGCTGTTAATGTGATTGTGACCGAAATGGCCAGAAACAACAAGAGTCAGAAAGAGTGCCCCCCTAAAAAAGCACCCCTAAAGTAGGTATTCAACTGGCAACTTTAAGTAGGAAAACAGACAAACAGTGAAATCTGGGTGAATTTTTTTCCCCTTCTTATTACAGTTCCCTCCTGTTAAGTGCTGCAATTCTAGGTGAATTTAGTGCTTTTCCTTTACTTTCACTTTTAATAGGGGGAGATTGTGTTTGTGTGTGGAATGTGTGTTTTACTATGGTCCTACACAATATTAAAATTTCCAAGTAAAATAGTGAGGTAAAAGATGTTTTTGACATTGACGAAAACACATACAAGTATTTCTGAAGAACAAGCTGAAAACATTTCCTGGTTTATTTTCCCATACAGGTACCCATATTACTCTGCAGGCAGAATGTGCTGGTTTTCCTTTGTGGAAAAACATTTAGCAAGCAGCAAACTATGCCATGAGAGCAGTTTTGTCCAGGGCAGATATCCTTCTAGTGAATGGTAGTTGCGGCTCCCAGGGCTGGCAGAGAAAAACAAGGGCTCTCCTGGAGTTTCAATATTTACATCAAAATTGACTTGCTGGAGCATTGCCTCTGGGCTCTGTTGAAAGATGCTGAACTGTAGCTTGAAAGCATTACAACCAAGAAAGTACATCTGCCGAGCAGTGGCCCGGGTCCCAGAGTCGAGACTGTCCATGTCAGAGTGGTGGCCGGGTCAAAACAGGGGCCCAGATAGGACCCCTTGGTGGCATGGTGACTGTGACAGAGCACTATCAGGGCGACCCTTTGAGGTCCCAAAGAGAAATTAGCAGGTTAAAAACTGGTCAAGAAAAGGCCTTTGCCACATCTTTCTCTGCCCTCTGGAACCCTGTGACCACTCTCATAATCAGCTGGGGTGACCGTGAACGTTTGTCCATCATGAATATCACTTTTTCCTTCCAAATTGCGTCATCTAGATCCTAAAAGGCATTTTGAAAACCAGATGATCCAGCAGAAAATACAATATGGAATTTTACTCTACAGTCATAACAACTTTGAAAATATTTCTGCTTACTCAAGTTGATTTCTCCTCCAAAATCTGAAATTAGGTGTTATAAGTTAATGATTATACAGAGCTGCGCTCAATAATTTAATTATTAGATTCATGTCCCCAAAATGAACTTGCGTGGAATATTAAAGATATATAAATATCTTAAAGCAATTTGGACGTGGACAGTCACACACACACCGGGAAAGGAAAAAAAAAATCTCCCCAAAATGCCAGTGTTTTGTTTTGTTTTGTTTTGGAAAATAACGACAACGCAATTAGAGGTAAACAATATTTTCTTCGGCTCCATCTACACTTTCCCCATCTTGTCTGGTCACTGTCTGTAGATTTAGCTCTGCTTCTGCTGTAAAAGTGGGCAGCTGAGGGCCAAGTGGAGTTGAGTCATGGAGGGATGGGAACTCAGTCTGAGAGATGTCCAAATCTGCAAGAGACAGACGGCACAGTCACAGAAGAGCCGGCCTGAGACCCAGAGGGCGGCTGACATGCGGACCCAGAGCTCTCTGACTGGAGAGCCCAGGGCCCACACAGTCCGCCAGAGGATGGGGAAGTCCAGGGAGAAAGGAAACGAAGGGGTATCTGATGAGTTACCCAATATCATTAAGGCATGTTTGGTTGTGTGTGTAAATATCTCCTGTGGCTAAGAACAACCTTTACAAACACTCCTAGGAGAGGGTCAAATAAATAGATGCATCCGCATTTGCTGCTGTTGGAACATGGCTATTGCTAAGAAAGGGTCCCCGTTTATTTTTAAAAAGAGGTTTCAAGGTCTTAGAAATACCGTGTATGTTCTACTTATGTGCAATAAACTATTAGACTCCAATAATGTATCTGGGATTTTACTGATGTGGGCAAGGGGTGGGGAGAAAGGACTTGAAGGATGGAGACCCTCCAGCCTCGCCAGTATACCAATCTATTAACAGTACACAAATGACTAGCAAGAGTAACCAGGTTCCTAGGGAAAATCATCCCAATATTAACTATGACTGCATCTGCTCTTTTCTGGTTACCTAGCAATGGCAAGGCATAGTCTATTCTCCCTTTCCCATGTAAAACCCTTTAATATATGGTTTAAAGGGGAGGCGAGGGGGTTTTAATTTGAAGAAAAGAAAGGCTCTTGGTACAAACCATTTTTTCCACATTTGCATCCATTGACCACCCTACCTGAGGCTCAGCTATAAGGCAAAATTACAAAAAATCAGCTTTAGTGAGAGCAAAAAGCAGAGTATCCATGGAAACCCAGGTAGTGAAGCTATATAGCCCTGAGGCCCACCTGCTCTTTTTTCAGTCATTAAGAAGTCATTGTAATTCTTGCCCCATTTTATTCCAAGCCTCTGTTATTTAGATGGGTACATATAACTGCTGACATTTTAATGACAAAAATGCTTGTGTCTTTTGCTATCCAGACAAGGATCTTTGGTTGTAGAGAAGGTAGGAAGCAAGGCCTGGCAGGAATGAAGAGCAAAATGTCTCACAAAACTCTGTCTTCAGGGATGTGGCCGCCTTTGCTCTATCTCCTTTCATCACTTCTTCCAGTTGGCTGCAGGGCCAATGAAAGAGGGGCAGACAGGCCGCAGAAGTGAACACAAGTCACCTGGAGGGGCTGGCCTGGGCCTCTGAAGCCGAGGACGTCCCCAGGGCAGGGGAGGAAAAGGGGTGGTGAGGTTGCACTCCACAGCTCTGCTCCTTTAAAAGTTTAGGCCATCCCTGACTCTAGATGCCAAAGGAACACAGAAAAATCCATTTGGATTGGGGTGACTTGATTCTACTGATCCCTATCCCAATCCTGTACCTCAAATACGACTATCTCCTGAAAACATAAGGCATGAAGAGGCCCCTACCTGCCACCACGTAGACAGTGCCTTCTCTGAGCACAGGGGTGCTTCAGGTCTCTTACAGTCATCATCTCTTCAAGGCCCAAAATGCTGTAACTCAACTTACAGATTGGGACACTAAAGCTCAAGCTAGTTAAATTCCCTGCCCAACATCATGCAACCAGGAAGTAATCTAGGTTTGAACTCAGAGGACCATTGCCACTTGTTCATCTGTGCAAGGTTCTTACGATTTCCATTTCTCATCATGTTGGAAACAGCTGAACATCTATGCTGCATTTAGGGCCCCTGGATGTTAAGACTTAGCCTCCCTGAGCACCACATTTGAAGAGTCACTTAACCAAAAAAAGAAACAAGAAAAAGAAAACCTTCTGGGCTCCTAAAAAGCAATTATAATAAAATTAGGAAGTTAATCAGGTAAACACAAAACACCCCAAGTGGTGATTTCACTCTCAGGCCAATACAAATCAACCTGGAATACTCTCCGTCCTACTTTACCACATTGGGAGACAAAAGAGGCCTGTCTGTGGTCACACACACTTTCCTGCTTTCAACTCTTTTTCCCAGCCATTGAATGCCTAAAGCCATTTCACCACTAAAAACAAATATTCCTGGTTAAATTACTGATGTTTATTTTTAAACATGCATCAAAACTTCCATCCAGCAGATGCTGGCAAGTTGGAGACCAGTTGAGCACTAACCCACTGCAATGCAGCCGGCCTCTTAGCCAACAGAAAGGCTGTCCAGCCAGGGCACAAGAAATACTACATGGGGAATGAATAATCATTCATTGAACAAGGTGGTTGGAAGGTGACTGCTGACTGGTGCCTGTGGCAATTAGGCTTAATGGAAGCCCTTAATCCATTTAAGTTTCCTTCCTCTGTGGTTTGAAACAAGAATCCAAATACTAGTGAGTCTAGGTATCTGGGAAGTCCCTTCACTGATTTCAAGAGATGACTTGTCCAAACAGAGCCAAAGAACCCCACATGTATCAGAATTCTTCTTTCTTAAATTACATTGTAGGCTCTAGTTCAGGGAGACAGAGAACCAAGAAGGAGTAAGTGGCTGTGGCGGGGGGTGGGGGAAGTGGGGATGGTGGGTAAAGTTTTGTGTGTGTGTGTGTGTGTGTGTGTGTGTGTGTGTGTGTGTAAGGGCGTATACAAGTTTAATAAGAACTTTTAAAAATAAGAACAAAATACAGGAGAAAAACATCTCCAGGTGAGAGCTTGCTGGACCCTAAAGTGAATGGCCCACGTCGTAATCCCAAATGTATTAGTGGAGGTTGTGGTGGTTGTGTGTCACCCAGAGGGGAACTTAATTTCCTTCTCCTTGTTCCTTCTTGATTTCTACCTGAACTATTCAGGCAAGGTCAGACAGCCTGTCTTTGAAATTAGAAACCGTTCAGTGATTTCTGATTTTATTATTCCATTTCAACAGCGAAAGAACTCCAGCACAGCTGAATTGTATACATCTCAAGGTCAGTCACCTTTTTCCACACTTTTTACCCTAGAGGGTATGATCATCATATAGAACCCTAAACTGAAAAAAACATTTGTTAAAATTAAACCTCACTGATTCAGAAAGCAGAAGCCTTGCGGAGTAAAATTAATCATCCAGTTTTGTGATCAAAATGCCAGTAAATTGCTACCATACAGATGGAATACCTTTTTTTAATAAGCAAAGAAATAATAATAGAATCATAATTTGATTAACTACAAACAAAATGCTACTGTAACAAAACTTCAAACTATAAAGAATTTTTCAATCTAGTATCTCAACACAACTTTCCCTCCTAGTTAACATGAAATAATTTAATCCTTACCAAACCTGTGGAAACTCAACAGAGTGAAAATTATTAACCTTACAATAAGTCCAAAAAGCTGTAACACACGAAAGCCCGAAAGCCTAGCTAAACCAAGTGGAGTAGAATCTTGGTGCAGGGATTTTTTTTTTTCTGTTTTCCTGAATATTTATTCATACCCTAAAACGTCATCATTCACAAGAAATTTCCTTAGACCCACTAAGGACATTTTTTAAAAAGTTTAAGTATCTACATTCTGGCTGGTTTATTCCCTTTTTCTTGTGGGTGTGGGGCAGAATGCTACCCATACTACCAAGGGACATGAGCTGCATGGTGCACTGGTAGCCAGAGACATTCCCTAAATTGCCCTTTTTTAGCCCTTAGTTGCAACCTGTTGGTTAACGTTGGTATTTAGCATTTCCACACACTTTTTTCTTCTCACCTATTGTTGGAATTGCAAACTGTAGGGAAGAGAATCGGGTCTGGATGACATACAACTATGGAAATCAGCTCCTGAAAAACTGACGCTAGCAGGAAGTAAAATTGACCTCCCTGCCATTGGCTCACCATCACTATCATTCTTTGGAGCCAACTGGATAACTGGTTATTTTCAAGTCCAGACTATAAACTCCAGGTGTAAAATGCAACCATATGCCATATTAAAAATGAATAGAATACCTCCTAAACTGTGGAGTGAATGAAATCTCTTAAACCACAGGGTAAAATGTAACCTTGGGCAAGTCATTTCCCTTTTCTGGGCTTCAGTTCATGAAGGATTAAACCGAAATCATCATTCAGACCTCTAAACTTTTTTATACTGTATGAGAACTTTCACATCTGTGTTTTGGCTCAGTGATTCACCAAATAATAGCCTAGAAGTGCAACAACCAAATGAATTTTCCAACTGCTTTATTCTCAAGAAATGCAAATTTATTAAGTTGCATTTTAAATGTTTCTAGGGTAATTTCTGGGTATGTGTCCCACTGGTCTACCTTCAATCTTATCAAAAATACATTTACGTTGAGCCCACACACAATCCTCAAAAGAGAGTATTTGGAAAGCTACTTCATGAATGCAAAATAATGTCTTCATTCAAAATCTGTGGTTGATCCCCCTCTTCTACGAAGAGCAAACTTAAGAGAAACTTGTCATAAAGAACAAATTTGTGACAAGTCAGAAAGGGCTGTTTATCATCTTTAATTAACAAAGTCTGCCCTTTTCTGGATTTTCCAAAACACATTTTAAATCATGATTTTTAAGTAAAAGCTTTATTTATGTTTAAAAACAGCAGTAAAACTTTTACTGTAAACATCAACTGTCGAGGTCTGAATTCAGGTCAGTGGTGTACCCATGGCTGAACACCCAGCCGCTCAGGGCTGAAAAAAGTGTGTCACTGGTGACGCCGTGTGCAACTCTCCCAATGCCTTACCCCTTTCCATTCTCCCCGACAAAACTCACAGAGCTTCGTGTCTTCTAGGTCTCGGCTCTGTTCTTGTTTGTTTTAATGAAGTGTTCTTATTACTATGTCCCTTGTGCATGTTCCTCAAATCAAAATTCACACTTTCCTAGAATAACTCTACCTCAAAAGAATGTTTTTCATTCCCATTCCAAGTCTGCAAAATAACTTGTATTCCCTATTAATGATCAATTCATGCTCATACTGTGAAACATTTAAAAAATCGTTTCCTGATGGCATTACTGGCAATCACTGGTTTTTCTCAGGCACATTAATGCACGGCATTTTCCTTGTAATGCAAAACACTATTGTACAGAGCTCGACGTATCTTCAGAGCAAAGGAAAATTGGTCTGTGTCCCAGTTTTGCCAACTCCATTTCCATAGTGAGCCACAAACAGGATGTGAGCCTCTGGCATGAACACAAACCTGGCGATGATATCTGAAGCCAACCATCTCAATTCGTGTCATGGTTCCCTGCACTAGTCTTCCTGTACCAACAGAAATAGCTGAAGTGCGCTCCGGGATGTGTGCGGTGTGCATGTAGACATTTGTGATGTCAGAAAGCAAACTGTGTCTAATTCTTGTGAAGTTGTGACTTGTAGAGTTGGGCTCTATTTTCCTTCAGTAATCAACACGTTTGGAATAATCTCTGTCAGTTATATAGGTAACACTGACAAGAAACGGCCATTGAAGCAGTCAATACACTGATAAGCAATGGTATTAACCAGGCAATGTTATATGTTCATTCTTTCTGTTGACCGAACTTTGATTTGCTCTCACACTCTCCTTTCTCCCCCACAAGGTGCTACTGTTAAGAAGCCTTGACCTTCACATCAGTAAGCTCCCTACCACCCCAAGGAAGGGGCAAGAGCTTCCACTTTCCCCTCTTTGAAATGCATTTCAAACTGTGTTTCTCTGAACAGAACACTGACAGGTATTAATGATAAAAGAATACAGTCCTCAAGTAAGTTGATGAAATTCCGCCTAAATTGTTTCTTTATTGACAGATTTCTTAGAACTTTAGTAGGCTCAACTGTATTATAAATCTCACAGGGGGAAAAACAGTATGTGACACCCCCAAACTCAGGGAGATTTTTCTGTGTACTTTGTGGTGGTGTGTTCCATGTTAACATACTTTGGGAAATAGTATATACTAGAGAATGATAAATTTGTTAGAGGCAAGGAAAGAGAAATACATGTCTAAGATGCCAGAATAAATCAGGGGTGGAAAGCTAGAAATAGATAAGGTTTTCCAAATTCAAAAACTCTTAACCATGTACATGTATGTCTATAGCAGACCCAGGCAATAATTATCGATGGCTGCTAAAATCATTAAGAGTAAAAGCTGATGGGGAACTTTATCATGGATGGATCAAATTGATAGTATCTGAACTCACAGATCAATCTTAACATCACAAAAATAGAATTAGATGTGGTAAAGCTCCTGAGGAGCTGAGTGGGAAACATTTAACATATACAGTATAGGAAATATACACCATCTGTGGAGATTTTTTCATATCAAAAAATAAAGCATGTATCCAAATATCTATTCCCTACAACCAGTTAACAGAAAACATAGGGGCAGAAGAATATATTAAATGATACTACAGGGATGCAACCAGCAAAATCCAGAATATAGGAAATTTTCAGACAAAAAATCTTTTGCAGAAAAAATATCTTTTCAACAAATTGAAAGACTTTTTTTTAAAGGCAGGGGAACTTTAGATTAAAAGAGACTGAGATACACAAACCAGATGCAATATATGAAATTATCTGGATACCAATTCAAGGAAACTAAGGAAAAAAAACTGAGACAGAGAAATTCAAGTCCTGACAGTATGATTTTAAGTAAAAATTGTTAACTTTTCTTTAGATGTAACAGTGATATTATGGTGACATTAAAAAAAAGTGTCCGTATCTTTTTGAGAATGATACTTAAGTATTTTTGGATGAAATAAGATAGCCTGGGTTTGCTTTAAAATAATTTGACATGAGAGGAGAGACAAGAGGGGGTTTATGAACGAGGATTGGCACGTGCTGGTAATCGTTAAAGCTGGGAGTTCACTAAATGATTCTACTTTTGTCTGTTTGAAATGCTCCATGATACATTTTTTAAAGCCCATAGCCTTCCACATATTTGGGCCATAACATTACAAAGTATTCTCTGTTATCCCAACAGACTAGCTTCTATATATCTGATATAAACGAAACTGTGGCAATAAATTAGAAGCCTTTTCTGGATGTCAAGTGTATTTAGATCAATTTTAATGCAACTGTATGACAAATCATTGGCAAGTGCTGCATGTGGATTTATATCTATTTGGAAAGATACACAATTTGTATGAACCTATTCCATAAAGTAGATGAGGTTCATCTGAGTTTATAGCTATTCATAAAAAGTGAGAGATTCAGGAATGGTCTTTGCTCTTGCCTAGAAAATCTAACATCTCCTAAGTGAAGAATAATTCAGAAAAGATCTTATTTTATATCCTGGGTGTATTTATCCATGACAATGAGTTGATAAGGTTCTCTTGGAATTTGGATTCCTATTCGTTAGCCTTTTGAGTTTACTTAAAACTAAAAAGTAACATTTAAGAAATAGGAAATAAAGGTAGTACATCTAGTCTCACAATATCAAAATAAATTTCAGTTCATAGGTGTCAATATATACTGTCAAATGAATTACTGAATACCTAATTCAAAAATTCCATCTACTCTTATTAGAGTCATGGGAATCACCATTTGGAATTCTTATGTTTGGAAAGTACCTTAAAGTTTCACTTAGTATAATCTTTGCCATTTCAACAGAATCAGACTGAAAATGTAGTCGAGATTCTTTAAGTCACTAACAATATTTGACCTTGAATCAAATATTCAATTCAATCCTCATGCCAATGCACAATGGTAGGTATGCCATGAAATATGAGAGAGCACTTCAAACACACAGAGACAAACAACTTGAAAACAGAACACAACTCAGGGACACAGGAAGCTGAAGAAAACTTTCAAAAACCATAACTGATATCTTTAAAAAGATATTCAAAAGGCATTTCAATCACAAAACAAGAACAAGATCCCATAAAATAGGAACTATAAGAGAACAAGAAAAATCCTCTTGGAAATTAAAAAATGCTAGCTGAATTTTTTTTAAATCAATGCACTAGGAGGAGGTCCAGGACAAGAAAAATTTTCAGAAAGCAGAAAACATGAAGTGGAAAAAGAAGGGGTAAAAAAAACCCATAAAAATCAGAGGATCCAACTTACATCCATAAACAGTTCCAGTTAGATAAAACTAAGAGAAGCAATGTTTTTTTAAAGAAAATTTCCCAGAATCGAAGGAAATATATTTCTGGTTGAAAAAGACAAGAATAATCATAAAAATGATTTCAACAAAAGCCCACACAGAGGTATATTATAAAAGTCATCCAAGAAGAGGTTTAAAAAAGATAATTCTAAAGGCTTCTAACAAGCCAGAACAGGTCACAAACAAAGGATTAGGAATCAAAATGGCATCAGACTTTCCACAGCAACCCTGGGAAGTAGAAGAATTAAACTTTTTGAAACTCTGAAGGCAAATAATTTTTTTTCTAGAATTCTAAGCCCAGATATGTTATAAAAACCAAGAGTAAAGTAGCAAAAACAAATAAATGAAATGAAGACATTGCCACTAATTTGGAAAAAATTTGCTTTCATTACACCTCTTCTTAAGAAAGTTTGGAGAGGTGCCCCACCAAATAAAGGAACATGCCATAAAAGAGAAAGCATGGGACCGAGGACATAGGGTCCAACACAGGAAAGATGTGAAGGGATGCCTCAGGGGACAGCTACACAGCAGGTCTGGAGAGCAAGGGCATATCGAGTCAGGATGACAGAGCATCCTGCAGGGAAATGTCCAGGAGGGAAAACGAAGCTGATAGATAGTGGATGTATGGAGCATGCATAAAATATCTATCACTTATTGAGAGAGGTATAGGAGCTTTGGAGGAAAACAGTGGGAGGCAGGCAAAAAGTAAGTAAGTGAAAAAATAAGGCATATGGTTAATGTCTCAATAGAGCAGAATTGACCACATTATTTCAAATAGCTTCTTCCTATACGGTTGATTTTTCTCCATCTTGAAAGACCTCAGCTCCCATGTCCTTTTCCAATCTCCAAGTGTCCACATATAACTCTAAATATGATTCTTCTGAAAGTGCAGAATATATTGAGCCCATTCAAAAAAGAATGTGTATGTATAATTAAGAGTGGACACTTCTGAAATTCTGAAATCCATTAGAAAATCCCAAACGGCCTTTATGAACAAGCAATTCACAGAGAAAGAACCCAAAAAGCTAATAAATATAAAAACGGTACTAAATTTCACTGGTAATTAGGAAGGTTCAGATAGAAGGGAATGAGTTTCTATTTCATATCCATTATACTGGCAAAAATTTAAAAGCTTAACAACATTAAGTGTTGGGAAGGATCTGTAGGAATTGGAACTCTTGTATATTGCTTCCATAATATTATACAACTTTAGAGAGAGCTCAATAATAGCAAAACCAAAGACATATTCACCAATTCGAGGTGTATTATCTAAATAAACTTTCATTGATATGCAGGAGATGTGCATAAAAGGATACTTAGAAGCAATTATAATAGGAAAAAATTGGAATGTTCTAACTGCTCCTTAGTAGGGTAATGAATATGCTGTTTATTTGTATGATGGAATAGTATACAGATGTTTAATATGAACTATTTGAACTACATGTATGAATATGCACACTGAGTGAAGAAAATAAGTTGCCAAAAGACACATATATACGGAGAGAAAAGGCAGAAGGGCAAGTTATTTAAGTATTAAGAACAAAAAATATATATTATTTATGGATAGATATGGGTAGTAATAGCATAAAAACATACAGTGGAAATGTATGTACTATAGGATATTGGTTAACTAAGAAAGAAAAAAGATAAGGGGGAGGGACTTCATATCTATAACATTTCTTTAAAAAGGTGAGGAGATATCTGAGTAAATGTGGGAAAATGTTAACATTTGTTAAATGCATTTCTAATACATATTTTCTATACTTTTCTGTAAGTTTGATATTTTTCATAATTAAATTTTATTTAAATATTTATTGAAATACACAGCAATCAATTGCAATATATGGATTTTATTTGGAACCTGAATCAAAAAAAAAGGCTAAAAAAGTACATACTTTTATGAAACAATTAGAAATTAGAATACTAACTGTTGATATTACAGGTTTTTGGTAATTTTTTTGGTGTGATAGCTTTAAAAGGAGAGTCTTATCTTTTAGGATGAAATGTTATGGATCAATAAATATTTTTATGTAATTTTTAGATATTGCTTCAAAATAATACTGGGGCAGGCAGAATAGGAGTCTAGACAAAACCTGACTGGCCATCAGTTCCTAAATTTCTGAAGCTGGAGTTGAGTGAAGGCACATGAGTGGTTGTTATATTTTTCTGTTTAATTTTGTACGTGTTTGAAATTGTTCATAATACATTCAGGTAAGCAAAAAAATGTCAAGTTCGGGGGGACTTCCGGGAAGATGGAGGCGTAAGCAGGGCGGCGGGAATCTCCTCCCAAAACGAACTATATTTATGAAAATACAATAAATACAACTATTCCTAAAAGAGAGACCAGAAGATACAAGACAGCACCCAGCCTGCAGCTACACCTGAGAGGACTCGGCACCCTGCGAAGTGGGTAAGATATGGAGCCGCGAACCAGCAGGACCCGAGCACTCCCCGACCCAAGCACACCGGCGGGAGGAGAGGATTCAGAGGCGGGAGGGAGTGGAAGTACAGGCCCACCAAACAACCAGTCCTGGTGATCTGCGCCGGGAACACTGGCACACTTCGTGCGGTGTAGCGGAGATTGGAGAGGCAGAGGTGCAGGATAAAAGATGGAAGATCCACTCAGCTGGTTCCCCGGGACAAAAGAAAAGCGTGAACTTTTCTAGCGTTCTTAAAGAGACAGGGGCCCAACGGAGGAGCAGGATCGTCCCAGCACACTCAGCCAAGAACGCTGAGAGTCCTGGGGAATTTCGGTCCCCTTGGACTGAAGCTGGGAAAAGCAGTCCCACAGAGAATTCACACAGAAATCAGCAGCCTCCCATTCATTCCGTCCCCAGCCATTTTTTTGTTTTTTTTTCTCTATTTTCCCTTTCTTCTTTTTTTATTTTTCTGGCCACATCTATCGCCATGAAAAGACTGAGGAATATGGTACAAACAAAGCTTACCCAGACAACCCCAGAGAGGGAGCCTGAAGGCATGAACATGCACAATCTTCCTGAAAAAGAATTCAGAATAAAAGTCATAACCATACTGATGGATCTACAGAGAAATATGCAAGAGCTGAGGGAGGAAGTGAGGGAAATGAGGAAAGACAATGCAGAAATGAGACAGGCGACTGACGGGCTTAGCAGCAGACTGGACAAGATGCAAGAGACTGTTAATGGAATAGAAATCAGAGAACAGGAATACAGAGCAGCTGAGGCAAAGAGAGATAAAAGGATCTCTAGAAATGAAAGAATATTAAGAGAACTGTGTGATCAATCCAAACGGTACAATATTCACATTAAAGGAGTACCAGGGGAAGAAGAGAGAGAAAAAGGGATAGAAAGTGACGTGGAAGAAATAATTGCTGAAAACTTCCCCATGTTGGGGAAGGAAATACTCTTGCAGTCCACGGAAGCCCACAGATCTCCCAACACAAGGGACCCAAGGAAGACAACACCAAGACACATAATAATTAAAATGGCAAAGATCAAAGATAAGGACAGAGTATTAAAGGCAGCTAGAGAGAGAAAAAAGATCACCTACAAAGGAAAACCCATCAGACTATCATCAGACTTCTCAACAGAAACCTTACAGGCCAGAAGAGAATGGCATGATATATTTAACGTCATGAAACAGAAGGGCCTCAAACCAAGAATATTGTATCCAGCACGATTATCATTTAAATATGATGGAGGGATTAAACAATTTCCAGACAAGTGAAAGTTGAGAGAGTTTGCCTCCCATAAACCACCTCTACAGGATATCTTAAAGGGACTGCTCTAGAGGGAAGCACTTCTAAGGCTAAAAAGATGTCACCAGAGAAAATAAAATCATAGCAAAGAAAGCAGACCATCCAAATACTAACTAAAGGCAAAGAATAAAACACCTAGGACATAAAGAATGGAGGAGGAAGAATAAGAAGGGAGAGAAATAAAGAAACATCAGACGGTGCTTACAATAACTTAACAAGAAAGTTAAGTTAGATTGTTAGATAGTAAAGAAGCAACCCTTAACCTTTGGTAACCAGGAATCTAAAGCCAGCAATGGCAATAAGTACATATCTATCGATAATCACCCTAAATGTGAATGGACTGAATGCACCAATAAAAAGACACAGAGTAATAGAATGGATAAAAAAAGCAAGACCCATCTATATGCTGCCTACAAGAAACTCACCTCAAACCCAAAGATATACACAGACTAAAAGAGAAGGGATAGAAAAAGATATTTCATGCAAACAACAAGGAGAAAAAAGCAGGTGTTGCAGTACTTGTATCAGACAAAATAGACTTCAAAACAAAGAAAGTAGCAAGAGATAAAGAAGGACATTACATAATGATAAGGGGTCAGTACAACAAGAGGATATAACCATTATAAATATATATGCACCCAACACAGGAGCGCCGGCATATGTGAAACAAATGCTAACAGAATTAAAGGAGGAAATAGAAAGCAATGCATTCATTTAAGGAGACTTCAATACACCACTCACTCCAAAGGACAGATCAACCAGACAGAAAATAAGTAAAGACACAGAGGCACTGAACAACACACTAGAACAGATGGACCTAACAGACATCTACAGAACTCTACACCCAAAAGCAACAGGATACACATTCTTCTCAATTGCGCATGGGACATTTTCCAGAATAGACCACATACTAGGCCACAAAAAGAACCTCACTAAATTCAAAAATATTGAAATTCTACCAACCAACTTCTCAGATCACCAAGGTATAAAACTAGAAATAAATTTTAGAAAAAAATCAAAAAGGTTCACAAATACATGCAGAATTAAAACATCCTCCTAAATAATCAATGGGTTAACTACCAAATCAAAACAGAAATCAAAGAATATATGGAGACTAATGACAACAACAACACAAAGCCACAACTTCTGTGGGATGCAGCAAAGCAGTTCTAAGAGGAAAGTATATTTCAATCCAGGCCCATTTAAAGAAGGAAGAACATTCCCAAAAGAATAGTCTAAAGACACAATTATTGAAATTGGAAAAAGAAGAACAAATGAGGCCCAAAGTCACCAGAAGGAGGGACATAATAAAGATCAGAGAAGAAATAAATAAAACTGAGAAGAAAAAACAATAGAAAAAATCAATGAAACCAAGAACTGTTTCTTTGAAAAAATAAACAACATAAACCCCTATCCAGACTCATTAAGAGAAAAAGAGAATCTACACACATAAACAGAATCAGAAATGAGAAAGGAAAAATGACGACGGACCCCACAGAAATACAAGGAATTATAAGAGAATGTTATGAGAATCTATATGCTAACAAGCTGGAAACCCTAGAAGAAATGGACAACTTAGAAAAATACAACCTTCCAAAACTGACCAAACAAGAAACAGAAAAACTAAACAGACCAATCACCAGCAACGAAATTGAATCAGTAATCAAAAAACTACCCAAGAACAAAACCCCAGGACCAGAAGGATTCACCTCTGAGTTCTATCAGACATATAGAGAAGAAATAACACCCATTCTCCTTACAGTTCTTCAAAAAATAGAAGAGGAGGGAATACTTCCAAACTCATTCTATGAATGCCAGCATCACTCTAATACCAAAACCGGGCAAAGACCTCACCAAAATAGAAAATTACAGACCAATATCCCTGGTGAACGTAGATACAAAAATACTCAACAGAATATTACCAAACCGAATTCAAAAATACATCAAGAGGATCATACACCATGATCAAGTGGGATTCATCCCAGAGATGCAAGGATGGTATAACATTCGAAAATCCATCAACATCATCCACCACATCAACAAAAAGAAGAAAAACCACATGATCATCTCCATAGATGTTGAAAAAGCATTTGACAAAATACAGCATCCATTCATGATTAAAACTCTCAACAAAATGGGTATAGAAGGCAAGTACCTCAACATCATAAAGGCCATATATGACAAACCCACAGCTAACATCATACTTAACAGTGAGAAGCTGAAAGCTTTTCATCTAAGATCGGGAACAAGACAGGGATGCCCACTCTCTCCACTATTATTCAACATAGTACTGGAGGTCCTAGCCATGGCAATCAGATAAAGATATACAAGGCATCCAGGTTGGTAAAGAAGAAGTCAAATTGTCACTATTTGCAGATGACATGATATTGTACATAAAAAACGCTAAAGACTCCACTCCAAAACTACTAGAACTAATATCTGAATTCAGCCTATTTGTAGGATACAAAATTAACACACACAAATCTGTTGCTTTCGTATACACTAACGATGAACTAACAGAAAGAGAAATGAGAAAAACAGTTCCATTCACAATTGCATCAAAAAGAATAAAATACCTAGGAATAAACCTAACGAAGAAAGTGAAAGACCTGTACTCTGCAAACTACAAGACACTCCTAAGAGAAATTAAAGAGGACACTAACAAATGGAAATGCATCCCATGCTCTTGGCTAGGAAGAATAAATATTGTCAAAATGGCTATACTACCTAAAGCAATCTACAGATTCAATGTAATCCCTATCAAAATGCCAACAGCTTTCTTCAATGAACTGGAACAAATAATTCTAAAATTCATATGGAACCACAAAAGACCCCAAACAGTCAAAGCAATCCTGAGAAGGAGGAATAAAACGGGGAATTACGCTCCCTGACTTCAAGCTCTACTACAAAGCCACAGTAATCAAGACAATTTGGTATTGGCACAAAAACAGACTCACAGACCAGTGGAACAGAATAGAAAATCCAAACATTAACCCAAACATATACAGTCAATTAATATATGATAAAGGAGCCTTGGCTATACAATGGGGAGATGACAGCCTCTTCAACAGCTGGTGTTGGCAAAACTGGACAGCTACATGTAAGAGAATGAAACTGGACTACTGTGTAACCCCTTACACAAAAGTAAACTCAAAATGGATCAAAGACCTGAATGTAAGTCATGAAACCATAAAACTCTTAGAAAAAAACATAGGCAAAAATCTCTTGGACATAAACATGAGCAACTTCTTCATGAACATATCTCCCCGGGCAAGGGAAACAAAAGCAAAAATGAACAAGTGGGACTATATCAAGCTGCAAAGCTTCTGTACAGCAAAGGACACCATCAGTAGAAGAAAAAGATATCCTACAGTATAGGAGAATATATTCATAAATGACATATCTGATAAAGGGTTGACATCCAAAATATATAAAGAACTCATGCACCTCAACAAACAAAAAGCCAATAATCCAATTAAGAAATGGGCAAAGGACATGAATAGACACTTCTCCAAAGAAGAAATTCAGATGGCCAACAGGCACATGAAAAGATGCTCCACATGGCTAATCATCAGAGAAATGCAGATTAAAACCACAATGAGATATCACCTCACACCAGTGAGGATGGCCAACATCCAAAACACAAACAACAAGAAATGTTGGCGAGGATGTGGAGAAAAGGGAACCTTCCTACACTGCTGGTGGGAATGCAAATTGGTTCAACCATTGTGGAAAGCAGTATGGAGGTTCCTCAAAAAACTCAAAATAGAAATACCATTTGACCCAGGAATCCCATTCCTAGGAATTTACCCTAAGAACGCAGCACTCCAATTTGAAAAAGACAGATGCACCCCTATGTTTATCGCAGCACTATTTACAATAGCCAAGAAATGGAAGCAACCTAAGTGTCCATCAGTAGATGAATGGATAAAGAAGAGGTGGTACATATACACAATGGAATATTATTCAGCCATAAGAAGAAAACAAATCCTACCATTTGCAACAACATGGATGGAGCTAGAGGGTATTATGCTCAGTGAAATAAGCGAAGTGGAAAAAGACAAATATCAAATGATCTCACTCATATGTGGAGTATAACGACAAAGAAAAAAAAACTGAAGGAACCAAACAGCAGCAGACTCACAGAACCCAAGAATGGAGTTACAGTTACCAAAGGGAAAGGGACTGAGAAGGATGGGTGGCAAGGGAGGGGCAAGGCGGAAAAAGGGGCATTACAATTAGCAGATGTAATGTTGGGGGGGCACGGGGAGAGCTGTACAACTCAGAGAAGATAAGTAATGATTCTATAGCATCTCACTACGCTTATGTACAGTGACTTAATGGGGTTGGTGGGGGGGACCTGATGAAGGGGGTAGTTTAATCACCATAATATTGCACATGTAATTGTAGATTAATGATACCAAAATAAATTATATTAAAAAAAGTCAAGTTCAATTTCTAGATCAAAATAAGATGTTCAAATCTTAGAGTCCCTGGTAAGAAGCAGGGATAATTTTTTAAGGGTCGGCTGAATTAGATGACATGTAGGTCTCCAGCTACAAGGATGGAAGTATTTTCATGGCACTGAGTTGCTCTGAAGGATGTAGAGACCAGGGACTTCTAAGTGCCATGCCAATAAAGCTGACTTTCTGGCAACTGCCTGTTGTGTGACCCTACTGCTGAAAGAGTTATACCTCTCGTTTTGCTGAGAGAAGAACTGGATTCATTTCTCTACCAGGTGAATAATGCAGGAAACCAACCTAGGAATTTTGATGCTGCTATACTCCCTACTGATTCAGTACAAGGAAAAGCAGCTTTTAAAATTCTGAAGCATAAAAGATGCAGTGTTTTTCTTTAAACCAGAAGGCAAGCAATTAGATCAAAATACACCCAAGCTAATTAGTTCTACCTACTTCTTAATAATTATGTTATTACCAGAATTTGAAAAAAAGTTGGCATCAAATTCTTTAAATGCCTAAAAATGAGCGTATTTTTCTTCTGATCAACTATAAAATTATGAGATGTCAAAAACAACTTACATGCCTTTTCTGTTCTGAGAAATTGGTGTTAATGGTTTTTAGAGCCATGAAATTTTTTCTTTTTAAAAGTTAGATTATTTTTTGTAACGCTTATTTGTTTGAAATAACTTTTGCCAAGAAACCAAACCTTGAAATATCTTTTCTGACTGCAGCTTTAAGTTTATGTCATTCAAAATGATTATAATTTTAGGAGTACTACATAATATATAGAATACATGTTTTTTTTTTTCAATGCAGATTTTCACACCCTTGGCATTCTTTTCACATTTGTTGTCAGAGTTAAGATTACTATGTTATGTTTCTGGAAATTCAACTTAAATGTTTTTAGAAATTGTACCATTAAAAAAGTAGCAGTTTGCAGAAGAGGTAAAATTAGGACTTTACCAAAATAGCCATCAAAAGAGAACAAATATACCACAGGATAAATTGCTGAACCTCTTGGAGCCACCTCTCCCTATAGGAAATTACTTCGTCTTATGCATACAAATGTCATATGAAGCTACTCTGTTTACATTTGTGCTTCCTGACATGTGACCTGTGACTAAATACTGGAGCCTAAAGAAAGCTAATTTCCCTTTACCCACCAGTGTCATGAATTCCTAAGTTTGCACTCTATCCTCATCCTTTTAGGCCTTCCTTCTGTAAATGACCCTTCTCTTGAAGGAGCCATAGCCCTACAACACAGTTGAACTTCCCTCTAATGCCATCAGCTGCCAAGAGCCAGAATCAAGAAGAGTAGCCTCAGCTATTCCCCTGGGGACCAGTGGCCCTGGCTCCTGCCAGACCGCCAAGGATCACCAGCACGCTGCCCTGAGGAAGGCTAGAGCTCCCAGAGTGGGAAGCGGCAGACAGACAACTGCCAGAAAGGCAGGCCATCCTGCTCGGCGGCTGGCGAGTGCTGTCCGCAGCGGGCACTCCTTCAGAGACCCTCGGAGAGCAGGCCAGTTGTCAGAGAAAAGGCAGCATCTGAACTGAGCCTTGAAGACTGACCAGGATGTCAATAAGGAGAGACTGCCTCACGTGCAGGGATTACAGGCGGGGGCTGCCACTTTGCAAATGGAAGAAAAAGCTGGCTGCTGTAAGAAAGGAGAGTTTCAGTTTGGCTCAGGTCTGAGTTTGTGCAGGTGACTCAAGACAGAGGGATGGTGTGCTGGGAGGGTAGGTTGTGAGGCTGGAATGGGACTGTTGGAAGTTCTAACTTCAGGAGGTAAGTTCAGCAGCTACTGGTGATTAGGTCCTTTCTTTCTATGACTGAGTATTACTCTGAATACTTGGCTTTGCTGATATTGCTGCCCTGAAATGAGAGAGAGTTCCAGGAAAAGGGTGAGAAAGGGCTGTGTTGCCCCTTTTTTTGTCTGCCTGGAATGAGCCCACACTTAGCCAACTGAGTTTCATCCCTTTGACACAGCATTCATTCTTCTGTCAGTTAGTAGAGGGTGCGGCAGAACGGAAACTGGTTTGAGCTTCTCATCCACTGATTCTTCAATACACACTGCGTGCCGAGGGTGTGCCCGGCACTGGGCCAGACACCAGGGAAATGAGGCTGAATGAGATCTTCTCTCAGCACCCAGGAAATTTAGAGTCTGTACAATCATTTTGAAAAACTGTTTCTTAAAAGTTAAACAGGCACCCCTATGTTTATCACTGCATTATTGACAATGGCCAAGATATGGAAGCAACCAAAGTGTCCATCAGTAGATGAAGATGTGGTATAGAACACAATGGAACATTATTTAGCCATAAAAAAGAAAGAAAATCTGCACTTGTGACAACATGGATAGACTTAGAGGGTATTATGCTAAGGGAAATAGCATGAATATTGGAGAAAGAAGTACCATATGATTTCACTTACATGTGGAACATAAAAACAAAACACAATAAAATGAACAAAACAGCAATAGACTCATAGACACTGAGATGTGACTGGTGGCTACTATAAAGGAGGGGTTGGGGTGGGTGGGTGAAACAGGTGAAGGGCATACAGAGGCACAAAATCTCATTTATGATATAAATGTCATGGGGATGAAAGTACAGCACAGGGAATATAGTCAATACTTCTGTAACATGTTGATAGATAGCAACTGCCCTAGTTGGGGTGAGGATTTAATTATGTATATAACTGTTGAATAACTATGTTGTATACTTGAAACCAATATAATATTGTACATCAAACTACATTTCAATTTAAAAAAATCAAGAAAAGTTAAACAGGTACCTATTCTAGGAGCAATTCTGCTAGGTATTTATTCAAGAGAAATGATAACCTAATTCACAAAAGCCTTGTATAAGATTGTTCACAGCAGCTTTATTCCTAATAGCCAAAAACTAGAAATAAGCCAGGCATCCATCAACAGAAAAATGTATAAAAAAATTCATCAATGCTAGATTACTCTGTAATAAAAGGGAACCAACTATGGATTCATGCCGTAGCATAGATACATCTCAAACATAAGCTGAGCGAAAAAGCTGACACAAGAAGGCACATAATGTCTGATTCCATTCCATTCTAGAACAAGCAAAATGAACCTGTGGTTATAGGATAGCAGATTAGTTGCCTCTGGGGGTGGGGCTCAGTTAGTCAGGAGTGTAACGGAGCTTTCTAGAGTGATGAAAATCTTCGGTGCTTTGAGATTCTTTCCACAAAACTGACTGAATAGTTAAAATCTAAGCATTTCGCTGTATGTAAATTATATCTCAAATAATATAAAACATCTTAGAATCTAAAAGGAAAACAAGTGACAAAATATGGTGGAAATAAAAAGGGCCTAAAGGAAAATATAAGGACCACACAGGAGAGGCTCCCAACCCAGAATAAGAGGGGCTGAAGAAGGTGACCCTGGAGCTCAGTCTTGAAAATTGAGTAAGAGTTGACCAGGCTGAGAATAAAGAGCAGAAGAGAGAGGATATTCCCAACAAAGGAAATAGATGTACAAAAGGTAGGGGGGCCTGACCTTTTGCCTAATGGAGAGAACTTCATATGGCTGGACTACTGACAGAGGGCAGAATAAAATGAGGTGAGGCTGAGAGATCAGAGGCCAGATCAGGCACAAAACCTCCTGTGCTCCATCAGAGATGACTAGCTTTCAGCACATGGCACATTTGAATAAGCCCAAGAAAGCTGACCCAGAAAATCCCTAAGAGGACTGGACTTGAACCCCTATCCACAGTCCAAATGCTGGCCTGGGGGCTAAACAAATCTCTATCATAAATTCATCACGTTGGATTTGCTCTTCAAAAGACAACCCATATAGTCAATCAATCTGGGACATGTCATTTGGAATTCAACCATTCCCAAGGGAGAAAAAAATGTATTCGAAGGGTGTGCCGCAGGCAATGAATTTATTTCAACATCCACATACACTAGTGTTTTTCAAGGAATAGTAACCGTGAAAGATGCTGGGCTGGAAAACAGGATGCTGTAGTTAGATAGGACTGGGAAGCACCTCTTTTGAATATACACGTGCAAAAAAGTTTTGAAAAAAGCTGTGTAGTCCTGAAACCAGTATTTCCCAATATTATCTAATTATGGGAACTTTTTATCATGTAACCTAATAACAGCCAGTGGAATCATGAAACGTTTTTAAAGAAGTGTCCTCTTAGGTAATATCCAGAAGAGACATAATAAGCCAGGTCACCAGAGCCACCATTCTGGAAGCAGTCCAGTGGCTGTGACCAAATGTACCTGTAATGACCTTCCTGAACACAGTGATGCTGACCATGCCTGCTGAGTACCTACTTCCCAGGTGCTCCCCCTTCCTGAACATACGCAACAGCGGTGGCAGTGATGATTCCCGTGCTGAGTACTTCCCAGGCTCCAGGCATGGGTTTGTCTTCTGTGATCTTCCTACCACCTACAAAGTAGGCACTACCAGAAGTCCAATTTTATAGATGAGGAAACTCAGACACATCAAGTAATTTTAAGAAAGTAAATACAAGTAGTAAGTGAAAGAGCTGGAATATGAACCCAGGTGTAATTTCCAAGCCTTCTATCTTAATCATATTCTAGTCAGCCATCTCCATGTTCAATATTAATCAAGTGCATCCATTCATGCATTCATTTGCTCATCCATTCATTCACTCAAATCCTTCACTTAAAAGTGAAGTACCAATAAATTCATGTAAAGTTCCTTACTTTGGGGAAGTGTGTTTTTTAGTCTATTTTTGCTGAAACCTGGTTTAGGAGGTGGGAGATTATCTTCTCACCTTTGAAGGGAAGGGAAATATCACATCACCTACTCTTCCTCATAGGAACATGTATAGTCTTGGCCATTCTGGTCAAAAATGGTATTGTCAAGAAGGTTTTGATCCTAGTGGTGTTTTTGTGTCGGTGTGGGTTCAGTCACTTAATCAAGGCCTTCATAAAACACACTTTGTGAAGTTTTCCTGAACCATACATCTTCAAAGTTAGCCAATGGTCTCTCTGAAAAACCTGAAAATAATCATCTCTTAAAAACTTGAAAATCATCACTAACAGCCATCAACAGGACATTTGTTAGTTAATTATTTTACCTTTAAGCCCACCTTGATTTATAAAAATGTATTGTGTCTCTACGTGGGTGCATTGGTGGGTGTGTGAATCTGAATCTTTAGTAGGCAAGAGAGAAATCCGCCAAACATATCTGCCATATATATAAACATCTACATCTCTTATCTGATAAATATAAAGAGGGAATACTTTAATTCACTGACAGCATCATTTACAAAAATCCTTCTGTATTCTTACCAGGAGCAATAACTTCTTTGACTAGGATAATTTTTATGTGGTTTTTCCCAGTACTTTGTTCTCAGGCTCACACAGTTCAGAGGAAGGCTTTTTCCCCCCATCTTCATTAAGGCCTCTCAGAGCAAAGGGATGCTAAAAGACAAAGTTAGTATCCAATCTGTCATAATGCTTTACCTCTGTCTGCTTGTTCAGCATAAAATAACTAAAAAAATTTGGTAATCCATGTAGATAGTTGAGTACCTACAGAGAAAGCTAAATATGTGCTGCCCCACCTCTACCTCCCTGTGGTATTATTGCATTTTTCTTTCAAGGGGCATGTCGCTCCAGTCCAGGATCCCCAGCAAGACATCAGTGTGCCTTTTCTCACACTGGAGCCTGAATGCAAAATATGGCCTCATTACTACACGCTGACTAACAGACCATCACATTTTGGCTAACATGTTCACTGTGTTTTCTCCCTCTGATCTGTGTGCCAATGAAAAGTAGTTTGCATATGCAAAACTTTGTGAAATAAAACTTTTATTTTAGAGCTCATGCTAAACAGAAGCAGCAAGCATCTAAAAATAAAAAATGAGCTCTACTTGTGTATAAGATATATGCCAATCTGGATAATCTAACAAATATCAAAAATAGTACAACTTTGGTAGGAATAAATTCAACAAGAGTCAGAAGTTTCACGGACTCATTGCAAGTAATACAGCTTTGAAAGATTTTAGTTTTTTAAAAAGGGTTTGGTATTAATCACATGGAATATACATTAAGCTTCCATACTGTTATTATAAGAACACCCCAAAACAGAACCATATGGAAGCCTGCACAATATTATATATATATAATCTCCAAGAGTTTAGGATTAATTTTAAGAATATTTAGTAGCTCCTTATATACTATGCTAAGAAAAAAAAAACCCAGCATAGCTACAGTTCAGATGCAACAGTCCATCTGAAATGACAAGAATACAAACCTAACATCCTAAACATGCAGATTCCAGAAGCTTCTGGCAAAGTCAAGTATGTGAAGTCTCCTTAACTTCTAATATCACACCACACATCTTCTGCCATCTGCCTCTAGCAAATGTCAGTGTAAGCCCAGGATGGAAACATGCTTCCTTCCTGAATCACTCCTACGAAGACTTCCAAAAATGTGGCCTACTGCAGTTGAGCATGATTGCCCTGAATTCAGGGGAAACAATCAAACAAACAAAGCCTCTTTCAGTAATCCAGAAGCATCAAGAATTCCCTCATTTAAATGACCAGTACCTAAACCGAGGCTAACAGAGCCTTCTATACTACTGATAGCTCAGTAAAGGGCTACACCATTCTTGAGAAATGGTAACTTCAAAAATCAGAATCTATAAGCAAGTACTGAGGCTTTCCAAGGACGTTAGAAAAAAAACTTTAAAAACGCCTCCTCGTTTGGGGTTTCACATGAAGAGGTCTCTGAGCATGCAATTCCTGGTTTCTGTTGCTGGTCAATTTATGAGACTCTTAGAGACCAATGCCCTTATTGCAGTGTTACAACATTCTGTATGATTAATTGATTGCAAATCGCTGCAGAGGATGCCAAGATTACTGGTAGGAAGCAGGTCATTAAATAAAATTAAAACTCTGCCAATGTTTTGCTTGTAAACATTTCTTCCAAAGCCTTATAGCACCATTCCTTACAAAATGGCCTCAATTCACAGGGGAAACAGAGTGTCCTGTATTTCTGGTGGATGATCCAAATATTCTATATTTAATCCAAACACACACCATGTTATGTTGCAAGAAGAAAAGGCTGTAGTGTAATGAAATTTGCACAAGGAGAGCTATGGAAAAGAGTCATCATGAAAATAATTGAATTTTGCACAGCCTTACTGTGAAATTGTTCAGTTAAAGACTCCAAGTCTATCCCGCATAACTGGAACCTTTATAAGACTGCATTTTTCCTTAGGTAAATCTTCAAACCAAGCATTAACATTTCAAATTAAATTGAATATCTCATCCAGAAAGAGAATGGGTACTTTGGCCCCTTATCCAAGGAAACTCAACAGTGATTTATCATGGCAAATTAACATCTCCATAGATCAAAACTCAGGCCCAGGTTTTTTTATTATCTGGCTCAAAGTTTGAGCAGAACAACAGGACAAAACTTCTCCCCCTCAGCCAGCTGTGTCTGGGAATTCACCAGCTGAGAACACATAGGTGCCTTTCAGTCCATTAGTCTAGGATAAAACAAAGAGATATATTTCTTAAGATGCCGCCACACTTTATTCTAAGATTGCTATAATAAATGTGGTTCTTTCAGGCAATGTTTTAAGGCTGACAAGTAGAAGGCTGTCCCACGGAAATTGGTTCATATTCTAGGAGTGTATTTAACTAAATAAATACTAATTATTTTGCCTGGGGAGATACACTGAACTGGTAAAAACAGGATTTAGAAGAAGAAAAATGGCTTAAGAAAGTGTTTGAGCTAGCTGCTCATGTTTAAATTTACTGGTGTTTGAGCTACTTTATGGTTAAAAAATAACCTCAGTGAACAGATGGGTTGATTAAGCATTACTGATATAACAATTAATTACTAAATTATTTGTCTGCCATTTTCCTAAAATAACAGTGATGGATCCATTTCTACTTGTTTAGAATAAGTTAAAGCACGTTATGGAAAACACATTTTAACTTTTTAAGTTTTCATTTGCTCCGCATAGCCATGTGGGGCTATAGCTAGAAGGTTCTCAATGGAAAAATAGCTCACATAAAAAGATGCTTTCTAGAGCTGTACAAAGAATACCTATACCAAACTGGTAAATAGGACTGTACATCAGTAAACAAATTTATTTCAAATTAATGAGAAGAAAAGTTGGTAATTGTTAAAGTCTGTTACTTAAGATCCAGTAAAGTATCAAAGGCAAGCAATCTTGCAGTTGCCCTGAC
Source organism: Smutsia gigantea (assembly GCA_032199065.1). Lineage (NCBI taxonomy): Eukaryota > Metazoa > Chordata > Mammalia > Pholidota > Manidae > Smutsia > Smutsia gigantea. The sequence goes on along the minus strand of JAVSCE010014621.1, from coordinate 300,793 downwards.
ATTTTAGGAATGCCATGGGACAAACAGCCATCTTACAAGTTTTGAAATGCACTCTATCCAGTTAGCTAGCCTGAGCACCGGCTTGGCTTGCCTGAATTGACTCCCATCGCACCCACAGCTCTGCTATCAGAGTCAAGCTGTGTGGCGCAAGCTCACAGTTGCTTTTATTTCTGTTAAAGAGTGTGGACCTTGACTCCTTCGTTTATGTCATAAATATTTATCAAATGTTCATTATATGTCAAGCACACTGCTTGCTGCCTGTGACAGAGCAATTTAACAAAGAAGGCACATGTAGTTCCCCAACCCGATAAAGCTTATTCTATAATGGGGCGGACACCAATTATTACACACGTAATTAATTCAAATTATGATAAGTGCTGAAGAGGTGCTTCCTAGTGATTCTGAACCTTGGTTTTTGTCAGATTATTCAGGATTAATAATTGATTCAGGCCAACAAAACTCAAAGAGAAATTAAGGTCATGATGAGCCAAACACAATTTTTAAAGTGAGAAATGGCGTAAGGCAAAATACTCCTGCTGGCTGTTCTCATTTTCTTTCTATTAGGAAAGCCTACTCAGGGAACCCAAGTATGATGGGATGTTTTCCTGGGGATATATTGATATCATGCAACCATTTATATGCTGCTACCAATGAGGCCTGGATGTTCTGTAGATATGGAAACTCTACATCCCAAACTGAAACACTCAGTTTTGTCACCAGAATATTTCTTATGTTTGGTTCTGAAACATGGTTGACTGATGTGACTTCTTCCTCCATAGAGAGGAACAAAGGGAAGCAGCTGAAGGCTGTGCTTCCTGGGCAACTCTGGCAATGTACCCACACATGCTTCCTCTTAGACCAATACAGAAAGGGAGTTACCTTTTCCATTCGAATATATTTCCATTCTTAGTAAAAAAATTCCCCAGTTTACAGTTGTTGCTTTTTAATCATATTTTAAACTCTCGGCTCCCTACTGACATTTAGGAAATACTTTCATTTTTATCAGCAGGCTATCCCTGAGTCACAGTTAGAATGAATTATTTCCAGAAGGTAGGAAGGAAGCCAATGCTTTCTGAATCCCAGGACATGCTAGCGTTTTTGTTGTTGTTGTTCTGTTTACATTTCCTTCCCTTTTGTTTAGACAGGGAATTAAGACTTAGGGATTATGCTGCAGCCATAGGAGCACAAGTTAGCGTTTGAAGGGAGGTTCTCTAACATTAAGCCCAGCAGCCCAGGTTGGTGCAAGGATAGATGATGGGCTGGTTGCTTAGGAGTCACCTAAGGAGAAGATCAGACACACAGTTTTGCAGGCTACAACCAAGTCCTACCAAATCAGAATCTCTGAACAGAGGAATTCACACTTTATTGCATTCTCCCAGGAACCATGGTGCACAGCCAGATACAGTACCCATGGTTCTAGCAACCAATCCCACCCATGGTATCTTACTTCTCATTAGCCTCAGAGTTAGAGGGCGGCCCCTCCATAACACCATCCAGGATTTTGGGAGCTGAAGTTGGGGGAAAATTCTCTCCAAGTTTTAAGCTACTGGCCTTAAAGACCATGTAGTACATTCAACTCCATTCTTCTACATTCATCTTTTCACAGAGACTGAATAAAAAATGAAAGAGAAAAGTTGCCTTATTTGAAAAACAGAGACAGTAACCATCATCTCACAAGACTTTGTAGGGACAAATGAATTCATATGAGGTGAGGTTTTGAATAGCATGAAGTGCCATATAATATTACATTATTAACTCAACCAAATTGAATGAATTGGGATGATATTTCCAAACCAGGAGGAGTATAACCCCCTCATTTAAGTGGAGAAAAAAATAAGTTAGACCACTTGTTTTTATAAATAAAGTTTTACTGGAACACAGCTAATTTCATTCTTTATGCGTTGCCTATGGTTGAGTTCAAGCTACAATGGCAGAGCTGATTCCCTGCAACAAAGACCTGATAGACTCAAAATCTTCACTAGATGATCCTTTAAGAAGAAGCTGCCACCCACTGAACCAGCTGGTCATTTCCTTCTTAGACAAACATGAAACAACGGTCCTCAGCTGAACGCTCCACATTTTAAGCAAGCCCTAAGAATGGAATCTCCATCGTTGGCTGGATATACGGGTGAGGTAGGAGACAGTCCCCAGATTCTGATTTGTGGAAGGGGTGATGCTACCTTTGCAGTTTGGGATCACTGTCCCATGAGTCACTGAGACTTACAGAGCATGCCTTATCCTTTAGGTATGTTTGGTTCATAAACGGTTGCAGTCTTCCCTTCCAAACCCAACCCTTACTTTCTTTGAGAATAAAGCCACACTGTATTAGAAAGGTAAAATACATGGCCCACAGACCATATAGATGTGTATATGCATACATGTATGCATATATCTTTTTTCATGTTTTAAGCTAAGGATGACCCAAGGCCAAGCCTAACCTCTGATATCATTCATGCAGAGTGGGCCCCTATTTCAGCAGCTTGTTCAAACCAAACTGGATCCCAGGGCAGGGATGAACAGGCAGCCACATGGCTGGCTGGCTGCCTCTGAATCCACCCACCTGCTGGTTTTGCTCTCCTGCTGTGTACTGGGCTTTCTGTGCTAAGACGGATGGCCCTGGCCCAGTTGGCTCACACAGCCAACCTGCCCCCAGAGAAGAACTATGCAATCAGGAAGTTGGCAGGCAGCACCCATGGCTCACCAGGCTATACAAGCAAATGGCATGTTTGCCTTTCCTAGTACAAAATCTGCAAAAGCCAAAAATCAATCATCTATACTTGCTGGTGAGCAAGATTAAAATTGAACCTTTGAGACCAGTTCTTTATAGTCTTGTCATGATGCAGATTCCTGACAGCAAGTGATATTATGGTTTCCTTTACTATGTCACCCAAAGCAATGGATAGTCAAGATTCTATAAGAAAGGTAAAGAGTTGCCCAAAATTAATCCCAATTTTGATTTCTACAAACTTCTATAGGTATACTGGGATAAAAATTTGATGTCATAATCAAAGTCCTTAATCCTTTAGCTTTAATTTCATTTAAGCCACCCAAAATATAGGCTTCTAGCATCTCTCCCATTCAGAGAACTTAAAATTCCCATAACTCCTAAATTAAGGTCTAGGTTTGGAAATATGTCTAATGAATCTACAGATGCATTATTTTCTGCTCTAATTCCTGTGTGCTTACATAGGCTTATAGCAGATACCTATATCTGCATATACGTATTTATCAATTTTACTGTTATATAATTTTTTTAAATTCAATTCACTTCCCTAAACCAAGTAAAAGAAGCTCACAATGGAATTATAGTTCAACTTTGGTACATAAAAAAAAAAATTAAAGCCTTCATGACACCTAGAAATATTGCAGTGAGAAAAATAATCATTTTATCCTGTGTTAAGGGCTGAATTGTGTCCCCCCCCATTCCCCCAAAAAAGTTACCCTCCCCCCTCCACTACTTAAAAATGTATTTGGAGATAGCCTTCAAAAAGGTAATTGAGTGAGGTTATTAGGGCAGGCCCTAATACAATATGACTATTGTCTTTATAAGCGATTAGGACACAGACATGCACAGTGGAAGACCATGTGAGAACAGAGGGAGAAGACGGCCCCGCTATACGCCAAGGAGAAAGGCCCTCAGAAGAGCAAATCCTGCCAACACTTGATTCAGCCTCCACATCATTTGTGATGATCCTCCAAATTTATTTGTGAGGAAATAAATTTCCATTGTTTAAGCCATGCAGTCTGTGGTACTTTATTATGACAGTCCTAGCAAACTAATGCATCCCCTTTTTCAAATACACCTTTGTCACTGAAGTTTATAGCATCTCATGCCAGTTTCAGTTTTATGGGAAATTGCCTGAAGGTCTTTGGCAAAGCTTCTTTCCACAAAGATTATACAAATAAGGGGCCCATTTCTGAATTACAGAATATTTTGAAAACAGAAGTTATCATATACTCACTTCTTAAAGACTTTTAAATACTAGCTACAGTGTAGCTTTTTATTTGGAAATTTTCTATTTCTTTCCATATGTAAAAAACATGTCCTTGAAAGCTTAACACAGCTGTCTCTATTTAAAAAAAAAAAACATTGCCAAGATGAAATATTCTGAATACAATGCTTTGAGTCGTGAAAATATTTTGATGGGCACCAAATTCTAATGCGCAGTAAAGAGAAACAACCTTTTGGAATCCAAACTTAATAAAGTTACTCTTTTTCCAATATCTACATGACTAAAGCATAAAATCTGGCTCTTGATTTAAATTTTATCACATGTGTGGCAAAACTATCATATTTTAACAACAGTGAAGAGGAGCTTCTTAGGTGACTTGTAAATATTGAGGGCCAGATAAAAATATAAAAAACAATAACTGGAAAGGGAGACTAAGAAGATTTCAGACTAATTTTCATAGTTTTCTCTGTTGATTAATGACAAAGGCAAAAATCATAAACGAATAGATGCACTGAATAAACAGTTCTGGAACTCTAAAGCTAGGAGGTAAAACAAGCCACAAGAGTAAGGTGTGTGTTTTGCCTTTAAGAATACTAATATTGTTGAGCATTTCATGGGACCAATTATATATTAATTGTCCTACGAGGATTATATTGCTTAAAGAAATACAAACTTTCTGTAGTCTTAGCTAGTATCCCTCAGAGGACTGCAGATTAAGTTTTTAAGCTAACCATCTCTTCCAATATAAATAAAGTCAAATATAGATTTGGATTTAATGTGCAAACAACCAAGATTTTGTTCATGAAACAACTTCCAAAACCAGAGAATAAAGTTCTTTAAAGTGCTACCTTTAAAAAATGTTTACAAATAAGAGGGGCTATTATTAGACAACATTAGAGAAACAAATTATCCTTAAGAAAATGTGTCTTATGGGAAAAAAGTGAAGCTAAAGTATATTTAAGATACCTGAGATGTTCAGAACCCATGCAAGCATTGGCCACCATAATCCAAAAAGATGTAGAAATATTTTCCAAATGATAATATTAAAAAGGGAGGGAGGGGAAGAAAACAACAAATCTGGTCCTGCTAGGCATTTCAACAAGATTTATTCTATTTCTACTACAACTTCTTAAAAAGTACCCTGCAGAGCAGCTTTCTAGTAACTAACAATTGATAGTATAATGGTTAAGAGCACCGGCTCCAGAGCCAGTCTCCCTAACTCCCAGAACTTCCTTCCCGAGTTACATCTCTGGCTCTGCCCTTACTAAGCTGTGTGACCCTGGACGAGTCACTGAGCCTCTCTCTATGTCAGTGGGCTCTGTCAGCTGGAGAGAGTAACAGAACCACCTCAGTGGACGGTTTTATTAAATGGGTTTTTCCATACGAAACCTTAGCGTGGTGCTTGTGATTTGGTAACTGGTGGCAGCTGTGATGAAGAGCAATTAAAAAACCAATCACACCCAGAACACACAGGGCACAATAAAATGGTGGTTAGAATGAGCCAGCCAACGCGAATTCCAATCTGGGTGACAGCTAAACACATTCAAGAATTTTATTTATACACGATTATTTCCATCGGGCTCACTGTGCCGGAAATTCCCATTTCCCCTCATCTGAGCTGGTTATCCGCACACGGTACCGAGCCAGACAAGAGAGGAGGCTATTCTTTAAGGAGCTGATTTAAAACAGCTGACCTCAGGGCCCAAGGATGAAATCTGCAGCAGAGCATTGACCAAACACGGTTAGAGGTCCTTAACCAAAACACCAGCTGAGAACATTACAGGAAAATTTTGTTAGCCAGCATATTGTGAGCCATGGGTCCACAGTAGGAGTCCCTGACGACCACTAGCCCAAAGAGCCAGCAGCCAGTGGGACCTCGGGACGCTCGCAGCGCACGTCCTGATTCCAGCTCAGACTTGTTCCCTCTCCAGCAGCACAGGCGCCGCCCGCAGAGCAGAGTCGGGGAGAGACCCTGTGCTGGCTGTGCTGCTCTCAGCTGGAAGAGCCGGGGGAGCTGCAGAGTGCTTAGAACACCTTGATCTGGCCCTGACAACCCTCTTAAGAATATATACCCAGTTTTCATTCCACTTCCTTATCACCTCCTAATCCCTTTCCCTCCTCCAGAAACTGCGTATCTCTTTTAAGTAAACAAACATAAATAGGGTTTTTGACTAGTTGCAGAACTCCCCTGCTAAATAGCACACATGGCATTTCTGATCTAACCCCTCCTTACACACACCAGGATGTTCTTGAGAGATTTAGGCCAAAGGTGATTTTCCTCTCTTCTGTCCATGTCCTGGGTGTCCTGGGCCTACACTGTATTGGAGCCATAAGTACATTTTCTCTGCATTTCCCTCAGCTACACTTAATTCCTTACATGTGGAGAGACGGGTTTTGTGTATAATCACTGTTTATTTCCTTAGCACATTTTCTATCTCCTGCAAGTGCGCTGCCAAATGTTTAAAAGCTCTCTACTTTGAAGCCCAAGTCAACAGAAAAAGATGAGAGATATACAACAGAAAGGAAGAAATACTTGTTTTAAACAAAAGCCGAGTGTGGTTTAACTCAAACTGAGTTTTTGAGTTATACCAAAGCACGTATATACCACACTGACAAGAACACATAAAGCACTGTAAACAGCGACTTAATGAATCAGGACAACACAGCACCATGTACGCAGAAAACACATTATGCAACGTGGTCTCCGTAGTGCTAAAATTACAAGATAATACATTAAAGGAGTTGTTTCCTGAATGCTGCGTATTTTTTTAAATCCCAGTGAATTATCCAAGTGTATTTTTGCCTCTTGTATTTGAAGAGTATTTGAAATGTTGCTTTAAAGAACTACCTCATTCTCTCCTATATGCTGACAAGGAGTAAGAATGTTACATCAGTGACTAAATAATGCAGAGCATTATCCACTCCTTAGAATGAACAGCTTTTGGACTAGTAATGAATCAACCTTCAGGCACTGTCAGAATTATTCCTCTCTAATTTGGAGAAGCTAAATGCCTTTACATTTTTTCATTGCTGAAAAATTATCCTGACAAACTAAGAATATATATTAAGCATAGAAACAAATCTGTGTCCAGTTCTGAAGATCTCTTTACTATGGCTTATTTTATGTTTCTGAAACATTTTGCTGTTGGTGACTTATTTCACATCCATGTGGCCAGCCATTTGTTTATTCTATTGTATGCCATCTGTTTTTCGGTGGAGAGTTTTCAAGTTCTTCTCATTCTCTACCTCATATCCCACAGAAAACAATTTATAATAGACACAGATTTAAATCACTTGGATTCATGTGGAGTTGGTAACTCGAGCTGCCTTTCATTTATATTTGGCAAATGCTTTAATGGGATTAGCAAATTGTGTTATTACGAGGTACTTATGGAGATACAACACCTTTTTTTTTACAATGACAAATGATGTTAACAGTTTCATTTTGGGGTATTTAATAGAAGTACAGGAGACTTCACTAACGTTGCAGAAAATTGCCCTGATAGACAATAAAGTCCTGCCACAAACCCTGTCCGTATCTTTATTTCTACGAGCCAGTGAGTGTATCAACATGTGGTAGGGTCCCACAGTGAGGAATAAATATTAAGTTGTTCCACTTTTAAGGCAAGTTAATATTTAACCCACAGACCTGAAAACCCTGTCTGTCATGTATTTTGGCATCTTCTGAACCCTCCAAACATGGTCTACCATTTCTAGATACTGACAAGTGATGGCTCCAGACTTTCACAGAGAAAAGTTTATGCCATAGACTCCAATTCCAGCACCAATTTATTCCCATTCTAGGGCCCACTTTGATTTGCTCTAAAGAGAAAACTGTTCAGAGAAACTGCTTCTTGTTGAGACTACACAGATGACGTTTAAAGTATTAATTACCATTTTTACAAGACTCCTTGTTGCTTTGATGGAGAGGGGGTACCTGATGACAGGACCCAGCGACTGCCCACAGTTCATGGTTGACATCCCAGGACTGAGAAACGTCCATCTTGAGGTCAGCTTGATTTTCACCAGTCCTTCCCAAATCAGAATTAGATAACCTTGGGGGGTAAGCAGCATCCTCATGGATACCTGATGGAGTCGGTTTGGTGAAAGTGTTAAGTGACATCTGTACTAAAGCTTCATTGATGAAGAATGAATTTTCACGACATAAACTCTCAGATTGATTAAGTTCCATTACCTGTGTAATAGAGAAAAATATACAATTATTCCTCTAGCAATTTGCATGTTTCATAAAGTATTTATTCCAAATAGAATTTAGCCATTAAATTTTAATAAGAGGGAAGTCAAGAAGAACATTACCCTTGACCCCTTCCTGTCATCCTCTCTTAATGCGCTAGAACCAAAAACTTCAATTTGCTAGGTGCAGCTTATTTTAGGAAAAAAACAAACCAAACCAAGCAGTAGTGCTTTCTCCATTAAAGCTAAAGTTTCCTCTCTGAGAGCAGCACTTTCATTTTTGCTAAATAAAGTTAAAAATAGGTTCATTTATACATGAGGCATTTGCAACAAATATAATTTAGCCAACTTGAAAGGAAAATCAGATGCAACATTGATCTCTCTTATAAGTTTATCAATGCTGATACCTTTATACACTATCAATAAAAAGCATATACGTGCACATAGACCAGAAAAGCAAGCTCCCGGGACAAATGGGATTTGTCCAGCATGGTTAGAGAGGATGCAAATGGAACACAGAATCTTTGGGAAGGTTTCATCCTGCCCAGTCATTAATTAGTATCCTCATGTTAACTATTGTTAGTGAAATAGGTTTTGAATGTACTATGTCAAATTTACCAAAAAACGAATCCTGGAATCACAGTAGTATTGTACTTGCTAAATTTAGTACCTATAATGCACATTATTAGCTACCTGGCCAACTAAAAGCACATTTTTACAGAACTCTGAATACTGCATCATTAAAGAGGGTCCTTCAAGTACAGGAAAGCCAGCATTGCTCCTGGTGTGTGCCTCCAGGACAAACCTCGCCTTATTGGGACAACTCAATCCTGTTTCTTCCTTTGGGTAACGTTGTCTCCCAATAGGACCTGTGTCTTTCAAATTTCAAGTCAAGATGCACATGCATTGTCCCTGAAGTTTTCCAGCTTCTGCTACATATGGGGCACCTCGTGGGCTCTTACACAAGCGGTGAAAGGACAAACTTCTGGTCCACTTCCTAACCATGACTGAACCTGTCCTTGAGACGCTGCCTTACACACTGCGTCTGCGAGCCTGGAAGCCCCGTACCTCTGTGCTTCCTGGAGGAAACACCGCAGGAAGGCTACTCTGCCGGCTGTGTTTCCGGCCACACAGCAGGCTCTGCTGGACCCGCATCCTCTCCCTCTGCCTCTCCACCAGGCGCTGGCCCTCCCTCAGCCGCTCCAGGTTCTGCTGGTACTCCTGGAGCTGCTGGGCCAGCTTCCCACGCCTCCTCAGCAGCATCTCCTCCTGCGCCTGGCACGCGCTCTCTCGCTCCTGCAGCCAGCTCGCCTTGTCCTCCTGCTCCCGCTGCTGCTGGTCGCACCTGCGGTGCCAGCGCCGCTGGTCCTGCTGGAACTGGTGCTGGAGCTTGTGGATGTTGGCCAGCTCCTCCCGCCGCTTGTCCAGGTTGCGGCACTTCTCCTGGTCCCGAAAGAGGCTGCCTCGGAAGGAGGGGAGCGGGGGCAGGCTCTCCTGCTGCCGGAGGAGCAGCTTGTGGATCTCAATGTGGCTATCCTGAATGGTCAAGGCAGCCTACCAGAGCAGAAGAGGGAGAAACGTCAAGGCTTCCACATGATTGTGCTTTGGCTTGGAACCACCTCTAAACGCAAAAAGCATGAACAAATTACTTTCTCTTAATATCTCTGCCCTTTTTAAAGTTACCTCCAAAGACTAAACTTGCCACCTCGAATAAATAGGCTTATCCACATTTCCCAGCAGAAGGGCTTGGGAATTTATATACCAAAGAAATTAAACACAAAAGCAATACTCAGCCTCTTTTTCAGAAATGTGGTTCATTGCTGGTTTTTGGATAATATTTAAGCAAGTCTTCATAAATTCGTAAGACTGATTCCTATGCTGTGTTATTCTCTTTCTGAAGTCTCTCCAGTCAATAGTTCATGAGAATTGAAGGATCTTTGTAAACGTGGAGGTATCCTTTCAGTTCCAAATAAGAAATTACTTACACTACATTACATATGTGAGGACATAAAACTAAACCACTTAGAAACTTTTGGTATATAATCATTTTATAATACAATGTCCAAGAATATAATAGCCGTTAATAACATATTTAGGAGATACATAGGTGGTAAAGCTACTCTTGTTACTATTATTTCTTTGTATTGTAGCAGGAAGGTCATGCAAAAAACACATAAGCCTAGTTCATTTGTTCAATAGATTGCTAACAGGAGGCTGGATGGTTAAGGGAACACAGATATTCTCAAGCTCAGAGGACATTACCAACCAGATTAAAAAAACATTTTGAGTTAAAGTATCTGCCTGTGAAAAGTTTGGTAGCATCACAGGAAATAATTGCTAAAATTTGGAAGGATTCCAAAAATGAAAAAATTTTCTGTGAATGCCCTTGGAAGCTTTTAATTTTAAAAATTCTCATTTAAAGCACAAAGAAGCAGAGAAGGGACAAACTGAAAATGGCTACATACTGGGTATGTGCATATGTTTTGACTCATTGTGAAAAATTATTACTCTCCGAGGGATAAATTCAGATTTTTCTTTCCCAAGAATTTTTAAAACTGTCCATGCAGTAGATGCTGGGAGATGGGGATTTGACCATTAGTTCTTTGTTAGAATAGCAGTTTCTGAGACTTAGGAAGATCAAAGAACTAAGATATATTTTAAATGGGTCCTTGTCTTGGAATAAGACTCAAAAATGTATTCATTGGGGCCTTTTGAAATAAAAATTATTTTTAACTTTGAAAAATTTTAAATTTCAAATTCACAGGAATATTTCATTTTCTTTTAGAAAGTATAAAGAAAACAATGACTATCATTGAGACTAGGTACTAATTACTTTGAACTTTAAATATGAAATAATTAGTGAATAATAAACCATTCAGGACTCTGCTGACTTGGCTACAGCAAATTGTAGACTACATCACCACTTAATTCTGACAAATCCTAACAGCATCACTGTGGCAAAACAAAAATCCAATATTTTATATGCAGAAACTACCATAGGCAATGATAACTCTCATGAAAGGGTCACACTGGACTAATGAAGCACAACCATGAAGTATTCTTCATGTCTACTTAACACTTGGAATGAGACTATTGTCTAGCACAGGGGTCAAATTTGAAGACTGGATATTCATTTTTATTTAGAGTTTATATTTAGGACAGAAACAGCCCTTTCTTTTCAAGTTTAGAGAAATTCCCAATTCACTCTCTTTTCTTCACTGAAATGACTCTGTGTCCTTTCCTTTTTGACCTTTATATGTCTCATCTCTAATTCTGCTCTCTGAATACAGGGACCAAATTTCATTTTCATCTGATTCAAAAATGTTCATGTAAAAACTTCAATCACGCATAAGAGATTCAGCTTCAAAAGAGATAACTGTGCCATAAAAAGAAATCCTTCAGAGCCCATATCCGCAGATCAGCTCAAAAGCTTTGGTAAAGAGAACCCACTTTAGACTTTAATATTTCCCATGGTGCTTCAATCTAGTGTGAAGCAAAAAAATTACGTCATTAGGTCAGATTTTCTGACCCTTGAATCCACTTAGGACTGCATTCAAGGTTGAAAAGAAGAGATATGATCTTGTGAGTATTTTCATCAGACAATACAAGCTGGGATACTCAATGCTTTAATCCCCGCAAAGTTCATAAACCATCAACAACCTATATTCCTTCTCACTTAATGTTTAAAATAAAGAATATTTGGTTTTTTGTTCTTTTTTATACTTTATTTTGGTATCATTAATCTACAATTATATGTGCAATATTATGGTTATTTGGTTTTTTGTTCTTTTTTATACTTTATTTTGGTATCATTAATCTACAATTATATGTGCAATATTATGGTTATTAAACTACCCCCTTCATCAGGTCCCCTCCACCTTACCCCATTACAGTCACTGTCCATCAGCATAGTGAGATGCTATAGAATCACTACTTGTCTTCTTTGAGTGGTACAGCCCTTCCCATGCCCCCCAACATTACATCTGCTAATCATAATGCCCCTTTTTCCCCCTTGTCCCTCCCTTCCCACCCATCCTCCCCAGTACCTTTCCCTTTGGTAACTATTAGTCTGTTCTTGGGTTCTGTGAGCCTGCTGCTGTTTTGTTCCTTCAGTTTTTTTCTTTGTTCCTATACTCCATATATGAGTGAGATCACTTGATACTTGCCTTTTTCGGCTTGGCTTATTTCACTGAGCATAACACCCTCTAGCTCCATCCATGTTGTTGCAAATGGTAGGATTTGTTTTCTTCTTATGGCTGAATAATATTCCATTCTGTATATGTAGCACCTCTTCTTTATCCATTCATCTACTGATGGACACTTAGGTTGCTTCCATTTCTTGGCTACTATAAATAGTGCTTCGATAAACATAGGGGTGCATCTGTCTTTTTCAAATTGGGCTGGTGCATTCTTAGGGTAAATTCCTAGGAGTGGGATTCCTGGGTCAAATGGTATTCCTATTTTGAGTTTTTTGAGGAACCTCCATACTGCTTTCCACAATGGTTGAACTAATTTGCAGTCCAACCAGCAGTGTAGGAGGGTTCCCTTTTCTCCACATCCTCGCCAACATTTGTTGTTGTTTGTGTTTTGGATGTTGGCCATCCTCACTGGTGTGAGGTGATATCTCATTGTGGTTTTAATCTGCATTTCTCTGATGATTAGCGATGTGGAGCATCTTTTCATGTGCCTGTTGGCCATCTGAATTTCTTCTTTGGAGAAGTGTCTATTCATGTCCTTTGCCCATTTCTTGATTGAATTATTTGCTTTTTGTTTGTTGAGGTGCATGAGTTCTTTATATATTTTGGATGTCAACCCCTTATCAGATACGTCATTTATGAATATATTATCCTATACTGTAGGATGTCTTTTTGTTCTACTGATGGTGTCATTTGCTGTACAGAGCTTTCCAGCTTGATATAGTCCCACTTGTTCATTTTTGCTTTTGTTTCCCTTTCCCAGGGAGATATGTTCATAAAGAAGTTGCTCATGTTTATGTCCAAGAGATTTTTGCCTATGTTTTTTCCTAAGAGTTTTATGGTTTCATGACTTACATTCAGGTCTTTGATCCACCTTGAGTTTACCTTTGTGTATGGGGTTAGACAGTAGTCCAGTTTCATTCTCTTACATGTAGCTGTCCAGTTTTTCCAACACCAGCTGCTGAAGAGGCTGTCATCTCCCCATTGTATATCCAAGGCTCCTTTATCAAATATTAATTGACTGTATATGTTTGGGTTAATGTTTGGATTTTCTCTGTTCCACTGGTCTGTGGGTCTGTTTTTGTGCCAATACCAAATTGTCTTGATTAATGTGGCTTTGTAGTAGAGCTTGAAGTCAGGGAGTGTAATTCCCCATTTTATTCCTCCTTCTCAGGATTGCTTTGGCTATTCGGAGTCTTTTGTGGTTCCATATGAATTTTAGAATTATTTGTTCCAGTTCATTGAAGAAAGCTGTTGGTAGTTTGATAGGGATTGCATTGAATCTGTAGATTGCTTTAGGTAGGATAGCCATTTTCACAATATTTATTCTTCCTACACAAGAGCATGGGATGAATTTCCATTTGTTAGTATCCTCTTTAATTTCTCTTAGGAGTGTCTTGTAGTTTTCAGGGTATAGGTCTTTCACTTCCTTCGTTAGGTTTATTCCTAGGTATTTTATTCTTTTTGATGCAGTTGTGAATGGAATTGTTTTTCTGATTTCTCTTTCTTTTAGTTCATCATTAGTGTACAGGAAAGCAACAGATTTCTGTGTGTTAATTTTGTATCCTGCAACATTGCTGAATTCAGATATTAATTACTTCTACTAGTTTTGGAGTGGATTCTTTAGGGTTTTTTATGTACAATATCATGTCATCTGCAAATAGTGACAATTTGACTTCAGTCTATACCAATCTGGATGCCTTCTATGTCTTTGTTTTGTCTGATTGCCATGGCTCGGACCTCCAGTACTATGTTGAATAATAGCGGAGAGAGTGGGCATCCCTGTCTTGTTCCCAATCTTAGATGAAAAGCTTTCAGCTTCTCACCATTAAGTATGATGTTAGCTGTAGGTTTGTCATATATATGGCCTTTATGATGTTGAGGTACTTGCCCTCTGTACCCATTTTGTTGAGAGTTTTAATCATGAATGGATGCTGAATTTTGTCAAATGCTTTTTCAGCATCTACGGAGATGATCATGTGGTTTTTGTTCTTCTTTTTGTTGATGTGGTAGATAATGTTCATGGATTTTTGAATGTTGTACCATCCTTGCATCCCTGGGATGAATCCCACTTGATCATGGTGTATGATATTCTTGATGTATTTTTGAATTCGGTTTGCTAATATTTTGTTGAGTATTTTTGCATCTACGTTCACCAGGCATATTGGTCTGTAATTTTCTTTTTTGGTGAGGTCTTTGCCCGGTTTTGGTATTAGAGTGATGCTGGCTTCATAGAATGAGTTTGGAAGTATTCCCTCCTCTTCTATTTTTTGGAAAACTTTAAGGAGAATGGGTGTTATTTCTTCTACATATTTCTGGTAGAATTCATACGTGAATCCATCTCGTCTGGGGGTTCTGTTCTTGGGTAGTTTTTTGATTAGCGCTTCAATTTCGTTGCTGGTGATTGGTCTGTCTAGTTTTTCTGTTTCTTGCTTGGTCAGTCTTGGAAGGTTGTATTTTTCTAAGAAGTTGTCCATTTCTTCTAGGTTTTCCAGCTTGTTAGCATATAGATTCTCATAATATTCTCTTATAATTCTTTGTATTTCTGTGGGGTCGTCGTTATTTTTCCTTTCTCATTTCTGATTCTGTTTGTGTTTAGATTCTCTTTGTCTCTTAATGAGTCTGGCTAGGGGTTTATCTATTTTGTTTATTTTTTCAAAGAACCAGCTCTTGGTTTCATTGATTTTTTCTATTGTTTTATTCCTCTCAATTTTATTTATTTCTTCTTTAATCTTTATTATGTCCCTCCTTCTGGTGACTTTGGGCCTCATTTGTTCTTCTTTTTCCAATTTCAGTAATTGTGTCTGTAGACTATTCATTTGGGAATGTTCTTCCTTCTTTAAACAGGCCTGGATTGCAAAATACTTTCCGCTTAGAACTGCCTTTGCTGCATCCCACAGAAGTTGTGGCTTTGTGTTGTTGTTGTCATTAGTCTCCATATATTCTTTGATTTCTGTTTTGATTTGGTAGTTAACCCATTAATTAGGAGAATGTTGTTAAGTCTCCATGTATTTGTGAGTCTTTTTGATTTCTTTCTAAAATTCATTTCTAGTTTTATACCTTTGTGATCTGAGAAGTTAGTTGGTAGAATTTCAGTATTTTTTAATTTACTGAGGTTCTTTTTGTGGCCTAGTATGTGGTCTATTCTGGAAAATGTCCCATGCGCAATTGAGAAGAATGTGTATCCTGTTGCTTTTGGGTGTAGAGTTCTGTAAATGTCTGTTAGGTCCATGTGTTCTGGTGTGTTGTTTAGTGCCTCTGTGTCTTTACTTATTTTCTGTCTGGTTGATCTGTCCTTTGGAGTGAGTGGTGTATTGAAGTCTCCTTAAATGAACGCATTGCTTTCTATTTCCTCCTTTAATTCTGTTAGCATTTGTTTCACATATGCCGGCACTCCTGTGTTGGGTGCATATATATTTATAATGGTTATATCTTCTTGTTGGACTGACCCCTTTATCATTATGTAATGTCCTTCTTTATCTCTTGCTACTTTCTTCGTTTTGAAGTCTATTTTGTCTGATACAAGTACTGCAACACCGGCTTTTTTCTCCTTGTTGTTTACATGAAAGATTTTTTTCTATCCCTTCTCTTTTAGTCTGTGTATATCTTTGGGTTTGAGGTGAGTCTCTTGTAAGCGGCATATAGATGGGTCTTGTTTTTTTATCCATTCTATTACTCTGTGTCTTTCGATTGGTGTATTCAGTCCATTTACATTTAGGGTGATTATCCATAGATATGTACTTATTGCCATTGCTGGCTTTAGATTTGTGGTTACCAAAGGTTCAAGGGTTGCTTCTTTACTATCTAACAATCTAACTTAACTTTCTTGTTAAGTTATTGTAAACACCGTCTGATGTTTCTTTATTTCTCTTCCTTCTTATTCTTCCTCCTCCATTCTTTATATACTAGGTGTTTTATTTTTTGCCTTTAGTTAGTATTTGTATGGTCTGCTTTCTTTGCTATGATTTTATTTTCTCTGGTGACATCTTTTTAGCCTTAGGTGTGCTTCCATCTAGAGCAGTCCATTTAAGATATCCTGTAGAGGTGGTTTATGAGAGGCAAACTCTCTCAACTTTCACTTGTCTGGAAATTGTTCAATCCGTCCATCATATTTAAATGATAATCGTGCTGGATACAATATTCTTGGTTCGAGGCCCTTCTGTTTCATTACGTTAAATATATCATGCCATTCTCTTCTGGCCTGTAAGGTTTCTGTTGAGAAGTCTGATGATAGTCTGATGGGTTTTCCTTTGTAGGTGATCCTTTTTCTCTCTCTAGCTGCCTTTAATACTCTGTCCTTATCTTTGATCCTTGCCATTTTAATTATTATGTGTCTTGGTGTTGTCTTCCTTGGGTCCCTTGTGTTGGGAGACCTGTGGGCTTCCGTGGACTGCGAGACTATTTCCTTCCCCAGCATGGGTAAGTTTTCAGCAATCATTTCTTCAAAGACACTTTCTATCCCTTTTTCTCTCTCTTCTTCCTCTGGTACTCCTATAATGCGAATATTGTTCCGTTTGGATTGGTCACACAGTTCTCTTAATATTCTTTCATTCCTAGAGATCCTTTTATCTCTCTCTGCCTCAGCTGCTCTGTATTCCTGTAGATGACTAACAACATGATTTCTATTCTATTAACAGTCTCTTGCATCTTGTCCAGTCTGCTGCTAAGCCCATCAATCGCCTGTCTCATTTCTGCATTGTCTTTCCTCATTTCCCTCACTTCCTCCCTCAGCTCTTGCATATTTCTCTGTAGATCCATCAGTGTGGTTATGACTTTTGTTCTGAATTCTTTCTCAGGAAGTTATGCATTTCCATCCCTTCAGGTTCCCTCTCTGGTGTTGTCTGGGTAAGTTTTGTTTGTACCATATTCCTCTGTCTTTTCATGGCGATAGAAGTGGTCATTGGTAGGTGCTACGTATGTCAGCTGGGCTCTTTAAGACTTTTAAAAATAAGAAAAAGAAAAAGAACGAAAAGAAAAGAGGAAAAAAAAAACGCCCACCGGGAGTAGATTCTGTGGGGATGCTGTAGGTGGCGCTATTGCTCCACTATTCCACAGCCGCGGCTGCACCGCTCTACAGGGCCCTTTGTAGCTCTGGCCGGGGCGGGAACGAATGAGAGGCTGCTGATCTCTGTGGTAAGTCTCAGTGTGGCTACTTTTTCCCAGTCACCAGCCAAGGGGTCTGAAATTCCCCATGACTCCCAGCCTGCTGGGCTGAGCGTGCTGGGACAATCCTGCTCCTCCATTGGGCCCGTCTCTTTAAGACTGCTAAAAAAGCGCACACTTTTCTTTTGTCCCGGGGAGCTGGCTGCAAGGACCCGGGTGTGTTCACCGGCTCAGATCCCGCACCCTCTGTCTCTCCAATCTCTGATGCGATGTGTGTCAGTGCTCCTGGCAGAGATCACCTGGGCTGGTTATTTCGTGGGCCTGTACTTTCACTCCCTCCCGGCTGTGAATCCTCTCCTCCCGCCCGTGCGCTGGGGTGGGGGAGTGCTCGGGTCCCACCGTGTCA
Source organism: Smutsia gigantea (assembly GCA_032199065.1). Lineage (NCBI taxonomy): Eukaryota > Metazoa > Chordata > Mammalia > Pholidota > Manidae > Smutsia > Smutsia gigantea. Next base: position 282,941 of record JAVSCE010014621.1, on the reverse strand, counting down.
TGGCTCCGTATCTTACCCGCCTCGTGGGGTGCCGAGTCCTCTCAGATGTAGATGCAGTCTGGGTGCTGTCCTGTATCTTCTGGTCTCTCTTTTAGGAATAGTTGTATTTGTTGTATTTTCATAAATATATATGGTTTTGGGAGGAAATTTCCACTGCCCTACTCATGCTGCCATCTTCCCAGAAGTGTCCAGAATATTTGTTTTCCATGGCAATTCAATCTCTAAAAACATCTACCCTAGGCCAGTATTACCTAACGTAAGACACTAAAGGTATTCCCTCTAAGCCTGAGCAAGACAAGGGAGCTCACTATTACCACTATTCTTTAATACATTGTCAGAAGTTCTAGTCAAAACAGTAAGCCAAGAAAAGCATGTTTATATAATTATTTCAGAATAGCCATCATACCATTATTTTCAAATTTTTACCTTCTACCTGGGACCAACTTAACAACTATCAGAATGACAAAAACAAAAAATCTATCTAAAATAAAATAAGAGATGACTAACAACATGCTCTCAGACAAGAGGACTCATTATTGCAAAAGTGTCAATTCTCTCCAATTTAATTCATTAATGAGATTTTAACTTAACAGTCTTGGTAGGAGGGTAAGAAACTTGTCAGAGTAATTCAAAAGCTCTTATGAAGGAAGACAGATACACATACAAAAATAGTAAGAAAAGACTAGTGCTATCATTTACTCAAATGTAATGCACAACTTTAATAAAATTACTGGTACTAGAGCAAGAATAGGTAGATGCTTAATAGTACATAAAAGAAAGAAGTCAATACAGTTGAAGTATAAATAAAATATCAAATATAGCATGACTTTGTATCTTTTCTGAAGAAAACAAAGTCAGACTTAAATTTATTTTCTTTTAATATTCAACAGATATTCGATATGAAGTATGAATGGCTAATAATCCAATGGGAGGAGTAAAGTTTAGACTCAACAGTAATCAGAGAAATGCAAATTCAGATAATCAGATACCTTGACCCATTTTCAAATTCAGGAGAAAGAGAGGGATACTGATTGATTTTGGCAATTTCTACTTGAAACCTAAAAAAATAAATCTAGCAATTTATAACACTCAGATATGTTCAAAGAGGTTAGTGTACAAGACTATCTACTAGATTTATTAATACAAAAGTGCAACTATGAGGAACTGGATAAGTTCCATAGACATGAATATTATACAACCACCAAAAATTATGCCATAGAATAGTTGATGACATAGGTACATGTTGCAGAAAAGGACATATAAAATGATTTTGAAACACTGGAGGGATATACACCAACATGACAATAGTAATTCTCTCTGTTGCAGAATCACAAGTCTTTTCATTTACTTGTAACCTCAGATTTTTCTACAAATTTGTCTACAATACATTGTTTTTATATCATTTTTAAATATATTTTAATCCATGAATTAAGCAATTGAAGATATTCATCCTTTCTTGTGCATGACCTAAGGGTTCACCCAACCCTATAATCCTAAATGCAAGCATTATTTTTATGCCTATCTTTTCTTGAAAGACAGCGAGCCATTTGACGGTAGGGTTTAGGGTTTCTGGTCCATCTGCCTTTGTGTGGTCAGCCCTCAGCAGAGTGCCTGGTACAGAGAGGGCACGCAATAATGTTGGGGAGATGAACAAAGAAAACAATGAAGGTGCATATGAATTATTTAACTGCTCCAAAGGCCTAAGGCCACATGTGGAAGTGAAAAACTTTAGGTGTGAATTTAAGTTTTCACCAGAAAATGTGAAGTCATGCTACACTCACCTAAGAGTTTCATTGTAAACTTCAAGCCAGATCATATTCATCAATATATTTTTTAAAGATATGAACTGTTTTATGGTTTCAGAGAAGAAGGGTATAAAATTTAGTAGTGGTCTTGCCTCGTGATTACAAAACCAGGTGAAGTTCAACACTTGGGGGGGTGGCGTTCTTTTAAGATCATTCACTACCTCCCACATGTTCTAATTTTTAAAGTCTGGGAATCATCAAATAAAGTGAATTGCATTTAAGAGAAACATTTACAAGGTCAAAGATTAGAGGAGCATAGTTACCTGAAGGCTATATAGGAGACGGGTTAAATTCTGTATCGCTTGTATAATCTGAAAATTAAGATCGTAAGTGTTAAATTCTTGAAAAAGTATTCATTATCCACAAACAGAAGATGGTGATATATTTAAGGTATGCATAGCTCACCTCTGACTGTGAAGAACCTGGAAAACTTCTATATTCCACCTAAAATACATAAAAACATAAGAAAATGAATAACCACTCCATTTTTGTTCCAAAATCTATGACTTCGGGTAAATCATTTCACTCTCTCTGAACTCTTCTATAGTGATTCTGTTTCCTCCCAGAAATCAAAGCACAAAGAATAAACCAACCACTTGATGAGAGGCCCCTCTGTGAAAACTCGTGTTTGAAATGCATGACAACTTTTCACCCAACCATCCCTTAAAACAACAAGGGATTATGATGATAAGGAAGCACTGCAAACTCTGACAGTATTTACCTGTGCAAATCACACAGTAAACTGGGTTCTTGTTCTCTGTGCCCAGGATGAAGTTTGTCTCTTGGGGTAGGCTTGCACACTGCATCCTGGAGGCCAGATTTGGAAGCTAGACATCATGCCTGAATTCTAGCTGTCTCAATGTTTGAGATTCACAAAGCCAAAATAGCCAGTGGTTGGGAGAAGAAACCGGACCCAGAGGTGGCCCAAAGGGGAGTGCTTAGCTGGCCTGCTCCAGACCGACCACACTCAGTTCCCTGGAGCTGTCCCTGACTGCTATAGGAGATCGGATTCTCTACCCTCCAAGAGCCTACAGTCTCCTGTACACTGGAGACTTACTCTTGTCTGAGCAGCTTTAAATTGAAACCGCAAAAAAACAGTCAGCCGTGGTAATATCCTCTGGTACCTTAAATGCTGTTAAATTCAATCAGTCCAGGCTGACGATGCCACAATGAGCTGGCCGGACCGCTTCTTCCCACCCCCACCCCTTCTCTCCCCTGAATCCTGCCATGAAAGAGTCCATCACTAAGCATGCAGCACCTCCAGCAGGGGAAGGACCAAGGACAGAAAAGGAGATGAAGTGCAGAGTGATCGGATCTGTGCACCCAACCCTCGGGTAGATAACAGGGCTGAGACATCCTGTGTTCTAAAGTGATTTTTAGAGTCCTCTCTGTTCTTCTGGTTCTGTCCCGGCTCCACATGCCACTGCCTTTGCAATAACATATGCTATAGAATTTTTATGTTCTATAAAAATTAGAAAGACAAAAGTGAGTTGGGTCATACTGCACATGGTCACTTGTTTCCAAGAACCACACTAGGTCTGACACAAAGTATGTTTAATGGAGTTTGCCCGCCACCTGGTGGTAACTATGCATAGCTGCAGCTGGTGATTTAGGATAGTTTGCCATTTGCGTTACAAATTTTTTAAATTTCTTTAAAAGTGCTTTTTAAAAAATCTATTTAGCCTTACCTTATTAAGGAAGTTAATCACAAAATTTCCATTATTCTCTCTTTAAAGTTTGATTTCAAGTGGTCCTTCCTACAAGTTAATTCATTTTCTCAAAATGCCTTATTAAAAAATTTCCAGATAGGTTCATCCAAAGAGGAACCTGGGCACCTAATCTAACTTACCTGTGACTGAATCATGGAAAGAGAAAGACCTTAGAGATGGGAGCCGCCGCAGCTTTCCATTCAAGAGAAAAAACTATGACTAGCCAGCCTACCCGGCCTCCTTCCTTCCCCCTAATAAGGTAAAAGCAGTTGGAAGCTGTAGGCTTAAAAGTGAGTCTAGACTGAAAAGGAGGCAAAGCAGGAACGTTTTAAGAAATGTTAGAAAGCTCCAGTCAGAATAAGTGAAGTAAAATATTGCATTCCTGTTTTCATTTTGGCCTGTGACATTTAAAAAAGAAAACACTAAACTGGAGACATCTTTTCTATGGCTTTTTAAGTCTTTGGACTTGGATTCTCAGTCATAATATGTAATATATAAATATATATTATATGAAATATGTAATATATAAGATGCTAAATAATTAAAGATCTGATGTAAGCCATTTACCCACATTAACACATATTGGTATCTGGTAATGTGCCTAATTCTATTTCAGATCAGTGAGCCCCAGACAATTCTGGGGAGACTGACTAGCCACCTCCCAGAATGATATTCTGAATTTCTATTTCCGGGTTTCATTTGAAGTTAATGGGAAGTTAAGTTGAATTTTTTGAAGAGACTGCTTAATTTTAAACCATGCATTTAATTTTTTAGAGTGTTATAATCTAGATGTATACTTCACGAAAATAGAAGAGGTGTTTGGAACCACTTTACCCCAACCAAAAATTGGTCTGGTTGATTAAAAGTGTACCACAGAAATGTAGGTGGCAACGTGGCCGGTGATAAGAGAAGAATCTGAAAGGAGAGGAAGGTAAAAAGAAAGTTTAAGAAGCAAGAATAGTCCGTCAAAATTATTTCTGCCACTTTAGCACCACCTGGTGTCTAGGAGCCCCAACTGATGTCGGGAACCACCTATGGGCCCAGAGCTGATCTATGTAGTGTGTGAAAAGCTAGAGGCTTGCAATGCAGAAGGTGAAAGCGAGACTGGAAGAAAGAGCACAGACACGGGTAAACATTCGAGTTGTAAATCTTTTTAATAACTGTCCAATCATTTCTTTGTTTACACCTACATGATATAGGAAGAGCAAGGACATTTTAACGTATAAGTTAGAAAGCTTAAATATGAATATAGACATTGAGAACAAATCAGGGAAACACTTTCATACCACTCACGGCCATGGGCAGACCAAGACCTGAGTTTATTTTATTACACAAAGTAACTGGTGCCATTTACTAACAAATCAGTTCACAATACCTTCTCCCCTGCATCAGAGACCGCCAAGTCGGTTCCCACACCCTGCGTCCCGGGATCCACATCCCAACAGCCTCTTCCTCCTGTCCCTTCTGTGACTAGTGCTGGAAGCACACCATTGAGATAGAAACAAAAAGGACATCATCAATAGAAGCCAGTGGACTGGGTTCTTTTGTACACAGTTTTGACACATATTTTGAAATAAGAAATATCACAAAATCACATGGATCGAATGCTCTCATCTGAGGTGCTAAAACAGTGCGAAGTGCAGAGTCCCTGCCCTCAGGGAGCTTACACACTAACAGATAGCAAACTGACAAACACCATCAGTTGTCACCCATGTTTTTATTTTTCTTTCTTTTGGAAAGGTGTTTGTGCGATGGTAGTGGTACCGAACGGGTAGATTCTACATCTCACTTTCACATAACAGAACAAAGCTGCCTGGGGAGGGTGAAATTGAAAACAGGCTCTGCAGAGCAAAAAGAAGGGCTGGCAGACCCACACAGAGAGGCAGGTCTGCGAAAGGCTCCTTCGTGGCTAGTACAAGAGCTGCAGACCATAAACAAGGCTTGGAAGGAAGGAGTCCGACAAGAGGAGGGAAATGTCTGTGAAGACGGCTAATACTTCATGAGCTCACAGTCAGACACACTGAAAGCCTGGCCCTATCTCCAAATACCTTTTTTAAAACAATTTCCATGTGTGGTTTTTTCTCACAATTTATCCTCTAGATTCACAAATACTGTAAAAACTATGTATTTAACCTATAAAAACACAAAAATATTTTTATTCCAAAAATATTTTTAACTACTAAATACAGATTTCATTCTAGCCATTAAACCTCTGTTGGCAGGATTTTATTTCTTTACCCATGTGAACTCAGTGAAAACTTATACTATGCTCACCTTACACTGATTAAAACTAGACTTCCCAAAGTCCCTTCACACACAGAATTTCATCGGAACCAGGTTCAATCAGGACCCTGGTAAAACAGACGCTCACTTTGCGACACTGTTAATTTTTTTTCCCCCACTGCCATCTTGAAACTTTATTTCTGATGAAGGAAATACTTTTTCCTCTGTTTAAATGAGAGTCCTCTAAGACTCCAAAAGCCTATTCTGTCACAAAGAAGGTTTTGTTAAGCAAAAACTGCTTCAAATTATATCAGCTAAAAATTAAGTTCATTTTGTCCAAGCCAGTCAACACTTTGTCACTTACAGTGAAGGGACATTTTATGGAGATTTTTCTGTCACCCAAAAAATAGTTCCATTATTGGGTATTATTCTTAATTCTTAGAGAGATGCCAAAAGCATTACAAAGAATGAGTCCTTCTCTCTCGTCCCCCTCATAGAAGTGAGGGCTCCCCATCTGATGATGGGGAAAGAAGTGGACGGTGAGCCAGATAAGGCAGAATTCTGGGACGCAGGTCGGGTCCCTCTTCCTGTATACAATTTCTGAGCATCCAAAGGGCTTCCAGATTTTATAGGGAGTAGATTATACTCATCCACCTGTTTAGGTATATTGGAGACTAAAAATAGAGGGCCTTTCTTGGTCTGCAATCTCAGGTTGACATGAGCCTGACTTAGGAAGACCCAGCCCTCAAAGTCAAACACAGAAACGACCCACTCAGTTATAGACCCTCACTAAGGAACCAAATTTTGCCCTCATCAATTTTATAAAGAGAATCAAACTCTCGTAGCACCACATTTTAATCCAGTCCAGAATTGAATAGCTCTTGGGGTAGAGGATCCTGCCAACCTATCCCTACTCTGCATGAATCCTAGTATCAGGCCACTGTCAGCAGCCTCTCAGTGATTCTGGCAGGTGCCCTGAATGTCCTGGGGACTCTCCAAGTCAAGGGAGATGTGGATACAGACAGGGAGAACCTTGACAGCCTGGTTGGAAGGAAGGGGAGGTACATCCCATGTGCTCTGAGCAGCTGCAGGAGCAGAGCTGAGCAGAGCCTCTCCAGCTGTCCCTGGGGTGAGGCTGGGAGCAGCAGATCCCCACATGTATTTTTAGATGGAACCTCCTCAATGGCATAATGAGGTTCTTCTTTTAAAAGGAAACCACCCAGGGCAGTACACCTCCCTGATGAATCTGGGCTGTGTCAAAGCAAGAAACATATGTACACATTCTGAAAATAGAAACCCAGGATTAGATAAAGTAGAATTAGAGAAGGGAAAATAATTACTGGTGCTGGTAAAAAAAAAATGTATAGAATTTAAAAACTGTACTGCTTCTATATATCTTAATTAACCAAAATATACTCTTATAAAGAAATTCTGAGATACTTTAATCCTCCAATCTCTAGCTATAAAAGATATTTTATCTTGTGCATATAAGGCTTGATGCAAGTAGGTTTTTACCACCTGAATATGATGAAAAACACGCTCCTTACATTCTTATCTCAGAAACCGTTAGGGAATTTAATATGCAGCCTACAACTATACAGACAACAGTGTAATTAAGTTCTGAGAAATTACCTAAATCAATTTTCCACATTGTTTCTCTGTATTTAAAATATTGAAATAATGTTTTAATAAATTAATTCTGACCTGAACTAAAGTGTATGATGACCTAGGTCAAGAATCTTCTGGCATTTCTGCCATTAACCACACCATTGAACAGTGCGTGTGCCAGATTCTAGTTTCCTGAGTTATTTTCTCAGTTGATACATATGAGATTAAGTTAAAGGACTTGTTCTCAAATGAACTGCAGGGAGCCTTTCCCAAAAAACAAAATATGTTTAGAAGTTCTTACAAAACTGTATTCCAAACAATATTCAAAAAAGTTATATAAAAAATGAGGCAGGATATGGTTTGGGGCAGGTACAAAGCTTGTCTAGGTAACAAAGCAGTATAACCCACCAGCTATTCTTAAAGGCCTTGTCCTTGGAACACAGTGTCACTACTATATGTAAAATAGGCTACCATATTTATTCCTTTTTTTTCCTAATTAAAAAAAATACATTAAGTCCCCTCCAATACATTGCCTTCATTTTATATGACCACTATATGCTTCAGAGACTATGTTCAGGCTCATTGCAAAGGCCTGCATCTCACTTACAAGCTGTAGGAGATCCTGACGGGTCATGAGAACTGAGCACATCTGTCAAGGTAGACTCTCCACATGCTTCCTCGGATGACTGACTTGCATCGCCCATCTGTGAGGCCTTCACTGCAACTTGCAGGCTCTCAGCTAAGAAGGAGAAAGAGAACAAAAGTAAAATTTAAATATCGCTATACACATACATAGTTTAATCTAGATCAGGAGTTGGCAAAATGTATCGGTCCTATGTCTGTTTTCATATGGCTCAGAAACTAAAAACGGTTTTTACATTTTTAAATAGCTGTTAAAATACACACACATGCACAGCCGCACAAAAAAAAGAATGTGTACCAGAAACTCTATGTGGCTTGCAAAGCCTAATAATATTTGCTATCTGGCTCTTTACAGAAAAAGTTTGCCAACCTACAATCTAATTCAATACTTTCAACATCATTTTATGATAGAAAGTTAATTCAATAAAAAAAACAAACTTACTGTATGAAAGTATCTCAGATAAAACTTTTAATAAATTAGTGTGCTGAAAAATTTCCTGTAATTCAATTAATTTAAATATGATATCAAGTATTAGGATTTTAAAACTTGCTGTTCAGAAGTATTACTTGCTTTCCAAAAGAGTACTTCCTCAAATGTGCCTTAAAAAAATAAAGATCCCCAGTACTCACGCTAGACCTACTGGATCATATTCTCCAGGGGAGAAAACGGGATTTGCATTTTAAACAAGCACCAAAGGCTACTCTTAGGATCTGGTAAGATGGAAAACACCCTACACTAAGAAATCTTGTGAAATTTTTATTTACGATAAATGTTTTTCAACTAGCATGATTTTGAGGCCCCTACAAGTATTTCTAAAACATTCTGTCTAGATTCTGGGAAAAAAAGATGGCAGCATAGGAAGGCAAGGCAAAAACCTCCTCCCAAAATCACATAGGCCATGAAAATACAACAAATACAAATAGGCCTGAAATCAACCTGAAGACTGTAGAACTGACCACCTACATCAGGGGAGGAAGAGAAAACCCTACAGAAAAGGGTAAAGCGACAAAGCCATGATCTGGTGGGACACAAGCCCTCCCCCCACCGCAGCCCACAGGTGGGAGGAAGAGGAACACAGTGGGGAAAGAGTACAAGCCCAGGACTGCTAAACACCTGGCCCTGGAGATCTGATCCTGGAACATGAGCCCACATTGCATAGTGCCCTGATTGGTGGGGCTGGACAACAAAGATGGTCAGAACACTTGAAGAGGCTGAGATCCCAGCCACCTGTGGAGAACTGGCACGCTCAACTGGTGTCCCCTGAGAAAGAAAGCAGAGCGGGCAGTTTGAAAGACTTCCCAGCAGTGAGAGGGGCTCCAGAAGGGCAAGAAGTGCACAGTACTCTCTGTTTAGGAGAAAGGTCAGGTGGACAACACTTCCCCAGCCCACCTGTAGCCCAACAGGTTGGAAGCCCTCAGGAGCTTCAGACGCTCCATCCCCCTCACTGGCAACACAGCACAGAGACTCCTCACAGTGACATGCAGCCTGCTGGATGGCAGTTTAACCAAACTTTATTCCCAGTTAGGCAGGGGGTGAACCCCAGCCTGCTCAGCCCTACTTTGGGCCAGCCGGGGAGCTGCATGAAAGAGCCAGCCCCAGGAGCTCTTTCTTCCTCGCAGGTGCTGGTCCTGTTTGCCAGTGCCTCCCAGCCCCAGTCACAGCAGGCTGGGCAGGGCAGCTCCAGCCAGTCTGTGTAAGCAGCCCAGGCCCAGGATTTCTTTCCTTCTAGAAGGCACTGGTCCCGATCACCTGCACCCCCACAATTGTGGCAGGCCATTGGGAAGGCAGCTCCACCCACTGGCAGCTCCAGACAGTATTCTCCCCACTCCTATTATAACCTGACGGTCCACAGAGTCCACCTGAAATCGGAACACCACGAGCAAGGCAGACAATTGCCACACCCACTGAACTACAACAGCTGGGGCTCCCGCACAGGAAATTGAGTTTGTGGGCACTAGAGGGCACCTCCTACACAAACATACTATCCCATAAAAACACTTAAAAAAAAAAAATGAAGAGACAGAGGAATTTAGTCCAAACAAAAATTCAAGAAAAAAACACAAGAAAGAGAATTTAGTGAAACTGAAATCACAAATCTCCTTGATAAAGATTTCAAAATAAAAATAAACATGCTCATGGAGCTACAGAAAAATAGTCAAGATCTCAGGGAGGACTTCAAAGAAGGAGATAGAAACTTTGAAAAATACAGTATCTGAAATGAAACACACAATGGAGGGATTTAAAAGTAGGTTAGATGAGGTAGAGGGAATGGTAAATGAAATAGAAATTAGAAAACAGGAAAACAAAGACGCTGAGGCACAGATAGAAAAAAGGATTTCTAGGAATGAAAGAATATTCAGAGAACTGTGCGACCAATCCAAACAGAACAATATTCACATTATAGGGGTACCAGAAGAAGAGAGAGAAAAAGGGATGGAATGTCTCTTTGAAGAAATAATTGCTGAAAACTTCCCCAGTCTGGGGAAGGAAATAGTCTCTCAGGTCATGGAAGTGCAGAGATCTCCCAACAAAAGGGACCCAAGGAAGACAACACCAAGAAATATAATAATTAAAATGGCAAAGATCAAAGACAAGGACAGATCATTAAAAGCAGCCAGAGAGAGAAAAAAGATCACATACAAAGGAAAGCCCATTAGGCTATTAGCAGACTTCTCAGCAGAAACCTTACAGGCCAGAAGGGAGTGGCATGTTATAGTTAATGTAATGAAACAGAAGGGCCTGAACCAAGAATACTCCAAGATTATCATTTAAATTTGAAGCAGGGATTTAAAAATTTCCAAGTAAGCAAAAGTGGAGGCAATTTACCTCCCACAACCATCTCTATAGTGTATGTTAAAGGGACTGCTATAGATGGAAGTGCTCCTAAGGCTAAATAGCTGTCACCAGAGAAAATAAACCCACAGTAAAGGAAGCAGACCAATTAATTACTAAGTAAATGCAAAATTAAATCAACTACCCACAAAGTCAGTCAAGGGACACACAAAGAGTACAGAATAGGACACCTAATACATAAACAGTGGAGTGGAGGAGGAAGAAAAAGAAGGGAGAAAAAAAAAACCCTTTGGACTGTGTTTGAAATAGTGTAATGAGAGTTAAGTTAGACTGTTAAACAGTAAAGAAGCTGCCCTTAAACCTTTGATAACCACAAATATAAAGCCTTCAATGGCAGTAAATACGTATCTATTGATAATCACCCTAAATGTAAATGGACTGAATGTACCAATTAAAAGACATACAGTTACAGAAGGGATAAAAAAACAAGACCCATCTATATGCTACCTACAAGAGACTCATTTTAAACCCAAAGACATACACAGACTAAAAGTGAAAGGATGGAAAAGGTATTCCATGAAACTAATAGGGAGGAAAAAGCAGGAGTTGCAGTACTTGTTTCAGACAAAATAGATTTCAAAACAAAGAAAGTAATAAGAGACAAAGAAGGACATTACATAATAATAAAGGGGTCAATCCAACAAGAGGATACAACCATTATAAATATCTATGCACCCAATATAGGAGTGCCTAAATATGTGAAACAAATACTAACAGAATTAAAGGGAGAAATAGAATGCAATGCATTCATTTTAGGAGACTTCAACACACCACTCACTCCAACGAAGAGAACAACCAGACAGAAAATAAGTAAGGAGACAGAGGCACTGAACAAAACATTACAACAGATGGACCTAACAGACATCTACAGAACACTCCACACAAAAGTAGTAGGATACACATTCTTCTCAAGTGCACATGGAACATTTTCCAGAATAGACCACATACTAGGCCACAAAAAGAGCGTCAGTAAATTCATAGAGACTGAAATTGTACCAACCAGCTTCTTAGACCACAAAGGTATGAAACTAGAAATAATCTATGCAAAGAAAACAAAAAAGCCCACAAACACATGGAGGCTTAACAACATACTCCTAAATAATCAATGGATCAGTGACCAAATTAAAACAGAGATCAAGCAATATATGCAGACAAATGAAAACAACAATTCAACACCCCAAAATCTCTGGGATGCAGCAAAGGCAATTCTAAGAGGAAAGTATATTGCAATACAGCTTACACCAAGAAAGAAGAACAATCCTAAATGAACAGTCTAAATTCACAATTAATGAAACTAGAAAAAGAAGAATAAATGAAACCCAAGTTAGTAGAAGGAGGGACATAATAAAGAACAAAGCAGAATAAATAAAATTTGGAAGAATAAAACAATAGAAAGAATCAATGAAACAGGAGCTGGTTCTTTGAGAAAATTAACAAAATAGATAAACCCCTAGCCAGACTTATCAAGAAAAAAAGAGTCTACACACATAAACAGAATCAGAAATGAGAAAGGAAAAATCACTACAGACACCACAGAAATACAAAGAATTATGAGAGAATACTATGAAAGCAAGACACAGAAAGCTTTTACTTTAAGATTGGGAACAAGACAAGGATGCCCTCTCTCCCCACTTGTATTCAACATAGTATTCGAGGTCCTAGCCATGGCAATCAGACAACACAAAGAAATAAGAGGCATCCAGATTGGTAAGGAAGAAGTTAAACTGTCATTATTTGCAGATGACATGATATTGTACCTAAAAAGCCCTAAATAATCCACCCAAAAACGACTAGAACTAATAACTGAATTCAACAAAGTTGCAGGATACAAAATTAATACACAGAAATCTGTTGCTTTCCTATATACTAATGACGAACTAGCAGAAAAAGAAATCAGGAAAACAATTCCATTTACAATTGCATCGAAAAAGAAAAAAATACCTAGGTGTAAACTTAACCAAGGAGATGAAAGACCTATACCCTGAAAACTACAAGACACTCATGAGAGAAATTAAAGATACTGATAAATGGAATTATATCCCATGCTCATGGATAGGAAGAATTAGTATTGTCAAAATGGCCATCCTGCCTAAAGCAATCTACAGATTCAATGCAATCCCTATCAAAATACCAATAGCATTCTTCAACGAACTAGAGCAAATAGTTCTAAAATTCATATGGAACCACAAAAGACCCTGAATAGCCAAAGCAATCCTGAGAAGGAAGAATAAAGCTGGGGGGATTATGCTCCCTGACTTCAAGCTCTACTACAAAGCCACAGTAATCAAGACAACTTGGTACTGGCACAAGAACAGACCCACAGGTCAATGCAACAGAATAGAGAGTCCAGATATAAACCTACACATATATAGCCAATTAATACATGATAAAAGAGCCATGGACATACCATAGGGAAATGAGAGCTTCTTCAACAACTGGTGTTGGCAAAACTGGACATCTATATGTGAGAGACTGAAACTGGATTATTGTCTAACTCCATACACAAGAGTAAACTCAAAATGGATCAAAGACATGAATGTAAGTCATGAAACCATGAAACTCTTAGAAGAAAACAGGCAAAAATCTCTTGAACATAAACATGAGCAACTTTATCCTGAACACATCTCCTCAGGCAAGGGAAACAAGAGCAAAAATGAACACGTGGGACTACATCAAACTAAAAAGCTCTGTACAGCAAAAGACACTATCAGTAGAACAAAAAGGCATCCTACAGTATGGGAAAATATATTCATAAGCGACATATCTGATAAGGAGTTAACATCCAAAATATATAAAGAACTCACATGCCTCAACATCCAAAAAGCAAATAAACCTGATTAAAAAATGGATGGAGGATCTGAACAGACACTTCTAAGAAGAAATTCAGATGGCCAACAGGCACATGGAAAGATGCTCCACATCGCTAATCATTAGAGAAATGCAAACTAAAACCAGAATGAGATATCACCTCACACCAGTTAGGATGGTCAATATCCAAATGACAAGGAAAAACAAATGCTGGTGAGGATGCAGACAAAGGGGAACCCTCCTACACTGCTGGTGGGAATGTAAATTAGTTCAACCATTATGGTAAGCAATATGGAAGTTTCTCAAAAAAACTAAAAATAGAAATACCATTCGACCCAGGAATTCCACTCCTAGGAACTTACCCAAAGAAAACAAGATCCCTGATTCAAAAAGACACATGCACCCCTATGTTTATTGCAGCACTATTTACAATAGCCAAGATATGGAAGCAACTTAAGTATCCATTAATATATGAATGGATAAAGATGTGGTATATATACACAACAGAATATTATTCAGCCATAAAAAGAAAACAAATCCCACCATTTGCAACAACCTGAGTAGAGATAGGGGGTATTATGCTCAGTGAAATAAGCCAGGAGGAGAAAGACAAGTGCCAAACGACTGTACTCATTTGCAGAGTATAAAAATGAAGCAAAACTGAAGGAACAAAATAGCAGCAGACCCACAGACTCCAAGAAGGGACTAACAGTTACCAAAGGGAAGGGGATGGGGTAGGAGGGAGAAGGGGATTAAGGGGCATTATAATTAGCACATGAAATATAGGTAGGTCACCAGGAATCACAGAGAAGACAAGTTAGGACTCTATAGTATCTTACTACACTGATAGACAGTGATGGCAATAGTGGTGGTGAAGACTTAATAATATGGGTGAATGCTGAAACCACAATGTTGTTCATGTGAAACCTTCATAAGATTGTATAGCAATGCCACTTTAATAAAAAAAAATATATATATATATATATATAATAAGTTTCTAAAATAAAAAAGAAAAGAATTCCTTCTAGATCTTGGTCTGGGTATTTATGATCAATGACAGGGTGGACTACCCAACAGTACCTCAGAACCCAGGGATTCTGGGCACCTCCATCACACGTGGGCCAGAGGAATTAAAGCAGGTGGAATTCAAACTGGGCAATAGTGACAGTCCCGGTGGGGGAGGAAGTGAAAGCCACCAGTAACACTGAGAGTGGGAGATGTACTTGGTAAAGATGTTGCCAAGCCCATTTCAGGGGCAGGGGCAGGGCTTTGTACTCACTTTCTCTCTACCCAGGAATGGTCTCCCCCAGGTCTCCAAACAACTGGCTTCTTCTCATCCTTTAAATCTCATCTCAAATAATAATGTTATTGAGGTCTTCCATGACCTCTCTAAAGCAAAATCTTCACCTCATCCCAGTCCCATTCTTAGTTTCTGGTGACTTTCTGAAATTATCCTGTTTCTTTGGGTACTGCTTGTCTTCTCCAACCAAATTTTTATGAAGGATTGCCGTTTCCTTAGCACCAACAATAGCGTGTACCTGGTAGATGCTTAAGGAACATTTGATGAATGAATGATTCCATCAGTGGGCCCCTCACTTCAGACAACCTCTGTGCCTTTCTTAAGACCTTAATTTCCTCAACTGTGAAATAAAGATGATAGCTTCCATGACTTCTAAATTCTCCAGAGCTAATGTTCTGAGATTCAAAGCCAGAGCTCGGCAAACTTTTTCTGCAAAGGACCAAATAGATATTTTAGGCTTTGTTGGCCATATGGTCTCTGTTGTAACTATTCATCTTTGCCACTGTAGCAAGAAGGCAGCCACAGATAAAATGTGAACAAGTGGGTGTGGCTGTGTTGCAACAAAACTATATTTACAAAAACAGGCAGTAAGACCCATTTAAGTCATGGGCTGTAACTTACCAACCCTTGCTCGGAACAACTGCATTTCTTGCCACTCTCTCAGGTGGTGGCTGCTTTATCTCCCAAATCCTGTGTCCCTATTGTCACTTTCATTTCCTCCTGCTTTTCCCTTGAAGCTTGTGCCATCAGATTACACCACTCACTACCCCTCTTTGCTGCCATCTATGGACTCCTTGAATGACTCAGCACTTGGTGCAAGTCCTCTCCCTTCCCCCAAAGCTGCTCCTGTCAAAACTCTCAGTAATTTCAGTTCTATGAACAGAGTCTTTCCAGTACCCTGGCCTCTTGTCTCCTTGACTTTCTCACTTCCTGTGATCTTGTCCTTACCCCTCAGCTAGTAGCTCCAGTGGTTATACCCCAGACTTTATTATTAGCAATATCTGTACTTTGCTCCTTATAGTGTATTCTCCACACAGCAGCCAGATGGTTCCTTTTAAAACACAAATCGAAACTCTGCAATGCTTCCCATCTAAGGATGAAATTCAAACTCCTCATCTTGATCTGAGTCTGTCACCTGAGTCCTAGAAAACTGACTCGTCTTCTGTCACTCTGCAGCCCTCACTCTGCTCTACATGCACCACCCTCCTTGCTATTTCTCAAACAAGCTTGGCACTCATCTGTCTCAGGACCTTTGTACCTTCTGTTCCCTATGTCCGGAACATTCTTTCCACAGATAGCTACTTGGCTTTCTTACTTCCTTCCTGTCATATCACCATATCAAGGGGCCTTTCCTGGTTGTCCTACCTAAAACAGAACATCCCCAACTCCATCACTCTCTATCCCCCTTACCCTGTTTCATTTGACTTCATAGTACTTGACACAACCTGACCTATTTTGTTCCTTTGGTTGTTTCTGGAATATAAATCCAGAGTCAGAACTATGTCTTATTCTGTTGTATTCTCAGCACTAAGACAACAGTGCATGGCCCATAGTAGGTATTCAATAAACATCTTATGAATTTTTAAAACCAAATCCTTGTGGAAGCAATTTACCTTCTTTCAGCGCTGCTGCCAGTAATGAGGCTGCCTGGGGAGGTTCTCCTGGGTCAGGCTTAATGAGCAGGTGGGGCTCTAGGTGGACATCCTCAAACCCACTCAGTTCTCCAAGTTCAGCATAGATGTGCAGCTTCTCCTCCAAATATGCACAAATTTGTTGGTCTTGGTTACTGAGTATTTCTATGAAATAGTGTTTACCATAGAAGGTTATCACATGAATGCAATAACTAAAATGAAATCTAAGCGATAAAATAGAGATGGTGCTCATTAGCAAGCAGTATGGTCTAACAGATCAGGTACAAGAGGTTGGAAAGGACACACCCAGATTCCATTCCTAACTATCCCACTGAGGGAATGTAGCCTTAACAACTCTGACCTTCCATGGTCTTTTCTATAAATTTATTGTACATATATAATAGGTGTTCGTTTCCTTTCCTATCCTCCCAATTCCAAAAAAACTTGCAATGCAATTCTTTGTTCAGGCTGTTTTCTATTATCACTAAACATTAAGCTCAGCAATGAACATTGAGGCAGCTCCGTCCCTGATGAGTGATGCCCCAGCAGGGAAAACAAGGCAAAGGTCTCAAACCACTCAGGCTTCAGCTAGCTAGTCTTGGCCAAAACCAAACAGGCTGCTTTACATTTTCCTCTCTAAATATCCAATTTCTTTGACCACCTTTGCATGCATCATTTTCCTCTGATTTCAGTATGTCCCAAGATTCTTATAGTTTAAAGGGACCTTAACCAGCATCTTATCTAGGAGTCTCAGTCGGCCTCAGATTCCCACAGGGGGAGCCTAGAATCCTTCCGTCTACCCCGCCTCCCACACATTCTGAGTGAACTGGTTAAAGATGCATCAGAAACTTAAAAATCTCCCAAAGTGATTCTGATGTCCAGCCAGAGATGAAACTCCCTAGGCTAATTTCTGTAATTCATGGACTTGGAAACCGAGGACCAGAGCTACTGGGCTCCTTGCCCAGAGTCATACAGCTATGACCTGACCACTGGGACTGACATGAAACCACTGGACACCAGCTACAAGGCCAATTGGCACCACACTGCCCAGAGTTATTGTTTCATGTAATTTATGTGCAGAGGGGTTTTGTGTGTTTTAATTACTGAGGAAGGAGGGAGGCAGTGACCTTATTTGAGCACTTCCAGTGCCAGTAGTTTATTTTTCTGAGAGCAATCAGGGTGGGTCTCAGGTATGCAGAATTCATCACTGGGCTGTAACCCACCATTCATGGAGCGCAGGCTTTCCCAGCACCCCAGGGGAGCACCATGACCAGGCACTCAGAGGTGCCTGCACTGTACCTTGACATTGCTGAATTTTGGCCACTCTTGCTTCAGCTTTCCGCCTCTCTTCATCAAATTCACTTGTCCTTCCTGCTTCTTCTTCTGGGCAACTTTAAAAGACAACAGTCAAGAGAGACAACTGAAGCAAAAATCCAAGTCTCTTTAGGTTCACTAGAAAGACATGGGAACTTGACAGTAGAATTATCCAGAGAAGAAAATTTCACCATAGAGAATCCATCATGACCCCTGGCCATGAGATTTGGTTTTCTTGAGTATATAAAGGACCTGGTGTGATATAACATAGCCTTCAAAGTGAGCACGGGATGACTCAAATATGCTGACACACATACACAAACATACACTCAGGTACACACACACACACTCCACAATACCAATGCCAGCATTAGGTACAATTAGAGTCATTTTTGCTTTCTGTTACATTTGGGCACCTCTTAATGGAGCAGAGTAGAGGGGCTGGAGGGGATGGAGGCAGGGCACCAGATTGGGTTGGGTGCACTGGACATGGAGGAATTTTCTAAATCACTCTAGATTTGATTAATCAAATTTTCATTAACAATGATCACCATCACACCCATATTTATAAAAACTTGCCCTTGCATAAGTAATGAGGAGTAAATTGACTTAGAACACTTAGATTCACCAATCTCAATGTTTATTGAATGATTCTTCAGAATTAGGCACATACAGTAAGACATGGTCCCTGCCCTCAAGGCGCTTCCAATCTAACAAACAAACATATATACATAAGGAAGATCACAGCTACAAGGCAGCATATGACAAGCACCAAAAAATGCTTTAGAGAGCAGATGTTAAAGAATTTCAGGCAAGGAAGAGACCACTGCAACTGAAGAGGTCTTCACAAAGGAGGTGAGCCATGAGCTGCACCAATGATGGGCAGGTTTCACACAAGCAGAGGGCAGATGGGGCCTTACACGCAGGGAGGTGCAGATGAGGGCTATCATAGGTGGGTGTGGGGGGCAGGGAGCAGACCATTCCAGCTGAGGCAGTTTTCACACAGGGGAAACATGGTTAGAATAATTTCCCCAACTGAACAAGTCCAATCTAATTCTCTAGTGTATCGACAGAAGAAAATGTTACCTTTCTACTGCCTGTTGGATCCTTCTCATCCAGTTATTTCGTTCCTCCTTGGAGTTGGTATGAATTTCATACATCTCAGGACCGGCAGATGAAGCGCTGATTAGAAACATCCCTCTCTCCTCATTAGCAACTTCTCTAGCAATTAGTTTCTGAAGGGAAATAACTGATGGCTTCTGATCCTACATAAAAAGAGGACATGCAGATGAAACAGCCTCCTATTGAAAGTGAGGGTCTCACAAAACATCACTTATGGAAAGCAGTGGTATTAGGCAAATCAATTTCACTTCAACCTTTTCTAAAGAGCTCTGGAAGTGGATGCCATCTCCAGTGGGAAGGGTATGGTGAGGAAAGAATGGAAAAGGACAGGAGAATGTCCTTAAGAACTGGTGGCTTAAAATGACAACTTTTAAAAAGAGAGGGCAGTCAGAGCAGTAAGAATACCAAAATGCCATAGTCAAGGGTGGAGGGATTTTTCTAGAAGGACATGGGATGAGAAACAGTGTACCAAGAAACTGAGAAGATGGGAAACCTAAAGAGTCCATTGGATTTCGCAGTTCCAAGTACCTGGTACAAATACCAAGGAGTGGACTGTGAAAAGGAAGGACAGAGTAAGGAGGGGAGACCTTTGATTTCCCCAGGTACAACTATGTCTCTACTCTCATGGTGCAGAGCACAGAAACAGGACTCCGATGTTTCCTCTGGTTCCTACAAATGCCTCGTCTCCCTGCCATCTGGGTGAGCCCTGGGGGGCAAAAATGGGTTTAATTCATCCTCGTATGCCTACCACATTACTTGGAATAAAGTAGGCATTCTATAAGTGTCTGTAGACCTAGATTTAGCATAATTCCATCAGAAGGGAAAGCAAGAAAGGCTAAAATTCAGCCTACAAGCTGTAATTAAATCACCACTTCTACCAACGTCTGCTGTGTTATTTCAGTGTCCCATTCTAAGTACTGGGGATTCAAAGATGAGTAAGACACTGATACTTCTAATTTGGGTAGATAGCTGTAGTTCAAAGACCAGCCAAAAGAATGCCTGCAGGATGAACAGTTCTGGGGATAAATATGAAGATTCTTCCTTGGTTTGCCACTTTTCCCACTGTTTACAGAGTCAGCCGCAATGCATGCTTGTGCATCTCCCCCGAAGACTGAGCGAGGCCCTCAACCAGAATATGCCACTTCACGCCTCCCTGCCGACTCCTTGGTGCGGGCGCATCCCGCTCTCCCAGCACTCCGCAGCTGAAGGCATGCGTAAGATATGCCCAGAGTTCCTCTCCATCCTGTTCTTCTCCTCTTAGCGCAGCGAAACAAAAACCAAAAACCCCACAAAGGAAGACAGCCCCCTGGTCTGCCCAGTGCCAGGCCCTGCCTCTGCAAAAGGAAGCAAAAGCAGTTTCATGGCAGAGCTTCTGGAATGTGGCCCACTCCCATTAGGGAGAGCCCCTGAGCACCGGTAACAGCCATTATTCCATATGGATCTACTAAGATCTAATCTGCTTTCATTGGAGTTTTCATTTCCTCAGCTTGCAAGGTAAATGGCCTCTGTATATGAGGAGGCTGAGTAAGTTTGAATTGCTTAAGACATTAGCAGGTGTGAAATCATATGAACCAGTTAGTTAGTATTATAGGAGGAGGGGAAGTGATGGGTCAGATATTTTAAAAAAATAAGTAAGTGGGTAGAAAGCAGCATTAATAAAAACACCAGCAGACCAGGAGGCATCCAGGACATGTCTATTATTATTCATATTAATCATACACAAACACTAAAGGTGATGGAGAATTCAAATGAAATCTCCAGGAATGGAGGTAACTTTGGAGACCAATGTCAAAAACCTCACGATGCAAAAGCCTGACTCAGACAGCAGAGATGTTTGGTTTGTGCCATAGCATTTTATTTATTTATTTTTTAATAATTTACTTTATTATCATTAATCAACAATTACATGTGCAAATTATGGTTATTAAACGACCCCTTCATCAGGTCCCCCCCACCAACCCATTACAATCACTGTCCATCAGCATAATGAGATGCTATAGAATCACTACTTGTCTTCTCTGAGTTGTACTGCCCTCCCCGTGCCCCCCCAACATTACATCTGCTAATCGTAATGCCCCTTTTTCCCTCTTATCCCTCCCTTCCCGCCCATTTTCCCCAGTCCCTTTCCCTTTGGTAACTATTAGTCCGTTCTTGGGTTCTGTGAGTCTGCTGCTGTTTTGTTCCTTCAGTTTTTTTCTTTGTTCTTATACTCCACATATGAGTGAAATCATTTGATACTTGTCTTTTTCGGCTTGGCTTATTTCACTGAGCATAATACCCTCTAGCTCCATCCATGTTGTTGCAAATGGTAGGATTTGTTTTCTTCTTATGGCTGAATAATATTCCATTGTGTATATGTACCACCTCTTCTTTATCCATTCATCTACTGATGGACACTTAGGTTGCTTCCATTTCTTGGCTATTGTAAATAGTGCTGCAATAAACATAGGGGTGCATCTGTCCTTTTTCAAATTGGGCTGCTGCATTCTTAGGGTAAATTCCTAGGAGTGGAATTCCTGGGTCAAATGGTATTTCTATTTTGAGTTTTTTGAGGAACCTCCATACTGCTTTCCACAATGGTTGAACTAATTTGCATTCCCACCAGCAGGGTAGGAGGGTTCCCTTTTCTCCACATCCTCGCCAACATTTGTGGTTCTTTGTGTTTTGGATGTTGGCCATCCTCACTGGTGTGAGGTGATATCTCATTGTGGTTTTAATCTGCATTTCTCTGATGATTAGCGATGTGGAGCATCTATTCATGTGCCTCTTGGCCATCTGAATTTCTTCTTTGGAGAAGTGTCTATTCATGTCCTTTGCCCATTTCTTAATTGGATTATTGGCTTTATGTTTGTTAAGGTGCAGGAGTTCTTTATATATTTTGGATGTCAACCCTTTATCAGATACGTTTTTTATGAATATATTCTCCCATACTGTAGGATGTCTTTTTGTTCTACTGATGGTGTCCTTTGCTGTACAGAAGCTTTTCAGCTTGATATAGTCCCACTTGTTCATTTTTGCTTTTGTTTCCCTTGCCCGGGGAGATATGTTCATGAAGAAGTTGCTCATGTTTATGTCCAAGAGATTTTTGCCTATGTTTTTTTCTAAGAGTTTTATGGTTTCATGACTTACATTCAGGTCTTTGATCCACCTTGAGTTTACCTTTGTGTATGGGGCTAGACAGTAGTCCAGTTTCATTCTCTTACATGTAGCTGTCCAGTTTTTCCAACACCAGCTGCTGAAGAGGCTGTCATCTCCCCATTGTATATCCAAGGCACTTTTATCAAATATTAATTGACTGTATATGTTTGGGTTAATGTTTGGATTTTCTATTCAGTTCCACTGGTCTGTGGGTCTGTTTCTGTGCCAGTACCAAATTGTCTTGATTACTGTGGCTTTGTAGTAGAGCTTGAAGTCAGGGAGTGTAATTCCCCCTGTTTTATTCCTCCTTCTCAGGATTGCTTTGGCTATTCGGGGTCTTTTGTGGTTCCATATGAATTTTAGAATTATTTGTTCCAGTTCATTGAAGAAAGCTGTTGGTAGTTTGATAGGGATTGCATTGAATCTGTAGATTGCTTTAGGTAGTATAGCCATTTTGACAATATTTATTCTTCCTAGCCAAGAGCATGGGATGCATTTCCATTTGTTAGTGTCCTCTTTAATTTCTCTTAGGAGTGTCTTGTAGTTTTCAGAGTACAGGTCTTTCACTTCCTTCGTTAGGTTTATTCCTAGGTATTTTATTCTTTTTGATGCAATTGTGAATGGAATTGTTTTTCTGATTTCTCTTTCTGTTAGTTCATCATTAGTGTATAGGAAAGCAACAGATTTCTGTGTGTTAATTTTGTATCCTGCAACTTTGCTGAATTTAGATATTAATTCTAGTAGTTTTGGAATGGAATCTTTAGGGTTTTTTATGTACAGTATCATGTCATCTGCAAATAGTGACAATTTGACTTCTTCTTTACCAATCTGGATGCCTTGTATGTCTTTGTTTTGTCTGATTGCTGTGGCTAGGACCTCCAGTACTATGTTGAATAACAGTGGAGAGAGTGGGCATCCCTGTCTTGTTCCCGATCTTAGATGAAAAGCTTTCAGCCTCTCGCCGTTAAATATGATGTTAGCTGTGGGTTTGTCATATACAGCCTTTATGATGTTGAGGTACTTGCCGTCTATACCCATTTTGTTGAGAGTTTTAATCAGGAATGGATGCTGTATTTTGTCAAATGCTTTTTCAGCATCTATGGAGATGATCATGTGGTTTTTGTTCTTCTTTTTGTTGATGTGGTGGATGATGTTGATGGATTTTCGAATGTTGTACCATCCTTGCATCCCTGGGATGAATCCCACTTGATCATGGTGTATGATCCTCTTGATGTATTTTTGAATTCGGTTTGCTAATATTTTGTTGAGTATTTTTGCATCTACGTTCATCAGGGATATTGGTCTGTAATTTTCTTTTTTGGTGAGGTCTTTGCCAGGTTTTGGTATTAGAGTGATGCTGGCTTCATAGAATGAGTTTGGAAGTATTCCCTCCTCTTCTATTTTTTGGAAAACTTTAAGGAGAATCGGTGTTATTTCTTCTCTATATGTCTGGTAGAATTCAGAGGTGAATCCATCAGGCCTGGGGGTTTTGTTCTTGGGTAGTTTTTTGATTACCAATTTGATTTCATTGCTGGTGATTGGTCTGTTTAGTTTTTCTGTTTCTTGCTTGGTCAGTCTTGGAAAGTTGTATTTCTCTAAGAAGTTGTCCATTTCTTCTAGGTTTTCCAGCTTGTTAGCATATAGATTCTCATAATATTCTCTTATGATTCTTTGTATTTCTGTGGGGTCCATCGTGATTTTTCCTTTCTCATTTCTGATTCGGTTTATGTGTGTAGATTCTCTTTTTCTCTTAATGAGTCTGGCTAGGGGTTTATCTATGTTGTTTATTTATTCAAAGGAGCACCTCTTGGTTTCATTGATTTTTTCTATTGTTTTATTTTTCTCAATTTTATTTATTTCTTCTCTAATCTTTATTATGTCCCTCCTTCTGGTGACTTTCGGCCTCATTTGTTCTTCTTTTTCCAATTTCAGTAATTTTGTCTTTAGACTATTCATTTGGAAATGTTCTTCCTTCTTTAAATAGGCCTAGATTGCAATATACTTTCCTCCTAGAACTGCCTTTGCTGCGTCCCACAGAAGTTGTGGCTTTGTGTTGTTGTTGTCATTAGTCTCCATATATTCTTTGATTTCTGTTTTGATTTGGTCGTTAACCCATTGATTAATTAGGAGAGTGTGTTAAGTCTCCATGTATTTGTGAGCCTTTTTGATTTCTTTCTAAAATTTATTTCTAGTTTTATACCTTGGTGATCTGAGAAGTTGGTTGGTAGGATTTCAATATTTTTTAAATTACTGAGGTTCTTTTTGTGGCCTAGTATGTGGTCTATTCTGGAAAATGTTCCATGTGCACTTGAGAAGAATGTGTATCCTGTTGCTTTTGGGTGTAGAGTTCTGTAGATGTCTGTTAGGTCCATCTGTTCTAGTGTGTTGTTCAGTGCCTCTGTGTCTTTACTTATTTTCTGTCTGGTTGATCTGTCCTCTGGAGTGAGTGGTGTGTTGAAGTCTCCTAAGATGAATGCATTGCTGTCTATTTCCTCCTTTAATTCTGTTAGTATTTGTCTCACATATGCTGGCGCTCCTGTGTTGGGTGCATATATATTTATAATGGTTATATCTTCTTGTTGGACTGACCTCTTTATCATTATGTAATGTCCTTCTTTATCTCTTGCTACTTTCTTCGTTTTGAAGTCTATTTTGTCTGATACAAGTACTGCAACACCTGCTTTTTTCTCCTTGTTGTTTGCATGAAATATCTTTTTCCATCCCTTCACTTTTAGTCTGTGTATATCTTTGGATTTGAGGTGAGTTTCTTGTAGGCAGCATATAGATGGTTCTTGCTTTTTTAGCCATTCTGTTACTCTGTGTCTTTTGATTGGTGCATTCAATCCATTTACATTAAGGGTGATTATCGATAGATATGTACTTATTGCCATTGCTGGCTTTAGATTCGTGGTTACCAAGGGTTCAAGGGTTGCTTCTTTACTATCTAACAATCTAACTTAACTTTCTTAAGTTATTGTAAACAGTGTCTGGTGTTTCTTTATTTCTCTCCCTTCTTATTCCTCCTTCTCCATTCTTTCTATAATAGGTGTTTTATTCTTTGCCTTTAGTTAGTATTTGTATGGTCTACTTTCTTTGCTATGATTTTATTTTCTCTGGTGACATCTTTTTAGCCTTAGGTGTGCTTCCATCTAGAGCAGTCCATTTAAGATATCCTGTAGAGGTGGTTTATGAGAGGCAAACTCTCTCAACTTTCGTTTGTCTAGAAATTGTTTAATCCCTCCATCATATTTAAATGATAATCGTGCTGGATACAATATTCTTGGTTCGAGGCCCTTCTGTTTCATTACGTTAAATATATCATGCCATTCTCTTCTGGCCTGTAAGGTTTCTGTTGAGAAGTCTGATGATAGTCTGATGGGTTTTCCTTTGTAGGTGATCTTTTTCTCTCTCTAGCTGCCTTTAATACCCTGTCTTTATCTTTGATCTTTGCCATCTTAATTATTATGTGTCTTGGTGTTGTGTTCCTTGGGTCCCTTGTGTTGGGAGATCTGTGGGCTTCGGTGGACTGCGAGACTATTTCCTTCCCCAGCGAGGGAACGTTTTCAGCAATTATTTCTTCAAAGACACTTTCTATCCCTTTTTCTCTCTCTTCTTCCTCTGGTACTCCTATAATGCGCATATTGTTCCGTTTGGATTGGTCACACAGTTCTCTTAATATTCTTTCATTCTTAGAAATCCTTTTCTCTCTCTCTGCCTCAGCTGCTCTGTATTCCTGTTCTCTGATTTCTATTCCATTAACAGTCTCTTGCATCTCATCCAATCTGCTGTTAAGCCTGTCAATCGCTTGTCTGATTTCTGCATTGTCTTTCCTCAGTTCCCTCACTTCCTCCTCAGCTCTTGCACATTTCTCTGTAGGTACATCAGCATGGTTATGACTTTTATTCTGAATTCTTTTTCAGCAAGACTGTGCATTTCCATCCCTTCAGGCTCCCTCTCTGGGGTTGTCTGGTTGATTTTGGTCTGAACCATATTCCTCTGTCTTTTCATGGCTATAGAATTGGTCACTGGTAGTTGCCACGTATGTCAGCTGGGCTCTTTAAGACTTTAAAAAGAGAAAAAAAAAGAAAGAAAGAAAGAAAAAAAAGAAAAAGAAAGAAAGAAAAAAGAAAAAGAAAACAAAACAAAAAAAAAAAAAAAACGCCCACTGGGAGTAGATTCTGTGGGAATGCTGTAGGTGGCGCTATTGCCCCACTATTCCGCAGCCGTGGCTGCGCCGCTCCGCAGGGCCCTTTATCGCTCTGGCAGGGGTGGGAACGAATAGGAGGCTGTTGATCTCAGTGAGAAGTGTAAGTATGGCTACGCTTCCCCAGTCGCCAGCTAAGGCGTCTGAAACTCCCCAGGACTCCCAGCCTGCTGGGCTGAGTGTGCTGGGGCGATCCGGCTCCTCCACTGGGCTCCTGTCTCTTTAAGACCGCTGAGGAAAGCGCGCACTTTTTTTTTTCCTTCCCGGAGCCGGCTGCAAGCACCCTGGCGCGTTCCCCGCTCAGATCCTGCCCCTCTGTCTCTCCAATCTCCACTGCACTGCGCAATGTGGGTCAGCGCTCCCCGCGCAGATCACCGGGGCTGGCTACTTCGCGGGGTGTACTTCCACTCCCTCCCGGCTCTGAATCCTCTCCTCCCACCGGTGCGCTGGGGTGGGGGAGGGCTCGGGTCCCGCCGGGTCGTGCTCCGTATCTTACCCGCCTCTTGGGGTGCCGAGTCCTCTCGGGTGTAGCTGCACGCTGTGCGCTTTCCTGTGTATTTTGGTCTCTCTTTTAGGAATAGATGTATTTGCTGTGTTTTCGTAGATAAATATAGTGTTGGGAGGAGATTTCTGCTGCCCTGCTCACGCCGCCATCTTCCCGGAAGTCTCGCCATAGCATTTTAAAAACAGGTTGTGCCAACATGTAAAAACTGAGGATTTTTTAAAACTCTAGGTTTATAGGTTCTCTGGAAACATTGAAAATTGACAATCCTGGGCCCATATCCTCATTTAAAAACACTGGCTATAGCTGAGTCATCCCTGCACTAGTTCTCTACAGTCCCTACCACTCTCTACCGGCTCCTTGACACCAAGCCTGCTCCAGTTCATTCATTTACACTTCCTGCCCAGTTCCTAGAGGCAATGGAATTGACCACCTCTGCCTCAGGGGAGAGAAGAGGAAAAGGAGCTGCTCCCTTAGCACTGTTGTTACACCACATTCATCTGCGATTCTATAAAGTGGCTGATTTGATTAGTAAGTCCATTCGTGACTCTCTTGTGATAACAAGCACTTAAGGTTGTCTCATATTTTGAACTTGCCACTTGCATAGCCATGTGTTCACTGTCTTTATTGTTCATTCATTCTGAAATTATCTTGATGTTCAAGGGATCCTCCTAGACTCAGCATCCCAGGATGTAGTGAACACATCTATTTTTTCCTATTCATTTTATAGATTTGGGTCCTATTGCCATTTCTAGCTGGGTCCTCTTTAAAACCAAAATTCTCTAATAAGGACACTACTCCACCCTTCTGCTTTTTTCAGTTGCTTATCTCCTGGCCATTTCAAAATTCCTCATGTCTTCTGTGACATGCAGCAAGTTAAGCATTTATTAAAGAAGTTTTCTGAACAGTGCAAGGAGCACAGAGCTTCACCTTGGGGTATAAGCATGAGGATAACTCTAAAATACTAAGATGAGAACCATGAAATCCAGATACTTGTATACCCCTATCTAATGCATCAATTTCTTCCAGATGTTAACTGTGAAATATTTATGGCATGTGGGCTGTGTCTGGTAAGTGCGTATGATGTAACTCAAAAGCATATACTTGGACAGGAGAGAGTGCTTGATCCTGCATGGGTGGCACTTCCTCTTTTGCTCCCGGATGTGACGAGGGCTTGCGTGGCTCCAGGAAGGTGGCTCTGTGTCAGGCTGACACGCTCAGTGAGCATCATCCCACTGTCGCCTGCGGCCAAATGCATTCTACCGAGAGAAGCCAAGTTGTGGCTGCCTTCAGCCTGGCATGTGGTGAACTGCATTCCTTCTGTCCAAGTCAATGGTACATGTGGCCTACAGGGTGGCACAGATAACTCCTCAAGAGATGAGAGCAGAGGGGCAGACCCATATTTCAACCCAAACGGCAAGTTGACCATCAAGGTTTGACCCGAATCCATAAGCTCTGTTGTCCTAGAAAGTAAGAGAGCTGTCTTCAGGCTGTGTCTAGTTTTTGATCCATCAGTAGTTCATTTGGCCTGTAATACCAGCAAAGAAGCAGGATTTGCTTCTCTTTCAGGTCTCTGGCTTTGAAGAAACCTTTGATGCTATAAAGGAGTGGTGTGAATTTGTCCTCTCTTCCAGCATGGTCTCACTGTCCCACAGGACAAACAAAATGGTCCACCCTCCCACATATTTGCTCTGTGTTCTTTCGAGCATCCTGCATAACAGCAGAGAGGGGTTAGTGGACAAATCAGTAGGCTGTCAGGAAATCACAATATGTACAATCCAAATGGATCAGAGACATGGGGACATGTTGAAAGCATCTTGTTGTTTTCTGGAGTAACTTTGTGAAAGAACTTCTGACCTTTATACGACTTGGCATCACTGTGCTGATAAGAGGCAATGTGCAGAGCAGGTTGAAGAAGCCTACTGGGTCATCCTGACAAGCATAGATGGCAAGCCAGGCTCTGCTCCCTGGAAAAGTCCTATCCTGCCCAGAGTCCATCACTGGGCAGGCCTGCTTTTTCGTTTTCTCTGAATAACATAACAGAAACTTCATTAAGCTTTGAATTTGCCAAAACCAGATGGAATCAATGATGCCTGCTAGTGGTACATGAGTATGCAATAATTCAATGGACAGTAAATACTAGCATTTTAAGGAGGCACCATTATACTGTCCATGTTGTTACTGCATCTTGGACTCTTTCCTCTGACAGGACCCGATGCTCCATGGTGCTGACCAAGAAGAGTTAATTGATGACATCCTTCCTCTTTAAGTGAGTCATTTTTGGACCATATTTTATAAATGTTATAAAATACTGGTTTTATTGTTAGTCTAAGTCTAACTCAGTGCCAGCAATGAGATTATTATAACACACTACAAAGATTAGTGTCATGTGAATAACCTTAGTAATCATAGTCATTATGGCAGAAGTAAGAAAGACTCTTCTTTAAACTTTAGGTAACAGGATGGTGTCTCTTGTTTGGCAGAAGGCACATGACAGATTTGAATGGGGTGAAGCAACTGGTACCGCAAGCGCTGCCCAGCAGGAGAGAGAGAGCAAGGTGCCCAGTGACCTGCGGCTCCCAGCTTTAAC
The DNA here is from genome assembly GCA_032199065.1 of Smutsia gigantea. Taxonomy (NCBI): domain Eukaryota; kingdom Metazoa; phylum Chordata; class Mammalia; order Pholidota; family Manidae; genus Smutsia; species Smutsia gigantea. The sequence continues at coordinate 253,491 of JAVSCE010014621.1, read as the reverse complement.
GTCTGAGCTGCTGGGAAGGTGGGACGCTGGGGGGAGAGGGGTGGGGACTAGAGGAAACTCCAAGATAGCCAGATGGCCACTTGGGGGACTCGGGGCATTGCCTGTTCACCAACCAGTACCAAATACCTCAATATTTGCCCAACTGGTTAAACTGCTGAACCAGCTGACTACCAGTCTTGGTTGTGATACAACACTTAAAACGCTTGTTAAACCCAATTAGATGCTTGTTACTGAACACTTCAATCACTAATAATAATGAGAATATAAAAGGGGCATGTTCTTGCCAATGGCCATTTAAATTCACTAGGAATTTCTGGCATTTTTCAAGGAGATGTGGGATTGAACCATTTAAAATATGCATCACATGGGTATATACTTACAACTGCTGCAAAAATGTATTTCTGGTCCTTTTCTTGTAAAAAGAGCAGCACATCAGTTAGAAGTAGAGCTAGGATATCTTCAAAGAAAAAAATCATTGGTATTAATGAAGCAAACCATAGTTGAAATGCCTTATTAAATATTCTAATTTCATGTTTGAAATTTAAATAATTTTTTTAAAAACAAAAAGACTAAGATTTGTTCTATTATGCTCTTATAAAAACATCTGAATTATATCCAAAGACGTATTTTATAGATAACTCAGTAGATAAGCTATGTAGATAAGCACACGTTTGTGCGTGCAACTACCGGTACTGCTAAATCTCCAGCAAAATTTCATGTTGTGAGCTTTCAAAATGGAAGCAAAACAGCCAGTAGAAAAGAAGTTTCTAATAGAATGGAGCATGCCCTTACCTTTTTAAGGGAAAAAAGTACTAAATTAAAACAATCAGAGGGCAGCTTCTGCCTTGAATTATATACATAAATCTGCTGTTTTCTTCCATCTAAACCTGAAAGTAATTTGAAATCCTATACTTATAAATTGTCCACAGGAACCCATCTTCACCATACCACTAAACATTCTAATACAAAGTTACCAAACCATTCATTCTATAAAATGGATCACTAGCAAGTGGCTTCGAGCGACAGGATGTATGGATTGTGGTAATATTTTAGTTGCAACATGGCAAGCTGCTGGTCAACGAACCCCATTTCAGTCACTAGTTGCAACCACCATGAAAACTTGAGAGTCCTCCAAAAGGTAATAAACTCTGAGTAACTAGTAATAACCACCTCTTCCTCTCACTGCTTGCCTAAGGAAGTTATTAAGTTATATTAAAAATAAAGAGAGCAGACCAGTGGTTCTTAGCCCTGGCTGCACACCAGACCCACCCAGGAGCTTGTATGTACCCCGGTGCTTGGGCTTCATCCCCAGACCAATAAAATCAGCATCTCTGGGAGGAGACCGGAGCATCAGTACATTTTTTTAAGATTCAGAGCAATTCTAGAGTGTGGTCAGAGTTGAGAAAGCCTGGATCAGGCAAGGTCCTGGCTACAGAATCAGTGCTTCAGATCTGAATAAACTGTTTTAGACTTTAACCAAATTAACAGAATCAAGTCAATGCCCTTCAGCAAACAGTAGCACAGAGGAAGAGTTTACACCTACAGCAATGTGTATATTACGCATGATCACTCAGTAATAAAGAGGGTGTTCAGAGTTCAATTCTCTCCTTGGGCTGGGTCGGTGCCCAAGTTCTGGGTGTATAGGTATACCAGCTATACACCCCACATTGGCTGGAATAATATTTCCGTGCCAACAATTAGCAGAATTCCCTTTTCCTTTGATCCAAACATTACAAACTTGCCAGTTCATAACATGTTACACATATGGCAGTTTTTGCCTGGGGCAGCAAACTCCCACTACAAATGAGTGGCATTGGCCACATCTGCCTATTGAAGTTCACATCTCGATCCTACAGGAATCTGTCCACTGACCCAGGGTTCATGTATGTGACTGCATCTCTGAACCAGTTTTCTTCTGAAAATCTGTCCTCTGTTAAATGAATAACATATGGGAGAGAAGAAGAAATTGGTCTGTTAGAGTTACAATACCTTTGAAACGACCCGTAGCAGTTTTCCAGTAAACAAGGCCATCATATAATAAAGTCCTTTCTTTACTGATTAGCGCCTGCTTCCTGAACACATGGCCATTTTTGAGCTTTGTATATGTTTTGTTTTCAATCTTACTCAAGATCTCAAGCCATTTTTGGTTTTTCTCATATTCACTGACTTTTAAATCCACTGCTGCAATCATGTCTTTAATTAAGCAAAGAGCTTTGCATAAGTCTTTATGTTCTTCAGTCCTTTCTGCATGGGAAAAGAAAATACATAGAATAAGCCAGAGTGCTAAGGAAGAAATTTGATTCTTTAAATACAATTACATATGTTATACAAATAGAAAAAATTCCGTAACAAAAATGTTGGGTTAAATTCAGGTATTATGTTATCACTTTGCACTCCTTCTCTCAAAAGAAATTGTTAAAATACTATAAGAGATTTACTTATCAGATGTGCTTCAGTTGAAACTCCAGTGTCTGGTCTGACCTTCCCCATCAAGCAGGGAATTTGTTACATACTAACTTGGGCCTTCTTTCCAGCTTCCCAGACACAGGTAATCAACTAATTCCTACACCAACCTTCTTAGAACTTAACCAACCCATGGGTCCAAGTTGGGGTACTTTCATAAAAGGGAGCTGCAGGGTGATTCGAATGGGCCCCAGCCTCACTGGCCTTCCTAGACCCCTCCCTCCATAAAATATTTAAAATTATATTTCACAACTGCCTCAGCATAAGGGTGAATACATTAATATTTAAGCATTTTTCAACCTAAAAAGGACAGGACCAGGGCCCTTGCCCGGCGAGTAAGTTAGCCATGCCCAGGCCAAAAAAGTACATCATCATCGATTCCAGTTGTTATTTTTTAAAACACTGGGCACCTGCTCTCATCACTAGATTATCTTAAGAAAAAATTCTGGAAGAGTTTTTGGAACAGCCTCCTGTAACTCCAGATGAAACTGAATTCAGCTCTTCAGTCATTGCACTGATACATATTTACTTATTGATTGCCTATTCTGTGTAGCCACTGCAGTAGGCCCTGAAGATCCAGTTGTGAACAGCACAGACACAGGCCTGTGAGATGGCTCAAGGACCTTACAGTCCAGCCACATGCATTGACAGCATCTTAAAAGATGCCAGATGTCACTCCTTGGAATTTGATGAACTGACAGGGTTAAAAATAGCTCCTTCAGAAGTCATTCTCAAACTAAAATTCATTGCTTGTAAGAGTTGACATTTGGTGATAGGATCAATCCTGCATGTTCATCAGACTGCCGGGGAAGGCAACAGGAAGACGAGGAAGAAGAGATTTTCAGAAGATATGGATATAAGGAAATTGTAGAAGGGAAAGGCAGGGTCAAAGTATGAAGAAGTTTACTTCATTTGAGCTGCTTGGAATTCAGACTATTGGCCAAGCTACATTATAAAAGAAAACTTCTGAAAATGGATCCAAATCCTAAGGCTTTTAAGAGTTTTTCCATAGTGAAAAATCTTTCTGAATCAGAGGCCACAAGCATTTATAGTTGTTTACGACACCTCAGCTATGTTTAAAACTAATACAAGAGGCAAAAGTTCATCTCAGAACTCATTACTCACCTTTTGTGTACTGCAGTATCCTTTCCACCAAGACAGGGTACTTTGTAATGCGCTGAGTGACTAGCAGAATACATTCTGGAATTCCTCTGCGTCGAGCCAAAAGATTACTATTTCGGAGCTTAAAAAAAAGAAAAAAAACATGTATACACACACACAAACTACCAGTATTTTCTTTTTAGGCTGAGTTTAATAATACAAAGAATCTGTAACAGTGTCATTTCTATTCAGCTATAACAACATGCACATTAACTTGTGTACTTTGTCATTAATTTCAATAACCCAACTCTCTAAGATTTCAAGTAGAAGTTACTCTGATGTGCCTGTAGTAAATTCCCAAAGTGAGCAGGTTCCAATACTTATAAGTGCTAAGATTCATGAATAGTATAAGTTTTGAAAAACATGTAGAAATCAAAGTTAGATTTTGAATTTTGAGTTTGTGGTTAACTCAACAAGTCTACCTCTCCATTTGTGATTATTCATCACAGCAAGTAAAGTTCCCTCCAATCAGGGCAACTTTTTTTTTCTAAACATCTCAAAATATACTCTTAAGTTTTCAAGTTCTCAATACGCACGTACAAGAAAAGAAACAAAGAAGGAGAATCTGGTAGCATTCTTAAAGTGGTAGATAAAAATTTAGAATCTATCAAACTCTAATGGAAAATTTTTTCAACAAATAAATTGGGATACCAAAAAAGGGGGAGAGGAAATGGGGAGCATTCAAGTTAAAAAATTTTTCAAAGATATAACCCCCCTATAGAGTATGTGAACCTTAGTCAGATCTTGATTTAGGCAATACCAATTTTATGAGATAATTCAGGAAATTTTTTAATTAGCCAACTGTTTGAAGATATTAAAGAATTATTGTTAATTTATTTAAGTATGCCATCGTAACTTTTTAAAAGATAAATTGCTTGGAGATACATATTACACATGAAAATTATATGATGTTAAAATTTTGCTTCAAATGAATCCAGTGGGAGTGGGGTAGAGGCTGTCTACTTTTACCACGGTTCTCTGATACATAACTTGTCAGGGCATGAAACAGCTTCCCAGGGTATTACAAAGATACTCAGAAGCTTGGAAGACATAACTTCACACATTTAAGACACAAAAGGAAATGATTTGGGAGAAGTATTTTACTAACAAAGAGCCTTTCCACCCTTGTCACAAACCTATTACACTTCCTTCTCCTTTCTCTGAAAAGCAGCCCCTAGGTGTGAAACTCGAGTATGAAACAAGCATGAGTAAGTGTGGCTTACCACTCTGTAAAAGACTTTTAAATACTTACCTTAATAAAATTCTGAAACTTTTTATTCTGCTGGAGTTCTTTAAAGAGGCTAACAGCTTCTTTGTGATGGCTACAGAATTCTCCATATATTTTTTTCATTTTATTTGCATTTTCTTCTGAAAACTGAGAGGAATACATTTCAATGATGGTTTATAAATTTAGTCAATTCTAAACACTGAAAAGAACATGCAATTTTCATATATTTCCATACATTCTTTTTAAATAAAGAATAAACATCATGGAATTTCTTAACACAACCACTTCTTTTCCCTACTTTTTATTAGACTAAGAGGAAGTTGTCGAGAGGTAAGGGGAAGATCAACCAAATGTGATGATATGATGTTGAACTAATTTGATTATCAAAAAGCCAAGTGAAAAACATATCTTCTATTCTTTAAGTCTTTGTGCAACTCTGTCATTTCAATTTGTGTTCTACTACTTTTATGGATTGAAAAGAAGGTTTGTGGCAACATTTGGAGGTCCACAGGAAGGTCTGACCTCCAAAGTGGCTAACTGATCATGCCCATGGACTCAGTCCTCAGTTGGGCATTTGCTGTTTGTTGTCAGCATGTCACAAATGGATCAAAAGGCAAGTCATCATAAGATAAAAGAGAAAGATGAATAACCAGAATGCCAATTTATTAACTGATGGATAAAAGTAGAGATGTAGGCTGGATATTTCAATAAGCTTGACCTGTAGAAAATCTCTGTAGAAAAATCCACATAGATTCCAACTTAGAATCATAAGGTATGTGGAGAGAATTAACTGAGTTATTTAAATGCCAATGTTGCAGACTCTGATGGCTCTATATGTACATGACCCATTACAGATCATTGCAACAGAACTCAGAACGCACCCACCCTTCCCTCAGAAAGCACTGAAATTTACATTAACATCTCTGGCCTTTTCACCTTTGCTTACAATTTTATCTATGCTTGAGGTCCCTAAGTCTGATGAGATGATCCCTAAATAACCTATAATTACTCAAAAAAAAAGAAAAACTTTAAGTGCAAATCTAACAAAACACATACAGGCCTTGGATGCTGAAAACTCCACAAGGTTGGTGAAAGAAATCAGAGAAGATGTGAATACACAGAGAGCGATGATTGTAATTGGAAGATTCAACATAATAAACATACCATTTCCTCCAAACTGATATCAGAATTAATGCAATTCTTATCAAAATCCTAGCAAGTTTTTTTTGTAGATATAGATAACATAATTATTCCAGAATTTATATGGAAGGAGAAGGAATTAGAATAGCTAAGAACAATTTTGAAAAAGAAGAATAAAGTGGAAGGACTCAGTCTACCTAACGTCAAGATTACATGGCTACAAAACTACCTAGGAATAAACCTAACCAGGGAAGTGAAAGACTTATACCCTGAAAACTATAAGACACTCTTAAGAGAAACTAAAAAGGACACTAATAAATGGAAATTCATCCCATGCTCTTGGCTAGGAAGAATTAATATTGTCAAAATGGCCATCCTGCCTAAAGCAATCTACAGATTCAATGCAATCCCTATCAAAATATCAACAGCATTCTTCAATGAACTGGAACAAATAGTTCTAAAATTCATATGGAAACACAAAAGACCCCCAAATAGCCAAAGCAATCTTGAGAAGGAAGAATAAAGTAGGGAGGATCTCGCTTCCCAACTTCAAGCTCTACTACAAAGCCACAGTAATCAAAACAATTTGGTACTGACACAAGAACAGACCCATAGACCAGCAGAACAAAACAGAGAGTCCAGATATTAACCTAAGCATATATGGTCAATTAATATACAATAAGGGAGCCATGGATATACAATGGGGAAATGACAGCCTCTTCAACAGCTGGTGTTGGCAAAACTGGACAGCTACATGTAAGAGAATGAAACTGGACTACTGTCTAACTCCATACACAAAAGTAAACTTGAAATAGATCAAAGACCTGAATATAAGTCATGAAAGCATAAAACTCTTAGAAGAAAACATAGGTAAAACTCTCTTGAATATAAATATGAGCAACTTCTTCATGCACATATCTCCACAGGCAGGGGAAACAAAATAAAAAATGAACAAGTGGGACTATATCAAACTAAAAAGCTTCTATACAGCAAAGGACACCATCAGTAGAACAAAAAGTCATCCTACAGTATGGGAGAATATATTCATAAATGACATATCCAATAAGGGTTTGACATCCAAAATATATAAAGAGCTCACACACCTCAACAAACAAAAAATAAATACGCCAATTAAAAAATGGGCAGAGGACATGAATAGACACTTCTCCAAAGAAGAAATTCAGTTGGCCAACAGGCACATGCAAAGATGCTCCACATCCCTAATCATCAGAGAAATGCAAATTAAACCACAATGAAATATCACCTCACACCAATCAGGATGGCCACCATCTAAAAGACAAACAACAACAAATGTTGGCGAAGATGTGGAGAAACGGGAACCCTCCTACACTGCTGGTGGGAATGTAAATTAGTTCAACCATTGTGGAAAGCAGTATGGAGGTTCCTCAAAAAACTCAAAATAGAAATACCATTTGACCCAGGAATTCCACGCCTAGGAATTTACCCTAAGAATGCAGTAGCCCAGTTTCAAAAAGATATATGCACCCCTATGTTCATTGCAGCACTATTTACAATAGCCAAGAAATGGAAGCAACCTAAGTGTCCATCAGCAGATGAATGGATAAAGAAGATGTGGTACATAAATACAATGGAATATTATTCAGCCATAAGAAGAAAACAAATCCTACCATTTGCAACAACATGGATGGAGCTAGAGGGTATTATGCTCAGTGAAATAAGCCAGGCAGAGAAAGAGAAGTATCAAATGATTTCACTCATCTGTGGAGTATAAGAACAAAGAAAAAACTGAAGGAACAAAACAGCAGCAGACTCACAGAACCCTAGAATGGACTAACAGTTACCAAAGGGAAAGGGACTGGGGAGGAAGGGTGGGAAGGGTGGGAAGGGAGGGATAAGGGGAATAAGGGGCATTACGATTAGCACACATAATGTAGTGGGTGACACGGGGAAGGCAGTATAACACACAGAAGACAAGTAGTGACTCTATAGCATCTTACTATGCTGATGGACAATGACTGTAAGGGGTATGTGGCAGGGACTTGATAATGGGAGGAATCTAGTAACCACAATGTTGCTCATGTAATTGTATATTAATGATACCAAAATTAAAAAAAAAGATTACATGGCTACAGTAATTAAGACTGTGTTGAAGGACAATACCCAATGGATTTTTTGACCGAAGAGCACAAGCAGTTCAGTGGAGGAAGGATGATTTTTCAATAAATGGCATGGAGCAAATGGACATACACAGACCAATTATAAAAAATAGAAACCTCAACCTAAGTCTCATATCTTACATAAAAATTAACTCAAAATGGATCATAAACTTAAATTTTAAACCTAAACCTATAACTTTTAGTAAAAAAAAATAGAAAATCCTTAAGATCTCCAGTGAGACAAAGAGTTCTTAGACTTGAAACCAAAAGCTTGATCCTTAAAAGGAAAAACTGAAATATCAGACTTCATCAAAATTAGAGAATGAGAAAACAAGTTACAGACTTAAGAAAATATTTGCAAACTGCATATCTGACAATGGACTAGTATCTAGAATAAATAAAAAATGTCAATATTCTACAGTAAGAAAACAAACAATCCAATTAAAAAATGTACAAAAGGCATGAACAGACATTTCACCAAAGAGGACATACAGAGAGCAAATAAGCCCATGCAAAGATGTTTGTTCATCATCATAATCCATTAGGGAATTGTAATTTAAACTGCAGTGAGATATCACTACATACCTCTCAGAATAGCTAAAATAAAAAAATAATGACACTGAATCCTGGTGAGGATATGGAGCAAACCAGATTACTTACACAGTGTTGATAGGAATGTAAAATGGTAGAGCCACTCTGGAAAACAGTTGGCAATTTTTTACAAAATTGAGTATGCAACTGCATACAATCCAGAAACTGGACTCCCAGGCATTTATCCCAGAGAAATGAAAACTTACATTTGCACAAAAATCTATGCATGTTTAAAGCAGTTTTATTTGTAATACCCCAAAACCAGAAACAACCTGATGACCTACAGGTGAATGACTGAACAAGCTGGTACATCCATACCATGGACTACTACTCAATAAAAAGGAGTGAACTATTTATTGATAGACATAACCACCTAGATGATTCTTGAGAGAATTATACTGAGTGAAAGAAAGCCAATCCAATAGAGATTATATACTGTGTGTCTAATCAATGTAATATGTATGTAATTTATATAACATTACAAAATGACAAGATTATAGAAATAGAGGATAGACCAGCAGTTGCCAGCAATTGGGGAGGGAAGTAGGTGGGGCTACAAACTAGTCAGATGAGGAATCCTTGTGCTGATAGAGACGTTCTGTAGCTTGACTGCATCGCTATTGGTGTCCTGGTTATGATACTGTATTAGTTTTACAAGCTGTTACCAGGGAAGTGGGGATAATTTAAAAAACAAGTAAATTTAAAATGCCAAATCCCAGGGCCTACTCCAATCCCATCAAAACAAAACCACTGGTAGGCTGGAACACAGGATTCCTCATTTTTAACAAACTTCAAGAAATTCTTATGCACTGGGGATGAAAAACTGCTTTATACTGACTACATTCCTCACATTCCCAATTTCTCACCAATATGGAAAGCTTCCATTGACCAAATTGCCATCATATTCCAGCCCAGCCTCCTGAGTGTGGCCTCTAGGATTAGAGTGTGGAATTTCCCCCAATTCTTATCTCATGCGTGCTTAAACAGCTTGTTCTGCCTTTGTTCCACACTCACATCCATTGTCTAAAGATTTTGCTAATTTATTCCTCTGGAGACAATTTTATTTACATGGTACTGGGGAGAGGAAGATCCCTTGCCATACCCACAATGCATTGCCAAGTATAGAAACACAAAAGCAGATTTAAATCCTTTTCTCTGACTCCAGGCACCTTTCCCCAAAGGAGTGTCATGTGCATCATCCCAAAGCAGGGCTCCAGGCTCACCCTGGGTGACACAACTTCCCAAACCATGCTTCAGATCCAAGCCTTGCTTTTACCCACAGAAATTTAACAAAAACACAACTGGTGGAGATGTGAAATTTTTGTTAGCTATGAAAGTAACTTAAGCACAAGATGTTTTAAAAGATTAGAATTAGGACACAGTAAAGCCATGATTATTTGTATCAAGGAAAGGGATAGCAATCATTTCCAATTACAAAATAACCACCTTGCACTTCATTTTTGAATGCACTCAGATTCTAATTCACTTAGACACATTCAGACACTTTTATTAAAACTATCCTGCAAAGTATGACCCTTTTAACCTGGCACTATAAGTTTCACATGAATTACGATGACAGAACAGGTCTAGGACTTAAAAGATAATCCACAAAGCTGATGACTCTTTGACTGAAAACTTATGTGGATTTTTATTATTAGACATGTAGAAGTAGTATTAGGCAATTAAGTGGGTTTTTTTGGTTTGCTTTTGTGCATTGAAAATGTTTCTATTTAAGCATACTGGTATCAATGAACTCTCCAATTTTTAGCACACAGATCAACAGCTCGACTCCACTGCTGTATGTGAGAGGGTGAAACTAAGTCGAAATTAATATTTTGGAGATGATGACACTTTGGGGTCTACATAGAGAAAGCCAAACTAAGGTAACTAAGGGCTCCACGCCTTTCCCCAAGTGTTGTAAGGGACTGCAAAACATGGCATTCAAGTGAATTCCTGGTTTTTTTTCCTTACTGACCCACTCATTCAATAAGTATTTATAGTACCAAGCAGTTCTAGGTGCTGAAATACAGGAATAATCAAAATAGACAAGAATCTCTGTCTCACCGGAATTTAGAGGCTAGTGATGATAAAAACCTTCCCCAGAATGTCACTATGAATGCCTCAAGACATATTCTTAACTTATTGTTGCAAGATCATATTTTGATTCAAATCCCAGGAATGTCACTTATGAGATGTGTGAACCTGAGAAAGTCTTTACCTTCTCCATGCCTCAGTATGATAGAGAAAACATCTCCCTCACAGTGTTGTGAATATAAACTTAAGTAATATACATGAAAGTACCCTAAAAGTGCCTGACACACTATGGTTGCTGAACACACATGACTAACTTCTCCATGAGTATGTGTCCATGGAAATCCTCTTTTTGAAAGCCCAAGGCAGCCACTATGAATTATCAAAGGTAAGTTGTAGTTTAGTTTTTAATTAGGAGAGTAGCACAACCCATTATCAAGATGCTTCAAATACCCCCAAGCACCTAAAATGTGTCCCCTTTTAGTGGGATTTGCTTGTCTTGTCCCCCAGACATGAACTTCAGGGCTTCAATGACGATAAATCTGTCTCACTCCTCCTAAGATATTGGTATGACTGTCATGGCCCATTGGAGGCTACATTGCTAGAGAGCCGCCCATCACATCAAGAAGTCTGGGTAGAATTTTCCTAAGGGATTTATGGCTGTGACGCCTGGTGGCGACAGTGACAGAGTCAGGGATAATCCCACCAAGTCCTGTGACATATGAAGAGTCAGTCACTGGCTGTTAAAACCTCTCAGGCACCAGTCCCACAAACCAATATTAAGTAAAAGAAAACCAAACTACCCATCTGTCAATAGTGATCATGAAATCAGTTCCAGCTCTTCCTAGACTTTGAACACTGTAGAGAGTCTACAGGCCGTCAGGTTTTTGAGGTTAGAGACTTTAAACCTTTCTTACCTGTTGTACAAGAATATCTCCAATTCTGTTAATGATAAAATTCCTGTCATCTCCCACACAGGATTCCTGCCTTCGCTCCTTCATACTATAAAAGAAATGCCTATGGATTTCAAGTAACTCATCTAGGCAGGGGAAGATTTTGTCCACGGTGCCGTGATCAAGCTGCAGCTCCTCCTTCATCCCTTTCCTGAAGATCTCAGACATGATGAACAGGGTCTGGATGTGATGCATCTCTGTTTGCATTAGCTCTGAAACATGGGGGCAGAAACCAGCGTTAAAAAAAACAAGTATCCATGCTGACCTAAATTAGTTGCTAAACACTCCACATTTTACACATTCAAAAAGAGGGAATGTTTAGGTATAACAATATTCTTCCACTATAAAATCAGCATTGATTAAACATTTAATGTAAGCTCGAAATATTAAACTATTTTCTTTTTCCCTTTTCTCTTATTTCTTATATTTGAAGAGGATATGTATAAGCCCAATATGTAAGAATCCAATGTATCTGAAACTCTCATAACTAGCTAGGTACCTTTAGTTAGGAAGCAGGCCTTATTCGCCCCTGAATGCTCTATAAAATAGAACTTAGCTTGCCAGTTTTCTTTCTTTTTTGGTTTTTGTGTTGAGTAGGAGCACAATTAGTTTGGCGCATTAAATTGAATTACATAGAATACAATTCCTTATGCAGGTAACAGCAGGTCCTTCTATTGCTGTATCTGTCTCTGAAATTCTTTCTCCAAGACAATAATGTGTCATGGTCAAGGCTCATCAAGAAAAAAAAAGACAAACCAAAGAATGGGAGAAAATACGATTCTACAAGGCCTCCATGCTTGCTGTTCCCACCATGTGAAATGCTCTTTCCCCCCAAATCCATCTAGCTCCTTCCCAAAGTCTTCCAGGTCTCATCAATTACCTTTCTTGTAAGTCTTCCCTGAATACCCTATCTGCAATTTAATACCCCTTGTCCCAGTGTTGGATATAGCCTACTACTCTATTTTTCTTCTTAGCACCTATCACTACCTACGGCCTATTATCTACTTTACTTCTTTTCTACACTACACTGTAGGTTGTATATTCTCTGCCTCCCCACAAGAAAGTAAGTCCATGAGAGCTGGGAATGTGCACATCTTGTTTGATGTTATTTCTCTAGTTTTTAGACGTATGCCTGGCAAATAATAGTGCTAATATTTGTTGATTGGTATACATTATTTATTTCTCAAAAACAAAAAATAGGTCATATTATCTATACTTTTAGCTGAATAAACTGAGTGCCTAAAGGTAGGAAACAACTTGCTCCAAACCTCAGGGCAAGTAATAGGCTTCCTCTTAGACAAGAAAAGCTGAAGAAGTGCAGTGGGCCAGCTAGATGATAAAAGCTAAATGCTGTCATTGAAAGACAGACCTAACCTGGTATGTGGGTTACCCAAGGAGTCATGGTGGAATCAATGGATAGAAATGGGGGAGAAAAATTTCTTATCAGAGATTAATAGAATTCAAATTCAGTGTCTATGGAAAGAGAGAGTTCTAGAAAATGGAGATGTTCAAGAAAAATTGTATGATCAGGTTGCAGGGCTATAGCAACAATGAGTAAAGTACTATAACGAACGTGGAATTTTATATTTTTCAAAGATCTTGCATGATTTTCAAATAGAAATGTTTAATAAAGTGTGGCTGCAATTGACACCAATTATTAAACTTCTATGGAAAAAGAAATGCTGGGATTTCCAGTAAAAGGAATGACAAATAAGGGAAAAAATAGAAAAACATCTGATAAGGAACTTGCATCCAGAATATATAAAGGACTCTTACCCACTTCACAATAGGCAAAATATCTGAATAGATGTTTCTCCAAAGAGATACACAAATAGCCATTCAGCACATAAAATGATGGTCAATATCAATAGCCATCAGGAAAATCAAAATCAAAACCAAAGTGAGACACCATTTCATACACACTAGAATATTTGTAAAAAGGATGGGCAATAAAGAGGTGTTGGTGAAGATGTGGAGAAATAGAAGCCCTCATACACTGCTGATGGAAATATGATACAGCTGGCAGCTCTTCAAAAGGTTAAACACAAAGTTACCATGTGACCCAAAAAGTGGAAACCCAAAATGACTATCAATTGATGATTAGATGAACAAAATGTAGTATATTTATAAAGAAATATGATACAGCCATAAAAAGGAATGGAGTACTGATATACGATGTGGATGAACTTTGACAACAATAAGCCAGTCACAAAACACCACATATTGTACAATCCTACTTATGCAAAATATCCAGAAGAGGCAAATCTAGGGAATTAGAAACTAGATTAGTGGTGCCAGGAGCTGATGGAAGGGGACCTGGGAGTGACTGCTACCTGGGTACAGTGTTTCTTTTCAGACCAAGGAAAATGTTCTGGAATTAGTTGGTGGTTGATGATGCTACAACTTTGTAAATATACTAAAAACCACTAGACTGTGCACTGTCAAGGGTGACTTTTAAGATATATGAATTATATCTCAATTTTTAAAATGCCCCATGAGAGGAAATAATAATGCACAATTTGTGGGAGCACCAGAAGTACAAGCTCTAGACTAATGAGTATTTCCAGACTCACATGTTTTAATCTAAAATAGTAGTCATGAGGGATAAACAAATCTAAATATAGCTTTGTTATTTTATCATAAAACAAAAATATCTTTAATTGGGAGCCCACTAACGTCAAATTATTATTTCCTACCATGTTTTTTAGCACCTACTCTGTAGTAAGCACCTATTTATATCATTTCTTTTAATCCTTTAATCCACTTATCCATTATGACCCAAAAAATAGGAATGCTTTTCCACATCCTTAAAGAGAGACAATGAAGATGATACAGGATTTTCCCCCAAACAGAAGCCTTTATGAAACTAAAGGCCATGTTGTGAATTACACAACGTAATTCATCCCAAAAGGGTTAGGTTATTTTTAATATATGAAATTACAAGGTAATAAAGAATAATTCCAGCATAATGTAAATTGCATGAGAAATATTAAAGGGGGCAGCATCTTCCTTTCCAAACTTAACTCCCACCTATACAGCCCTGGACAGATTACAAAATATGCTCACATATCATCTCATCTGACCTGCATAACCACCACCTGGCACAGGTGAGAAGGGGCCCCTTATCACCACTGGGCTTTTGCATCTATACTTACATACACAGGACTAGTGAAACTAAGAGCTAGTCTCATCTTTAAAGTAGAGTAAATTCTTGGAACCACACTGTAACATCTACTTTGTACTTGAACGTTTTTTAAACTTCATTTTTTCCTAACTGGTCTATAATTTTATTCCCCTAATTCAGACTGCCTGCTCCCCAAATAGTATCAAATCATAAACTCCCACCAGAGTTCAAACCCACCCTTAGGACTGCAGCATACAGTCAGACATTGCCCTGATCCTTGCAAGGGTTGCCAGTCCCACAGCAGTCTATATGAATGGCACTCCTTGTATGTGCAACAAATGACAGGTCATATTTGCAGCAGCAATGTCTACCCTACATTAACATATGTGGTGACAATTTACTGTGAGTCTTACAATAAAAGAATATAGGCCATGGCTAAGTAAACTTGAAAAGGGAAAAGGTATGTGAAATCAAATTTGCTTTATCCCAGGTACCTATAATGTCTCATTTAAGGCTCACAACATTTTAAATCTGAATATCATTATCCCCATTTTAGAGATGGAGAGACTGAAGTCTAGGTGATAATAAGTCCAGTCTAAATAATTTGTCTGAGATCAAGTAACTAGAAAATGGTAGAACTGGTTTTGAACCCAGGTCAGTATGGCTTCACATTCCATGCTGTTTGCTCTGCATCCCCTGTTTCAGCCTGAAGAGCACATCTGAAATACTTACCAAAAATGACACCCTGTCTTTTGATGACATCCTTCTCCTGCCTGTTACAAAATGAGGGGTCCACCACAAGACTCCAGGACTCTGCTTCCAACCCCTGGGCATCGCTGCTGAGTTCGCTCCACAGAGACGAATCCACCACGTCTGATGTGTTTAAACAATTAAAGTCAGAGTAACACACATAACCCAGGCAGACCTTCACAAGTACCCCGTTTATGGATCCATCACACCAGTGAACCTGCTATGAATATACAAACAACTAAGCCACATATTGTTGGTGTGAAGCTGAAACGTCTGACAAGCACACTGGCAAAATGATCCAAATCCAGGTGGCTCTCAGGAAAGCCAAGGACAACCAGATATTAAAACAGTGATTGTGGATATGCAAAAAAAAAAAAAAAGACATTTGAAGATTCTTTTGTTTTGGCTTCCTCTATTTTAGTTTATTTTTGGTAACCTTCAGAGTCCATAATGTGCTTACAAAATCTAGAACACACCGATTTCTTTTGCACTGTTTTGTGAACTCTGAATTTTGCCCTTGTCCACTTGATCTGCTGTTTGGCTTGCTGTCCTTAATATAAACATGAAGCAGGGTGTAAGGCCTTGAGTCACATGTATATACAGATTTTTCTGACAGAATTTGACAGCACACACACACCACCCCCTTCAGGACAACAAAATCCTATGTCCAAACAGCACTCTGGGAAGCAATTCCAGCTCAAAGCAGTGAAGATGAAATGACAACGGATTTAAAGACTTGCGTTTAAAATAAAAGAAACAGATTCCTGGGGCAGAGTCCACCCCTTTCTCTTGTCACTTGACTCTCCTTTCCTTCATTTCTTCTCGACTTACTGATAGAGTTTTGATACAGTAAGCAATTCCCCAGATTAAATCCTATCTTACAAAATCTGTTTTGTAAAGAAGTGTTTTTATGCCCCTACAAGTAGGAGGCACTGGATGGGGATAAGTCTCACAGATTAGGGAAGTCCAGTAAAACGAACTGAAGTGTATATTTTAATGTACAATTCTATTCCGATTCATCACTTTTTTAAGTGACAAAACACACAATATACTTCATTCTTTTCATTTTGTTCATGACATCTGCCCATTAAAAAGAATGTCATATTTCCTTGGTCTCTGTCTGAGAATCTCCTCTGGGGCTAAATTTTCATTCTTCTCACCAGAATAACCTATACCAAAGAGACACCAAGAAACAAAATTCAAGAAGAACACAGAGTATGTCTCAATCTCACATCCCTCAGGAGACATTCCTGTGGGGAAATGCTCACAGAAACACAAGTAAATGCAGTCATGTCTTCTCCTCACCTTCCATTAAGAAAGACTCCGTGGAGGGAGAAGATCCCATGGACTGTAGCAGCTCATCAGAGTGAGACCTGCTTCTCCAGTTGTTCCCATCACTTTCGGACTCCAGGGATGTCCCTGACCTCCTGAAGCTGGACAGAGGGAGGCAGGGAGAAGAGTTAGCCCCCGCGACGGCACTGAGACATTAGGATGTAACCACACAGAGCCTTACCTTTCCAACGTGGTGCCTGGAACGCTTCTGGACAACGGATGGACCTGCCCTGCCGTTTCTTTCCTCCCGGTGGGCAATCCAATAGGCATGGAGGAGGAAGGGTGCAAGGAGAGCCCGGGCTGTGGGGCGTCTCTAAATGAAGAATCTGGAAATCAGAATGGATGCTTCAGGTGGTCTTCACAGAGGGCAGTAATTACAAATAAAGACAGTCTCTTCAAGGAAAAAGCTAAGCACTCGAATGGCTGCTTCCTGAGGCTAGTCTCCCTGCCACATCCCGACACCTGCTTCAAACGTCCCTTCCACGTCACACCCCCCAATACCCATTGGGCAGGTCTGCTTTAGCACATCCCCTTGGAGACTGTGGGTGGCTGGGATTACACAAACAAGAAAATGGAATGGGGAAACACTGAGACAGCTTTCCAT
This sequence comes from Smutsia gigantea, assembly GCA_032199065.1. Classification (NCBI taxonomy): domain Eukaryota; kingdom Metazoa; phylum Chordata; class Mammalia; order Pholidota; family Manidae; genus Smutsia; species Smutsia gigantea. The sequence continues at coordinate 235,976 of JAVSCE010014621.1, read as the reverse complement.
AAACCACTGCTTGTATTCCTTAGAGCCAGATTTAAATAGAAGGTGTTATTAGCACTACTATCAGAATGCATATCGTGTGTACAAGCAAGCAAACACACACACACACACAGAGCATGTCAATGGATTGGAATGATGCTGGGGAGTTTGTTCTTTACAGTATAATATTTTCAGACAAATGAAGCCTGTGGCCAAGCTGAGGTATTCTCTCTCAAATCCTGAAAACGAAATGGTACTTCAATATCTTTCTGGTGCATTCTGAATTGTTATGGGCATATATGCACTACGTTTTATGTGTGCTATCTCTGAACACATTTCAGTCCTATAATATCATAGCTGTAGCATACACCTCCTCAAACAAAAGGGGGAAAGTACTTATATGGAATCTCAGGATATTATGAAGGAGTTTACACATGTATGATTTAGTTTGATTCTCATGACTTTCAAATAAAAAGAAGAAATGTATGGTATTCTGTCAATTCTAAGACACTTTGTTTTCATGCTTACATTATGAAATTGAGAAGTGCCTTACAACTGAGGTCAAAGGGACTTCTGGTGTCAAAGCAGGGGAGTAAATGCTGTCACAGTTGTTACTGCCCATACTAGCTTAACCTCATGTAACCTTGTGTAACATCACACCCAATCGCATGTCAGCATGAATCTGCATACCTCACTATCCCCTGGTTTAAGTGGTTTTTAAAACAGTGGTCACACTGTTACAGCACTGAAATGAAAAGTGACCACAAATGAAAAATGCCTGCCACATAGCAAGCAATGCAGTATTTGAGGTAGAAGAAATTTCAGAGTCTCTCACAACAAATGAAAGTATTTTCAAACTTAGGAAATGATGGTCACTAGTTCTTGCATGCAATGTAAAGAATTGTCAGAGGCTGCCACTTATTTTCAAGAAAAACTGTTTAAATTTCAGCAATACATACTTCAGAACCACCAAGTTTAATGATATGCACACAAAACTCCTGTGTGCCTTGAAATTTTGCTACCATCCTAAAGGAGGTGATGCAATCACAGCCTTGAGCACAGCTAATAAAAAGCACCTGGTCCCTGTGATAATGGACAACAGGGACTGTAAACTCCAAGCCTGAAGATTTTTCCCCTAACTTTAGAAGCACCTGATGCATATTTGTATCAATAAATATGTGCTACTGCTAGGAAAACAAAAATTATGCACATGTAATGCAGTGTTTCTCTTTTCCCCAAAAGGTTATCATTAAATCAACAGCACGTATTACACTAGATCACATCCTAGAATTGAGGTAATATAGTAACACTTCCTCCATACAGTCCTCCCTAATGTACAAGATCATATAGTGCATATAACACCAAGGCTATTAGGTTGCCATGGGAGTTTATACCACTCTGGATCTCCAAACTACAAATTATACCAACATTTTCCACATCACTTACTTCCAAGGACAGTCTGTGGTTTGTTCTTGTTGTATTTCTCTTGGAATTTCTGGTAAAGAACATTAGAAACACATAAAATAAGATCAAAGCTTCACTAGACTACAGAAATGCCCACAGAACAGCACTCTCATCTTTATCATTTTCATCACTCACTTCAAACAAAGAGGAATTCAAAGCAAAAGACATTAAATGAAAAGAAGAGAAAAATGTGAACTATAATGAGACATGCAAGTTGCGATGGAGGTGTGCCCCATGGACGTCTAGTGGGTAGCCCAGCTTTATTAAAAGCCCAGGGGAACCAAAAATTTCCAGCTCATTTGTCAGAAACAGGCTGAAAGGGTTTCGGACGGCACTGTCTTTCTCCTACTTGCTTTTCTACTCCCAGCTATTCCTCCTGCCTACGGTACGGAATGACACTGAGCATGGGAACATCACATCACCCTCATCTCGGCCCCAGACACAACCTGTGTTTCAATTAATACAGAGGCTAGTGACTCCAAGTTCCTTCTGCAGGGTTGTCATGCCCACTCACCTGCATTTCTGACATGACTTTAGGAAAGAAAGGAATAGAATGAGAGATACTCTCACCCACTCCAACCCACCCCCAGTACTCGGGACACATTCCTCTGATCCAGTGGGCCTCAGGACGCAGCCCTAGCCAGAAGCACCACCTGGGGATGTGCTAGAAATGCAAATTATCAGGACCCTCCCAGACCTACTGGATCAGAAACTCAGGGATCAGGGCCTGGAAATCTGTTGTTAACAAGTCCTGCAGGTGGTGCTGTGTTTACAAATTACTCCTCTAGTCTTCATTTACATATGCTTGAGGTTTGCACCAGTAAACCCAGCAGGTCCCTGAAGAAACTTAACCCAGCCACGCCCCATAAGAGAGGGAGATGGCCACACGAGTTCTCCCTCTATTTCTCAGTGTATAGTTAAGGCAGTAATTATACATTTGGAACACGTGTTATTTTATCACTACACTGATCACTTTAGAAATAAATCTATATAATAAAAGAGTAAAAACCTAAATAGATAATATGAAGCAACCAAACTAATATACACATACAATACAAAAGGCTGAGCAAGTGATTACCTTGGTACATGGAGGCGCAACGTCTTTACAACCCTTATGCACATTCGCACTGCAGTCTGAAATAAAGGGAAAAGAAAGAAAGGCACCCATCTTATTTAGATTAATCCAAAACAAGTAAGCCTGTATCATGCTTTCACTAGTCATTAGAAAAATGGTACATAAACATTAAAAATACTTAGAAAATTTAAGAAAAAAATATTTAAATCACCCGTAGCCCCACCATTCAAGCAAGAACATGCTGTTAATATTTTAATTTCTTCGAGATATTTTTCCACTTCTGCACAGGGTCTTACCCATTATGAAACCTGGAATTAATTACATGACATGCATTTGTGTGTCACCTGAGGACTCATTTACTATTATGTGCCTTATCTGTAAGGGATTTCTGACATTGCCTGGTAGCAGCTGCCCACTCCCATGCCAGGTAAGATGCCTATGAAGTGGGAAAAAAAGGAAAACTTACAACATGCTGCAAAAGATGTCCTGTCAGGCGCCAACAGGAATTCCTCCTCACTAGAGGTTGCCGCCCAGTTAAAGTTGGTGGCTTCACTTTGCTTTACTTCATAGGACAATGTGGCCTCCTCTCCCTGAAAGCAGGGAACAGTTTGCCTGCCCCTTTCTGCCCACTGGTTCAGCAGCCCTGTGTGGGGACCCTCTCTGCCAGGCAGCTGTCTCGTGCCCTCTCCCCATCTGCCTCCACACCAGCCCCGCACACTGTGTGTGGACAGAGGAGCCTGTGTCTTATCAGAAACCTCCTAAGAAAGGATCATTCCTCAGAGGTAGAAGGTCCCGCTTAGGTCAAAGCCACATAGGAAAAGTGCCCATAACCTGCTGAGAACAGAGCAAGAAACTGAGCTAAACAACTGCCCCCCAGCTTCAAGGGCTGCAGAGAAATTGCAGCCAACTCAATAGCCAATGAGCAGAGCCCAGGCTGATGCATGTCCTGCTCCTGCTGGCAAACAGAAATCCGACAGCTCTCTCCACACTCCAGGACAAGTGAATAAAAGGAAAAGGGAAAAAGTAGAGGGTATGAGATACCACAAAGTGATACTGAAAATGCACAGAAAGAGCAAGTCACAGAATTATTAAATCCAGAAACAAAGGAGAAAAATTTAGATATCTGAAATGTGTTCTCCCTAAGAGACACAAAGAAGACATAAAACAGGACCAAAAGGCCAGGAATGGAGAACAGGAGAGGACAACAGGCTGACAGGGTGGGAGGGAAAGGAAGCTTTGGGAGACGAGAAAGCAGAGCTGAAAGTGAATTGAGGAGAAACAATGTTAAAAAATATATATCAAAGCAGTACTATGAAATTAAATATGAAAGGTTCCCTCCAGAATGTGGAGAAAAAGTGTATAACTATAAAACAGAAGTTGTCATACAAAGATGGTAGATAACAGAGATCATACTTCTCCAAGGAAGAAATCAAAAAAAATTAGAAGCAATAGTCAGAGCTACAACTGACAAAACTTATAAAGCTAAAAAAGAACCCAAAAGAGGCAGATCAAATGGTCCCAGTTTTCTAGGAAAAATAATTAAATGACACCTATTCCACAGAAACATTCTGACAGTATTCATATGATTAAAAAATTAAGTCATCAAGCCTATAGGAAAAAAGCAAGTTACCAGAAAAGAAATAAGTAAAGCAGGCCCCAGACATTTTCACTATAATAAATGCCCAGATATAAAGGCCAATGTTGACAAAGTATCAGGGAGGAAAGTTTTAGTCCAAGAATTTATTTAGCCAGATAAATTACCTTTTTGTGTGTGAAAGAAGTAAAGATATACCTTTAGATACACAAAGCTTCAGAAAACAGATCACTCCAATAACCTTCTTGGAAATTTTTTTTCCCTGAAATCCTCTTCTAGTCTATTAAGAGCAGAATCAAGATTAAGGTTTCGAGAATGAATCAGCTTTTATATATATGTACATACACATATATATACATATGTATATACACATATATGTACGTATGACAGGAGCAAAAGTGAGCACCAAAACCAGCTAAATAATCACATCTAAAAAAATTTTTTGTAAGCAGAAACACAGAACTAAATACAAATATCGGATTATTCTTGAAACAGAAAATTATTCTTGAAAGATTAAACATATAAACACAATAATTTAATAATGAAATCAGTATACTAATAGAGGCTAAGGAAAAAAAGGGTAAATTAAGGGAAATAAAAGAATATTAAATTATAAGCCTTACACAGCCTTAAAATCTCATTAGTAGATATTAAGAGAGCGATTTTCCAAATCCCTGGAAAAGACAAAAGCCAATAACACATGGCCTAAATAGCTAAGCCAGACATTAAAGAAAATAGCAAAGAACTATAAAAGATAGCTGATAGCTGTAAAATTAAATGTAGATAAGAAAAAACACTCATTATAAAATAAGGTCTCTCATTTACATTACAGATCACCTATACCCAAATTAAAGACACACATCCCAAATTTAAAACACAGAAATAGGGGTAATACAAACAAAAGAAAAGAGGAATATTAATTTTAGACAAAATAAAAATCAGTGCAAAAGGCACTTTTAATGGCATTAAAAGGGTAATTTTGTTTGTAAAAATTAAATCTGCAACAAAGCTGTGATTTGTGAATTTCTGTGCACCAAATAATATAACATCAAAATACAAGTATTGAAATTTCTTGAAATACTGTGAAATCTATTTACAAATACGGAGAATTTTATAGAAATACAGTATTTGTGAAAAACTAGCAACTTAGGCTTTGACAAAGCAGACTATAGACACCAGAATTTTGAATGTTTTTAAGATTAGAAATATTAACCTTCATAATTAAGTACAAAAATATACCCATGAAATAAGATTATTTATTTGCCAATAATGGCACTTTGTATAATGTCATATTCTTACCGAGGGTAAAAAATATTAATAACCAAAGTATAAGCCTCCAACATTCCCCTCCAAAAAAGAAAAAAACTGTAAATCTTAAACTTCCTAAAAACTGTGGGTTAAAGAGAAAATTAAACATATACTCATAATGATTCTAGAATTTATTCTAAGGCAATAATCAAAGATATGGACAGTGATATGTGCAAAAGAATGTTCCGTTTAACATACTAATGTTGTGAAAAAACTGGAAAAAATTAAATGTATAAGGACTAACTAAACACATTTGATATTATCCTCAAATGAAATGTTAGCATAAGAAGCTGACTTTTTTAATGATTAGAAGAGACTCCATCAAAATATGCATAGCAATTTTCTCTAGGTGGTAAAATTTTGGATAATTTTAAGTTTTTCCTTAAACCTTACATCTTTTATGAATCCTACTACATTTTTAAGTTAATGACTATTTGAAAAACTAAATATATCCCATGTACTTCCAGAAAACTTCCTCTAAAACTTCCATGACTGTCCACTTGACCAATTTAGTACAAACCAACATGTTCTGTACTACAGCAGGTTACCTTTCAGGGACCCTGGCTCCCCAACGTTCTATCAGTCATGAACTACAAAAGAGTGTCAGAGGGCCCAGCTTTGTGATAGCTGCTGTAGGGGATACAAATAACCACCGTGTGATCATAGTGCTGAAAACACAAAGTCTGTTTTAGTAGCTAAAAATCAAAGAGGTTGTACATAACCTGGTATTAAATGGAAAGGACAAATAGATCATAAACATGATGTGCAGGAATTTAGGCTGCATTGGTCAGGGAAGATCTCCCAGAGAGAAGGTAAGAAATCTAGACTGTTGCAGAGGAATAGGGGAAACAGAGAATGGAGATTATCATAAGCAAAGGGACAGAGGTAGGAAATACATGTAGTGGGAGAAAAGGACAACAGCCTAATGGGCCCTCTGGTCGCGAAGTAGGACTCAAGAGGGAGCTAACTGTAGGACTCGTCAGTGGGACACACGCGGGGAACAAAACGCATCTCAAGAGCCTGGACTTAGCCAGTAAACAAAAAAGAGCAAAGTCCTCAAGTGTATGTAGGTGGATGAAAGTGGTTTTACAAAGATCAATGTGGTCAAAGTATTCAGAATAAATTGTAAGTGAAAATACCTAGAAAGAGGGAAACTGGTACGATTTATTCTCAGCAGTATATAAGGTGGTGATGAGAACCTACCTGAGCCGTAACTGTGAGCAAGGAAAAGAAAAAGACACCAAACACGTTGCCTCGGGGGCCACAAGGGAGGGGAATCAATGTGCCTGTGATCTGAGCTGTATCATTACCACAGCGGAAAGGACAGGCTTTTGCATGTGGATTTTGAGGACAAGCTGGTCTGGGAGATGAGGAACCCTCCAGGTGGCAATGCCCAGTCAGGGCCACACTATGTCAGTATGATGGCACAGCCCTGGTTCATCCCCACAGTTCCGCCATAATGCTCAAAAGTGGCCACAGATCACTTGGGTGTCAGCCTCCCTAGGCAACTGGAAACGTGGAAGTAGAAGGTGAGAATAAAGATGTTAATCTGGGGAGAAGAGGTCTAAATAGCATTTTAGAACACTAGACTGGATGACTATGCTAAGAAACATCAGGCGGAATGAAGCGATGCTAAGGACTGATGTGGAGGGTGCTCAGAGCTGGGGGAAAGGTGGCAAGACACAACAGTAGTGTGCCAGGGCAAAGGGCATTTCCCTAAATGAAGGGACGATCAACATGAAAGCAGATCAGTGAGCCCGCATAATGAGGAAAGGCTCTCAGACTCAACAAGAAAGCGACTCCAGTGAGGACAGAAGCCAAAATGCAGATGGTTAAGCAAGATGTGGCCGGAGGGCCCTTAGAGCAGTGAGTGGAGACCACCCAACAGGAGGAATGTGTCTTAAAATGAGGGGAGAGAAAGTCCCTGAATGTGGCTGGGGTACACTGCAGGGATCCGGGATTGGCCCTGTCAAGAAGCGGGAAGCAAGAACCAATGAAACACAGGCCATCACACATATAAACTGACTGCTGACAGGTGAGCAAACCAGAAACAATACTTACAGCGAATTCCCAAAACTTCACAAATTAAATCACATCTGAATTGCTTGATGCTATTTCAGATCGAATAGAAGAAACCAAGTTTCCAAGGAAAGTTAATTCAAGCATGCAACAGAGGCGGCATAATTACAGTGGCAACTGAGAAGAATATGCAATCTGCCTTTAACGCCATATACGGATTGTAGTTTCATCAGATGTGCAACCATATGACACATTAAAAATATTAATTTAATAGTTTTCTAGGAATTTAATGAAGAATTTTATATGTAACTTTCCCCTGCTCTTCTTTTCCCTTTGTGCTCCCATCCCACCCCCGAAATGTTCCACTAATTCTGGCCACCAACAAATACCAGGAAATGCATTTCACCTGCTTAGGCCTGAATTCATTTGCCTTGAATTATTATTTCACTCCACAAGTATTTACTAAGCCTCTACTATGCACATGGTGTTGTTCTAGGTACTGTGGATGTAGCAGAGGGTAAAATCAATAAAAAATGCAGCCCTCAAAGAACTTATATTCTGGTGGAGGAGACAGACAATATAAATAATACATGAAGTATGGAGTAAGTCAGATGATGCTAAATATCACTGGGGTGGGTCAGGGGAGATGAGCCCAGCATAGGGTGGTCAGGAGATGGGTGACCGAGCAGCTGTGATCTGAGCAGACCTGAAGGAGGTGAGGGGCAATCCATGCAGCTACGTGAAGGGGGAGCACGGCAGGCAGAAGGGCCAGCCAGGAAAGGCCCCACGACAGCAGCATGCCCGGCAGGTTCCAGGAACAACAAAGATGCCAGAGTGACCAGAGCAGAGGGAACAAAGACTGGGGGTTAGTGGTGGGGGCATGGAGGACATCAGGGACCTTGTGGCCACCGTCAGGGCTTTGGCCTTCCTCAGGGGATGAGAGGAAGCAGCTGGAGGACTTGGCGCACTGAAATGTGCCTCACAACCTCTCTGGCTGATGTTATGAACAGGTGTTTTGAGAATGACGCTTTTGATGGTAAAAATGCAAGAAACCCAGTTAGAAAGCTATTGAAATGGCATCTTTAGACCAGGGTGGGAAGGGTGAGAAGTGGCTGGCTTTCATACATATTTTGAAGATAGAGCCAAGAGGATTACTGAAGGATTGGATGTGGATGTGAGGGAGAGGCATACAGAAATACCCCGAGACCTTTGGCATGAGCATCTGGCTGGAATGCTAGAGCTCCTGTTAACTGAGAGGGTCGGTTTGTAGGTGGGCACAGGAGTGGGGAGCACAGCTCTGCTTTGGACATGCAACATTTGCGAAGCTGTTTGGACACCCGAATGGAGACGTCAAGCAGTCAGTAAAGTACACAAGTCTGGAGTTCTGGGAGGCCATCCCCTGTGGACAAAAAGTACCCACTCTCACCATCATGGCTCATGGCTTGGGAAGCTGTTAAGTCATATTTACAGCGCTAAAATGAAGGTTGATGGGAATAGCTTAGCAATGGCCATATTCTCAGAGAGCCAAGCGCAAAGACAGCACACACTAGGTTACAAAAACTTACTAGAACACTGGAATGACTCTTTCCCCAGGAGCGTCTTATCACAAACCAAACACTGTAGAACCCCCGAGAATGTCCCAGGGACAAACTGATGTCGGCTCAGTTTCTCTTTGTCTTTGGCATCCTTGCTTTTTGTCTTCAGACACAGCAGCAGGAAAGGGGGGAAAATGAGAAAAGAGAAATGCTGAGAGCCAATCTGCTTAAAGTCGTCATACAAAGTTTCTACATTTTCAGTCAGAATGTAAGGACTGTGCAGAAAGTGATGTCACTGTCTTAGTATTTCTAATGATTCCCTAAGAAATATAGAGGTCTTCAAATATGTCTGTATAAAAGCAAAGTGATTTCAAAGGGAAAGTGGAAACTATACTAATTGCTCAGAAACTGAGCCACGTATATTTTAGAGACAATAGGCCTACAACCTTAATTACCTTAGATTTATTCCGAGGGCCGGTCATCCTGTCCATGAGGAAGCTGAAAGTCCGACTCACTTTGTATTTTTCAGGCTCTGATCTGGCGGGTATGATGTATTTGTCCCATTCTTCTTCCTGGGTTCTGCGAGAAAGAATTCGTTACCATGGGTTCTAGGTATAAAGAGGAAACAGAAAATGGCATATACACACACACACATATATGTGTGTGTGTGTACATATATATTTTTTTTCAGGTTTTAGTGGTTATTCTAAAGATAAAGATAGAAACTCTCTTAAAAGTGTATCTTAAAGATGGATAGGTGGATAGTTGTATAGTAAAACAACCAACCATTCACAGTGTTATCAATTCCAGAATCTAAGTGGTGGAAATCAGTAATTCAGTACATAATTCTTTGAACTTTTAGAATACTTGAAATTTTTTATAATAAAATACTGGGGAAATACAGGAAATATTAGACTTATAGTTTTATTCTGAAAACACTCATCTCCCTATTTACTATGCTAATAAAAATTTTCTAGGGCACAGCGAAGCCAAATAACCAATAACATGAAACTGGATTTTACTTATTTTTGGAACAGAATGATAATAGCCCGCAGACACACATTTCCTTTGTCAATACAGCTTGAGAAACAGACCTTCTGCTCTTAATTCCGTCTCTCCCACTCAATCAGGCATTTGCAGTCTGAGACTCTCTAGGTGGCAAAGGAGAGCAGGCTGTGAGACTCCCCCAAATAAGAGGCAACCTAGAGGCAACTGTACCCAATCCATGAACACACTAATCATCATTTATTTTCCTCTAATCCGCATAATTGTTCTTCAGAAAAAATAAGTCTCACCCCTAAAGAGTTGTATTTCCCCTGTAACCTTTTTTAGTAGTCTTATATTTCTATTATTTCACACAGAAAGAGAGAGAGACTGTATTAAAGATCAATCTAAGTATCATGTCAACCAGATAACACTTCCATAGGCTGAGTATTTCCAAAATGAACATTTCATAACCAAAGTCTCTGCCACCCCCCAAACTTCTCATTTAGTGGCTCACAGCATTAGTGGCTAACACACTCATACCTGGGAAACCCTTTTCAAAAGCAATCATATATATTATTGGTATACACCAAAATAAATACAATTATATTTCACGATAATGAATCCAATGGTAAGTTTCTAGGATTCCAGTTTTTCTCATCTGATCGATGATGGGCTTAGAAAATTATTTCTAAAGCCCCGCCCCACAGTTAAAATATAATACGTACTTACCTGTTACATATTAAACAAAACTTAAAGTTACTTAACTTCTGTGTTAGATTTAAGAGTTCAAGCCTATAAATGCATTAGAAGAAACAATAAATGCCTTCAGAGCTGCCTCTTGGTCGTGCAGATCTAAAGGCATAGGCAGAACAGTGTGTGTCCTGCTAGCAAATCCTGACAGTAAGTGAAACTGGGTCTGCTACTTAGAGAAAAGAGTTGAAAATGTTAGAAAGGAAAGAGGGCGAAGAGAAGTGAATGTACCCTACAACAACTCAGAGTAACAAAGGGAACTCAGACTCTCTTATTTCCTTTCTACTTCCATAGCCACCTCCCTAGATAACTGCCTAAGCTAACATAGGCATACCTCGAGGTCAGTTTCAGACCACTGCAATAAAGCAGGTCAAAAGAATGTTTTGGTTTCCTAGTACATTTAAAAATCATGTTGGCATTATACTGTAGTCCATTAGTGAGTGCAATAGCATTATGTCTAAAAATGGTGTACATAGCTTGATTAAAAATACTTCATCGCTAAAAAAGCCTGAGTTTTCAATGAATGATAATCTTTTTGCTAGTGGAGAGTCTTGCCTTGAGGTTGATGGTGGCCGATCAGGGTGGTAGCTGCTGAAAGATGGGGTGGCTGTGGCAGTTTCTTAAAATAACACAACAATGAAGTTTGCTGTATCCACTGCCTATTCATTTCACGAATGATTTCTCTGTAGCCTATGATGCTGCTTGATAGCATTTTATCCACAGAACTTCCTTCAAAATTAATTAGTCCTCTCAAACCCTACCACTGCCTTATCAACTAAGTTTATGTAATATTCTCAACCCTTTGTTGTCATTTCAACAATCCTCACAGAATCCTAACTAGGGGTGGATTCCATCGTAAGAAACCACTTTCTTTGTTCATCCTGAGAAGCAACACCTCATCCATACAAATTTTATCATGAGATTGCAGCACTTGAGTCACAGCTTCAGGCTGCATTTCTAACTCTAGTTCTCTTGCTGTTTCTACCATATCTGCAGTTACTTCTTCTACTGAAGTTGAATTTCTCAGTCATCCATGATGGTTGGAATCAACTTCTTCCAAACTCCTATTCATGCTGATATTTTGACCTCTTCTCATGAATAACAAATGTTTTTAATAGCATTTAAAATCATGACTCTTTCCCGGAAGGTTTTCAATTTACTTTGCCCAGATCCATCAGAGGAATCACTGTCTATAGCAGCTATAGCCTTACAAAATGTATTTATTAAATAATAAGACTTGAAAGTTGAAATGACTCCTTATGGGCTGCAGAATGTAAGTTTTGTTAGGTTAAACAACACACATTCTGCAGGTTAAACAACATTAACCTTTTTGTCCATTTCCATCAGAGCTCTTGAGTGACCAGGTGCATTGTCAATGAGCTGTCATATTTTGAAAGGCTTCTTTTTCCTGAGCAGTAGGTCTCAATAGTGGACTTAAAACATTCAGCAAATCACGTTGCAAACAGATGTGCTGTCATTCAGGCTTTGTTGCTCCATTTATAGAGCACAAAGTAGATTTAGCATAATTCTTAAGAGCCCTGGGATTTCTGTAATAGCAAATGAGCATTAGCTTCAACTTAGTTACCAGCTGCATTAGCCCCTAACAAGAGAGTCAGCCTGTCCTTTGAAGCTTTGAAGCCAGGCATTGACATCTCTCTAGCTCTGTATGAAATTCCTAGATGTCATCTTCTTCCAATAGAAGGTTGTTTTGTCTACCCTGGGAACCTGCTGTTTAGTGTAGCCACCTTCAAAAATGATCTCAGCTAGATCATCTGGAAACTTGCTGCAGTGTTACCACTTGCTACTTCACCTGCACTTCTATGTTTTGGAGACAGCTTCTTTCCTCTTCTTCTGCAACTTCCTCGCCTGCCTGACCTTCACAGAATTGAAGAGAGTTAGGTCCTTACTCTGGATGAGGCCATTGCTTAAGGGAATGTTGTGGCTGGTTTGCTCTTCTATCCAGAGCACTAAAAGTTTCTCTTTATCAGTAATAGGCTATTTCATTGCTCATCATTCATGTGTTTACAGAGTAGCACTTTCAATTTCCTTCAAGAGCTTTTCCTTTGCCTTCACAGCTTGGCTCATTGTTGGCACAAGAGGCCTCCCTTTCGGCCTTTCTCAGCTTTCAGTATGCCTTCCTCACTAAGCTTAATCATTTCGAACGTTTGGTTTAAAGTGAGAGACATGCAAATCTTCCTTCCACTTGAACACTTAGAGGCCATTATACGATTATTAATTGGTCTAATTGCAATATTGTTGTGTCTCAGGGACTAGGGAGGCCTGAGGAGAGGGTAAGAGTTGGGGGAATGGCTGGTCAGTGGAGCAGTCAGAATGCACACAACATTTACTAAGTTTGTCATCTTATAGGGGAATGGTTCACTGCACCCAAAACAAAATAGTAGCATCAAAGATCACCACAAAAAATAACAATGAAGAAATCTGAAATATTGTGAGAATTACCAAAATTGTGACAGAAACATGAAGTGAACAGATGCTATTGGGATAATGGCACAGATAGCTGTGCTTGACGCAGAGCTGCCACAAACTATCCATTTGCAAAAAACCTCAGTATCTTTGAAGCACAATAAAGCAAAGTGCAACAAAATGAGGTCCGCCTGTGTGTCTGTCAATTTCCATACCTCCTGTGTTTTCAGCATCCTAATTTGCAAAACTCAGGGCATAGTATTCAACAGGCTTATTTTTGGAATGGGGGAAAAACACATTTGAGAGCTTAGAAAGAATCCTCTCTAGAACACCAAGTGCCATTCAATGTTTAATTAAAGAACAGTGTGGTGAGGAGTCCTAAGTCTCGGAATTAAACAACAGTAAGGTCAATATGGATTTTGAAGTCAAGCAGCCCTCTCCCCTACTGCCCAAAAGAAACACAACTCTCTCAAATAAAAGAAAATGAATTCTCGTTTGCCAACTATATTCCCAGGTTCCCCATGCTGAGAAGACTATATCAAATGTTCAGTTTCAATTTAAAATCTAGAAATGCACCAAAATTTACCATATATACTATATGCTTCCACAAAGTGACATAAAATCATACTGTTTAATCTTTAAACTCAAAGGTCAATAAGACGTGAGACATGGCAAAGTATAAAAACAAACAAACATCCGACCTGGCAGAAATGTATCATACACTAATCCAATGTCAGAGTGTGAAAAATGGGTAGCATAGTGTACTCTCTGGGCATACATGGAAGGTTGGTTGATTCCACGTTTTAAATCTAATACAACTATGTGGTGTTCACCTCTAAAATAATTAGGTACTTTAGCAAAGAACTGAGAAGGGAAAAATCCCTAATTGATTTCACAGGAGAATTTAAATAGCTTTTCAATTTATAGGAATCAGAAAAAATTAAACTCTTTCAACACCCCAGAACAAGGGGTCTAATCTCTGTTATCAATTTGACGACCAATGGAATTGTCCACAATAAAGTTTCACAAGCCCCATTCTCCAGAGACCCTCTTGGCATTGCTTTTTCAATAGGTAGACAGATATTTAAAATATCTTAAGAACAGGGATCCTCAATATCTTAACCCTTAACCAGTTATGCCTACAATCTATTGTTTTAAAAGAACTAGACATCTAAGTGTTAAAAGACATTCCCACCATCCGAATTGAAAACTGACAGTGACACTTTTTTGAACACTCAGATGCTCAGGTTTTTCTTAGTGAAGTGTCATTGATACACAGTCTTACATTGGTTTCAAGTATACAACACAATTGTTCAACAGTTACCCATATTATTAAATCTCACCCCACACTACCAGTTGCTATTTGTCAACATAAAAGATGTTACAGAATCACTGACTATATTCTCCATGCTGTACCACCCCCTTGACCAACTTATATAATGATTGAGAATTTTTATGCCCCTTTATCCCCCTCACCATCCCCACCCACCCACCCCAACCCTTCGCCATGGTAACCACCAGTCACTTCTCAGTGTCTATGCACCTACTGCTTTCTTGTTCATTTTGTTTTGTTTTTAAATTCCACAAATAATTGAAATCCTATGGTATTTGTCTTTCTCTGTCTGGTTTATTTCACTTACAATACCCTCTAGGTCCATCCACGATGTTGCAAATGGCAGGATTTCTTTTTTATTTTTAAAAAGCTGAATAATACTCCATTGTGTATATGTACCACATCACCTTCATCCATTCATGTATTGATGGGCACTTTGGCTGCTTCCATCACTTAGCTATCATAAATAATGTGGCAATAAATATAGGGGTGCATTTATCTTTTCAGTTCAGGGCTTTTGTTTTCTGTGTTTTTGGTAAATTCCTAGAAGTGGAATTACTGGGTCAAATGGAATTTCTATTTTTAGTTCTTAAGGAACCTCCACACTGCTCTCAACAGTGGCTGCACCAATTGACATTCCCACCAACAATGAAGGAGGGTTCCCATTTTTCCACATCCTGTCCGGCACTTGTTATTTCTTGTCTTTTGGATAGTGGCCAATCTAACTGGTGTGAGGTGATGTCTCACTGTGGTTTTGATTTGCATTTCCCTGGTGATTAGTGATGTGCAGCACCTTTTCATGTGTCTGTTGGCCATCTGTATTTCTTCTTTGGAAAAATGTCTTCAGGTCCTCTACCCCTTTTTTAATCAGGTTTTTTTTTTTTGGTGTTGAGGCATATGAGTTGATTATATATTTTGGGTGTTAACCCCTTTGGACAAATCATTTGCAAATATATTCTCCCATATATTTTAGGATGACTTTTTGTTATGCTGATGGTGTCCTTTGCTGAACAGCGTTTTAGTTTGATGTAGTCCCACTCCTTCATTTTTTGTTTCGCTTGCCTGAGGAGATGTGTCCAGGAAAAAATTGTTCATGCTTATGTTCAAGAGAATTGTCCCTATGTTTCCTTCTAAGAGTTTTATGGCTTCATGTCTTACATTTAGGCCTTTAATCCATTTTGAGTTTACTTTTGTATATGGAGTTAGACAGTAATCCAGTTTCTTCCTCTTACATGTAGCTGTCCAGTTTTTCCAACACCATTTATTGAAAAGACTGTCTTTTATCCATTGTATATTCATGGCTCCATTATCATGTATTAATTGACATGATAATGTTAATTAAGAACAGACCTGTGGGTCTGTTCTTGCAACAGTACCGTGCTGGTTTGATTACTGTAGTTTTGTAGTATAACTTAAAGTCAGGGAGCATGATACGCCTAGCCCTGTTCTTCTTTCTCAGAACTGCTTTGAATATTAAGGGTCTTTTGTGGTTCCATACAAATTTTAGGATTATTTTCTCTAGTTCACTGAAAAATGCCTTGGGTATTTTGATAGGGATTGCATTGAATCTGTAAATTGCCTTGGGCAGGATGGCCATTTTGGCAATATTAATTCTTCTTATCTGTGAACATGGGATAGACTTCCATTTATTTGTCTTTAATTTCTCTCATCGGTGTCTTATAGTTTTTAGAGTACAGGTCTTTCACCTCTGTGGTTGTTTACACCCAGGTATTTTATTCTTTTTGATGCAATTGTGAATGGAATTGTTTTCCTGATTTCTCTTTCTGCTAGTTCATTCTTGGTATATAGGAACACTACAGATTTCTGTGTATTAATTTTATATCCTGCAACTTTGTTGAATTCCCTTATTAGTTCTAATTTTTTGGTGGCATCTTTAGGGTTTTCTTTATATAATATGTCATCTGCCAAAAGTGACAGTTTAACTTCCTCCTTACCAATTTAGAGCCTTTCATCTTTTTGACTTGTCTGATTGCCATGGCTAGGACCTCCAGTACTATGTTGAATAAAAATGGTGAGAGTGGAAATCCTTGTCTTGTTTCTGATCTTAGAGGAAAAACTATTAGCTTTTCACCACTGAATATTTTAGCTGTAGGTTTCTCATATATGGCTTTGAGGTACATAGCCTCTATACCAATTTTGTTGAGAGTTTTTATCATGAATGGATGTTGAATTTTGTCAAATGCCTTTTTAGCATCTATTGAGATGATCATGTGGTTTTTATCCTTTTTGTTAATGTGGTGTATCACATTAATTGATTTATGAATATTGTACCATCCTTGCATCCCTGGAATAAATCCCACTTGGTTGTGATGGATGATACTTTTCATGTAGTTTTGAATTCAGTTTGCTAATATTTTCTTGAGGATTTTTGCATCTGTGTTCTTCAGAGATATTAGTCTATAATTTTTTTTTCTAGTGTCTGTCTGGTTTGGGTATTGGAGTAATGCTGGCCTCATAAAATGAGTTTGAAAGTATTCCCTCACCTTCTACTTTTTGGAATACTTTAAGAAAAATCGGTATTATCTCTTCTTTAAATGTTTGACAGAATTCAGCTGTGACGCCATCTGGTAATGGACTTAACGTTTATTGCGAGTTTGTGATTACCAATTCAATTTCATTGCTGGTAATTGGTCTGTTCAGATTTTCTGTTTCTTCCTGGGTCATTCTTGGAAGGCTGTATTTTTCTAGGAATTTGTCCATTTCTTCTTGGTTGTCCAATTTATTTGGCATATAATTTCTCATAGAATTCTCTAATAATTTGCATTTCTGTGGTGAACTTTGTGATTATTCTTTTTTCATTTCTGATTTTGTGTACCCGCTCTTTTTTTCTTGGTAAGTCTGGCTAGGGATTTATCTACTTTGCTTATTTTCTCAAAGAATCAGCTCCTGGTTATATTGATTTTTTTTTCTGTTGTTTTATTCTTCTTTATTTTATTTCTGCTCTGACATTTATTATGTCCTTCCTCCTACTAACTTTGGGTTTCATTTGTTCTTCTTTTTCTAGTTTCTTTGTGAGTTTAGACTTTATTTGGGATTGTTCTTGTTTCTTGAGGTAGGCCTATTTTACTATGCACTTCATGCTGAGAACTGCTTTGAGGCATCTCACAAATTTTGGCATGTTGTATTTATTTCCATTTGTCTCCATGTATTGATTGATTTCTGTTCCTTTTGTTAGGTGCTCTCTGTACTTCCAAGACCTGGGTGTCTATTTCCTTCCCCAGATTGGGGAAGTTTTCAGCAATTATTTCTTTAAAGAGACTTTCTACCCCTTTGTCTCTATCTTCTACTTCTCATACCCCTATTATGTGAATATTGTTTCATTTGGAATTGTCACACAGCTCTCTTAGCATCCTTTTGTTTCTAGAAGTTCTTTTTCTGTTCCTCATCTTTATTGTTTTCCTTTTCTCTAATTTCCATCTCACCGACTGTCTCCTCTACTTGAAGCAATCTATTTTCATTCTCTCCATCGCATAATTTATTTCAGTTACTGTATTCTTCAGCTCTGAATGGCTCTTTTTTCTACTCTACTATTTCTTTCTTGAAGTCCTACGTGAGATTACTACTTTTCTGCTGATCAGGGAGCATATTTATAACTCATCCTTCAAAATGTTTATCAAAAATATTGGTGATCTTGTTTAATTTGCCCTCTTTCTAGTTATCTTATCCTGCAGTTTTGTTTGGAACATATTCCTCTGCCTTTTCATTTTGTCAGGGTTTCCGGGTTTCTTCCTTTGTATTACATGGATCCGCTATGCTTCCTGGTCTAGAGAGCAATGGCTTTATGAAGAAGGTGTGCTGTGGTGCCTAGAAGCTCAAGACTCTTTACTCCCTAGAGCCTAGTTCTTCTTTGTAGTGGAGCCCTATGAGTGGGGCCGTATTTCTGTTTGCCAGCAGTGGTCTACCCCAGTCGGCCACGGATGGCAACTCACCTCAGCTGTCCCTTTGTAAGCCATGCAGAGGAGCTTCTTCTGGGATCATTGTGGGCAGGGCCACCCTCTGCATGCTCTGCAGCAATGGCAGTGCTGCTGGACTAACGGGGTGGGCAGGGTGGTCAGAGGGCAGCTGGGTGGGCACATGATTGTGCAATAGCAGTGGTGGGGCACATGGCACTGGGATGGGCCACCCATGAGGAGGAAGGAGTGCCCAGAGTTGACTCCCACAGGCGCCTCCCCAGATGGGCTGCAATAGGGCCAAGAAAGCTGGGAAATCCTCCCTCTGCCCGCCAGGCAGCAAAGTCTGAGACTACTGGGCCAAGAGGCTTGGCAAGCAGGTAGATGCAGTGCCTCAGGGCTGAGCTGCCAGAAAACACAGTGGAGCATTTGGGGCTCCAGTGAGTGCCTGACCTGTTGGGCCAAGGGAGGCTGGGGAAATGTCACCCACCTTCCCTTTCTCCTGCAGACAGAGCTCCATCCAACCCTCGCCCCCTGGCACCCTTCTTACTGTTGGTCAATCTTTCAAACTGCTGCCTCTGTTTTGGGTCTCAGCCTCCCAGAGTGCTCAACTGTCCCTGCTGTCCAGCTCTGCTAATCACCAAAGCCCAATACAATGTGGACTTGTGTTCCCAGAGCAGATCTCCAGGGCCAGGTGTGCAGAATCCCTGAGTGCCTATCTCCTCCCACATGCATTCCTCTTCCTCCCACCTGTGGGCTGGGAGGGAGAAAAGTCTCATGGCTCTGCCATTTTACCCTTCTCTGTGTGGGCTGCTCTTCTTCACCAGGTGTAGGTGGTCTGTTCTACAGTCTTCAGGTCATTTTCAGGGTTAGTCATATTTACTGTGGTTGCTTCCTTGGCATATGTGTGGGAGGTTTCTGCATTCCTTCTTACTCTGCCATCTTCCCCCCTCCCAACATTTTTTTAAATATAAGGTAATAAGCATAATAGATTTAACATAAATGGTGGTAATAAAATAAATGAGTCATGCCATATAATCTTTAAGAAGTTGGTATAGATGGAGTGTCTGCTCCTGCAGAAATGAGCCTATGAAGTCTGGAGTGAGCCCCCTTTTTACCAGCTGCATTCTTTTCCAGAAACTGAATGATTAATATAAGAGAATTCCAAAGAAAGCAGACCCTTAAGTAACCTACAACATGTCCAAAGCAAAGCTTTAGATCCAACGAGGATCTTATTTGCATGTCCAGCAAGGTATCAGGAATAGCACAGGTGAGATGAAGGATCTACTCTACCAGATACACAAAGGGATGTGACTGAAAAAGTCAGATGCTTTCAGGTTGTAGACCAAACTAAAGAAGAGAAAAAAAACCAGAAATGACAAAATGAGGAATAAGAAAAGGATATTCTTTATATGCATCCCAGCCAAGTTAAAGCATTTTATAGGCTATTTACCAGTTATGACATTGGCTCTACCAGTCTCAAATCCCTTTCCTAACAGAAAATAAACATTTTTTATTTAAAAAAAATCTTTACAATCAGTCTATTTCTCCAATCATTAAAAACATGTCAGGGAGAAGACTGCTAATCAAAATGATGACCAAGATGATAATCAAATTCCAGAAGCAGTCAGTAAATCACTTAAATGAGGTAATAAACATGAGCTGCTTAGAACAGTTCAAGGCACACAAAAACACCCAGTGATGGCCAGTTACTGCTTCTGCTTCCATCCTCCTCATCATCATTGCCACACCATCTTCTTCATCATCATATCCTTAAAGGGCTTTCTCCATCTGTCTGTCTGTTATCATTTGAAAATTTCTGTTCTGGTCTCAAAAAAAATAGGAATGACCAAAAGGAGATGTTTTCTTAGTGATACTTTTATTTAAAATAAAACAAATGGTCTGTGTTGAATTACATATTAAAAGGTTTCAGAGTTTTAGCATTAATATCAAAGTAAAGCAATTTTCCTCTTTTTCCATGTGTTCTGTTAAAGCCAAATATTTATGCTGTTTCCGACACCCGTTTCGCACATAACCCCATGCCTATTTCACAGTGTGACTCATGAGCCGTCCATTACTCAAGACCAACAGATCTCAACAGTCCTGCCCACGCACTCGTCAGCCTCCCAAACTACTCCAGCAACAGTTTTACCTTCTGATGAAAGAGAAGCTAAGGCTTCAAGGTTTCAAATCTGGATATCAATAAGAAAAATGATAATGCTTATAGTACTTTCTCTATCATTCTTTGTTTCAAAGTTAATATTTCCCAGCAATTCTCCATAAGGAGACACAGCAGAGACACTTAGGCACTTTCTGTAACTGACCACCCAGGAGCCTGTTACTACAGTAAGTCTTCCTGTCATTCCACACAGACCTAGTGAGAACCTGATGCCTTTCTTTGGTCCTGTACATTGGAGGTGTTTGAAAATAATTTGAAACAGAACACTCCAGCCCCAGTTCTGAGGCTTGCACATCCGGGGACTCAAAGGAGCAGGATGGCCAACCTACAGACAAAGCAAAGGATTTAGGCAGGCTCATTACATAGAGACCTCACAAACTATTGAATAGATATCAAAAAGCATGTGCAAACATTTCCAAAGATGGATCAAGCAGTCCCTCAGGAAATTTGGAACAGTTAAAATACCTTTTTTCTCTTGGTGCCTCCGGTAAGCTGTAAGCTCTTTGCTCTACAAGACACAGAACAATAAAAGGTAAACTAAGGCAGACAAACTAGCAGTCATGTGTTAGTCTGAAATGCACACACTCAACCTTATTTTATCATTGTACATACCACCAGTTAGAAAATAATGAGAAAGAAATTCATTTTATATAAGTAGGATGTTGCTCTGGTATCAATTGTCCCTAGTTTAGAGAGAATGGGGAGAGGCCAACACATGGCAACAATTAATGACTTGATGAACTAAATTAGCATCGGCAAGGAACAGCAAACATTTTCAGAAATGCAGAAAATTCGTTCTCTCTTTTTGGTTATTTCTCACCAGAGCTTCATCCCTTATTCATAATCCTAACTCCCCAACATCCAGAACCAATAAATATCTTAGCTGCTTTTCAATGAAGCTGAAAAGAAACGTCTTGAAGGCCAGTATAAGGAAGAGCTCTTTTTAACATAGCTTCAATGCCTTTATAAAATCCCAGCAGCAGCCAGTTCAGATGAGCCTTGTGGCTCATAGGAAAGGGAGACCAACTTTCCCATTGGACTTGGGGGCAGGCGAGGTGGGATAGAAGGGGCAAGCTCATGCAAACAGCTTAGCACCACCTTGCTTCCGGAGCTGGAGTACTTACTACAGGGATGGAGCAGAGACACTGATTTAGACAGTGAGAGAGACTGAAGGAGGGAGCGGCCACTGCGGAGCACACCATCTACAGAGCAGGGACAAATCCTTTACCATTACAATCCAGAAGTGTGAGGAGGCAAAACTAGTTTGCAAAGGGAGATGAGCCAGATAAGTAAGGAGAAAAACTGATAGATGCACATTCCCTGAAATGTTAAATATCAATGTTGAACCTAATACTACCTTTTAGGTAGCAGAAAATCTACTTTGAAGAATTTGAAGGCTTTATTTTATTGCCATTATTAAATGTTCCTCAAATTAAGTAGTGGGTAGAAATCATTATCCTTATTGTAAATGGGCCAAGGTGGAAGAGAATAGGCCATATGTCCAAAATAATCAAGCTAATTATGTAACAAGACTCAGGCACTAGACAAAGCCTAATAGGATCCCATCCATCAGTGCACAGTTAATTTTCAAAAGTACATTCACTTTACTCCTCAAATTCTTAAATGTGGAACACCTTTGTCCATCTTGGTAGAGTTATAATTATTTCAATAATGACAATGTTCCTTTCCACCTAAACACACAATATATCAAAGAAATTATAGGATTGGATTTGTTTCATGTATACAAGCATTAAATTATAAAGTTGCCACCATTGTACCCTTGACTCAAAAAAAGCATGGGAAATGACAGTAGCCCTTTGGAAGTGACAAGGAAGAGAAAATATCACAAGTAAGAATATAGAGGCTGAAAGACAATTCTATCTTTATGAGCTCTATTATAGCTTTTATACAGAAGCTTCCCACTGGAGCAAAAGGGGACTTTTTCTCTATTCAAATGGAGGAAAATTGTAAGATCATTCAAAACTCATCCAGAGAGGATTTATGGCAACACAAATGTCAATTAATCAGACCTGTGATTAATCTAAGCAAACTAAACAATGAAACAGTGGAATATATCTTTGAACTAGTCAACCTTTCACACCTGTGCTTTGCTCCGCACACAGTCAATGTTATTCCTTCTTCCTTGAGAGTTAATTTACCCTTCACATCCCCCGATTTTGGCTGATCTAAATGGTATCAGTCCAAAAGCTTGCAACCATAAACATCCACTAGACTCACTGTACACAGAGTGTGTAACCTCAGCCTAAATTGTCTAACTGGAGAGTATCAAACCTCATTGAAATAGCCCTCTTTTAAATATACCATCTAAATATAAAACTTTTATTCAAGATAAGACCTATAAGGGTTTGGAACATCTTTATACTAACGAGTTCCACAAAAATTGTTGGTAAATCAGCATTTAGAAAATGAAATTGCATTTAAAAGGGTATTATATATGAAACACTAAGAGTAAAAGGCCAAAATACACTGAAATTTTATATTGGGCAATATTCACTATCCCCAGGTATTTACTAGATAATAATAATAATAATAAAAAGGACTTAACGTCAGCTTTTTATTCTAAGCCTAATGCAAAGATTAAAGGATTGTAAGAAGCCTTTGTTATTCATTAAAGAAGTCATATTTCAGAGCTCTTTCCCCTTATAAATATAAATTTTCTCTCAGTCACCTGGTCAACAGTTTGAAACTTCAGAACTATCTGACTTTAAAAATCAGAGACACTAGAGAAATAAGGGCAAGGCTGCACAGGAGACTCAACAGTGTTTTCCAAATAGTTACAGTATGAAGTTAGTTGGCCACGTAGGCCTATCCATAAAAAAGTGGCAAGCTGCCATTACAAGGAATCCCAACCTAAACTAAGGTTAGGGAGATCTGGAGGGTAGCTGCACCCTTTCATTCTCTTAGTCCTTTTCTCCATCTCCCCATTTCAGTAATTACAACTGACATTTATTATCCATCTTGCTTTCTCCTCTTCCCATAAGACTTCCAAGAAAGGAAAAAACCCACCTAGTAGCACTTGTTTTATACTTTATGCACCTTTTCTTATATATTCATTTAATAAATATTTATTAAATATCTCCCAAACATAAGTTTTAAGCATAATGGTTATGCTTTTCATATTGTTCCACATGGCATAAAGATGAAAAATAATAAAGCAAAGGAATAAAGAATAAGGAAAAAAGAAGAGAAAGGAGGGAAGAAAAAAACCTGTTTTCTATATTTTGCAATGGGAAACTGAGAAGGCTTAAGCACATCTCTTGCTTTTGGAGTCTTTTAAGACCCCTAACGATAATAGAAAAAAAAAGGTATTATCTAATACATTGACAAAACTTTATTATAATGCTATATATTACAAATTGGCATGAATACTTCAAATATGCCTTTAAATGTAATTATTACATAATATGTACAGAAAGTATGAAATAATTACATTTCAAAATAAAGTTGAAAATGGGGGTGGTGGCTGAGAGGGGCTACAAGGGCAGCTATTTATTGGTTTGAATTCACTTTTGAAAATTCATCCAGACCCAGCTGTACTCTGACAACTTGCACCCACTTCTACATGTATACTATATTTCAGTTAAAATGTTATTGTGTAAAAGTTGTATTTCTGATTACTTACATCGCCACTAAGAATGTTGAGATGTATTTACTCATATTTCAGATCTGTTGTTATTTCAACTCTCTAAATCCCTTGCTAAATAAAGAAATGAAGAAAATCTATTTTGTGCTTTACCTCTGAGGAGTTACATTATTGCAGCAATTTATATTTAGGATAAAAGTAATTTTTATAATTTACTCAAAAAATCCTCTATAGAGCTCTCACTGTAATGAACCAGAATAAATTCTAATTTACACTATCCTTGAAGAAAACATTTTATTCAAAGAATAAAGCAACGAGAGGTGTGTACATATTTGTAATTTCATCTAAATCAAATCTGTAACTTGACTGCTATCCGATAAGAAAAGGATTTTGCTAAGCTTATAAAAATCAACTGTGAAAATGGAATAAAAAATTCTCACCTGCTACTCTTGCATGTTTTATGTACTTTTACTAACTAAAAATGTGTTGTGGAATAGAATGCTTTCAAAGCCAAGTGGTAAATAATGCTTACCTTCACTTGAACTGCACACTGTAAAATCACGCACCAACCGAGTTTTTCCTAAAGAAATTTTGGGTGATGAGCAGGAATAAGAACGTGAGCGGACTCCAGAAAGCAATGATTCCTGAAAGAGACCATAACAAAGCAACAAAGTTTTTGAAAAATTCTACAGAGGACTTAAAAGTGTGTTCACCATGTTATTAAATCAGTCTCTTTCTAAAAGATTCAACCTGAACATTTCTGATGTACTATTTTTTGTTTCTGTTTTCACTTTACAGCTCTTAAAATTTTTGCCTTTTAAATGCTATACTAAACTTGAGCTTTGGGAGACAGTACCTGTATACTTTATGTATACTTTAAGATGCAGTTATGACATTGTAATCAAGTTGGTTAAAAATGAAGAACTAAGTCAAATGACTTTTTGTCTGGGTGTTCAATGGGTTTGACTTTTTTTCCACCTGAGTTATGCTTTACACTGTAGTGTTCAAGCAAAAATTCTATATTAACTGCTATCTATATTTAATGATTATTAAAAAGTAGAGGAATAGCCACTTACAATTACAAGAGTTTCTAAAACTCTCAAACAGCTTTTAAGTTTATAGTGTTAGCTGCAAACTCTAGGGAAGAATGCATTAGGTCCATATACAAATCCTCCTAGACTGTGCTCATCTTTCAAAAGACGTTCAATCCAGCAGTTCCTGGGATGATGTTTGAATATCACTAATTTTTTTTATCTTTTATTTTCTTTCTTTTAAGTAACCTGCCATTTTTGATCCTGTTCTCCCAATTACATACCATTTCTATTATTATATTGGTTTATATGTGAAAATCCAAGATGATTAAAACATGGTCTTCCTATGTTTTAGAAAATGTAAATGAATATGCAATAAAACGCCTTTAAAGCCATTTATGGCACCCAACTCCCATCCAACAGGCCTTAGGATGGATCTAAACCATTTTTATGATACCACTTGAAGTAATACAAAATTTGTTGCTAAAATTAAGCCATCAGCAACTGCGCTCCATAAGCACTGGTCTGTTCTGTTCTGCCTAAGTGAAACACATGCTTTCCCTAAGTTCATTGGTTTAGTTAAAGGCCCTGGAGGAAAGGTGGAAACATAAAATTGACTCTGCTTCAAAGGACTGTGGGCTCTGCCTCCCTGTCTTATTAGAGAGGACCCACTAGGCCTCAATGTCAAGAAGGCCAGCATGAGCTGTCCTCTACCCCTACCAGTGAGATGCCACAAGGGCCTTAGCCAAACACCATCCTCTGCACTGAGGTTGCATATGGTAATTCTTTTTCCTAACAATGGGGCTTTGAAAATTATTCAGAACTTTGGCCAAAGGTTATACAGGGTAATTACAGAGGCAAGGCAAGATATATTTTATAGGACAAATTCTACATAAAAGTTAACAACATGGAACTGTTTCACAAAGACTGAATTACTTTTCATTCTAAGTAATGATGGGTTTTACACAATTCCATTCAAAAATGCAAAACTAACAGGTATCTACATAACAGCCATACCCATTTCTTATTATCCAGAAATAGCATATGACTTTGCTGTTCAAAAGATTATGAGGAGGGGAAAAAAGACAGCAGAGTGAGAAGTGAGGCAGAAATCTCCTCCCAACACCACATATAATATGAAAATATAGCAAATACAACTATTCCTAAAAGAGTGACCAGGAATAAGATTTTACCAGTCAGTCTACATTTAGGAAAAGACAACACCTCCTGGAAAAAGGTAAAGTAATAAAGCCATGACCTGGTGGGACCCAAGCAGTCTCCCCACCCCAGCTCATGGGCAGGAGGAAAAGAATCAGAGCGGGGAGGGAATATAAACCCAGGACTGTTAAATACCCAGCCCTATAAATCTACTCCAGGAGCACAAACCCACATTGCATGGTGCTCTGGAGATTAGAGGGGTGAAAACTAAAGTCAGAGACTGAGACTCCAGCCATGTGTGGCCAACATGTTCCCAAAACAGGCTGCTGTGGGACAAAAGAAAGGTGGGCATTTTGAAAGACTTCCCAACAATGAGAGGGCTGCTAAAGAGGCAAGGATTCAGGAGAAGGAACAGGTGGACAAAATCGTCCCAGCACACTCAGTCCAGCAGGTTAGGAACTTCCAGGAGCTTCAGGCACTCCATCACCCTGGCTGGTAATGCAGCCCAGAGGCCCCCCACTGTGATAAGCAGCCTGCCACTCCTTCCTCCCCTCTGATACCTGCATGCAAACCTGAAACCCCATCATCGTGCCAGGCCATCCAGAGGACAGGCCCGTGTACAGCAACTACAGCAGTGTAACACAGAGGCTGCTCCTTGAGCATGCAGCTAACTGGCCCTGACAGCAGAGGCAGGCACTGCACCTGGGAAGCAGGAAAGAGCTTGCTCTTTAGGGTAGGCACCAGCACAAGTCACCTGCAATGCTCCAGGTACAGGGAAGCTCTGAAGAGCAGAGCTTCTGGGCACTACAGGACAGTGCATACACAAACCTCATATTTCTCACTATCCAATAGGATTATGAAAATGCAGAAGAAACTTGTTCAATCCAAAATCCCTAAAATACCACAAAGAGGGCTCAGTGAAACTGAAATCACCAATCTTCCTCAAAAAGAATCCAAAATAAAAGTAATAAGCATGCTAATGGAGATACAGAAAAATATTCAAGAGCTAAGGGATAAATTCAGGAGGGAGATAGACTCCTTAAAAAAAACAGCAGCTGAAATAAAAATACAATGGAAGGATTTAAAAGCAGATTAGATGAGGTAGAGGAGATGGTAAATGGAATAGAAATTAGAGAACAGGAATACAAAGAAACTAAAGCAGAAAGAGAAAAAAGGATCTCTAGGAATGAAAGAATATTAAGAGAACTGTGTGACCAATCCAAACAGAACAATTTTTGCATTATAGGGGTACCAGAAGAAGAAAAGAGAGAAAAAGGGATATAAAGTGTCTCTGAAGAAGTAATTGCTGAAAACTTCCCCAATCTGGGGAAGGAGATAGTCTCTCAGGCCATGGAGGTGTGCAGATCTCCCAACACAAGGGACCCAAGGAAGACAACACCGAGACAAATAATAATTAAATGGCAAAGAAAAAGGACACGGACAGAGCATTAAAAACAGCCAAAGAGAGAAATAAGATCACATACAAAGGAAAGCCCATCAGGCTATCATCAGACTTCTCAACAGATACCTTACAGGCCAGAAGGGAGTGGCATGATATATTTAATGCAATGAAGCAGAAGGGCCTCCAACCAAGAATACTCTACCTGGAATGATTATCATTTAAATTTGAAGCAGGGATTAAACAATTTCCAGATAAGCAAAAGCTGAGGCAACTTACCTCCCAAAAACCATCTCTACAGTGTATTTTAAAGGGAATTCTCTAGATAGAAGCCCTCCTAAGGCTAAATAGCTGTCACCAGAGAAAATAAAACTACAGTAAAGGAAGTAGACCAATTAATTACTAATCAAATGAAAAATAAAATCAGCTACCCACAAAGTCAGTCAACGAATACAAAAAGAGTAAAGAATAAGACACCTAATACATAAAGAATAGAGGAGTAAGAAAAAGAAGGTAGAAAAAGAAAGAACCTTTGGATTGTGTTTGAAATAGTGTAATAAGTGAGTTAAGTTAGACTGTTAGATAGTAAAGTAGCTGCCCTTGCACCTTTGGTAACTATAAATTCAAACCCTTCGATAGCAGTAAATACATATCTATCAATAATCACCCTAAATGTAAATGGACTGAATGTATGAATCAAAAGACATAGAGTTACAGAATGGATAAAAAAACAAGACCCATCTATATGCTGCCTACAAGAAATTGACTTCAAACCCAAGGACATACACAGACTAAAAGTGAAGGGATGGAAAAAGATATTTTATGCAAACAATAGGGAGAAAAAAGGAGGAGTTGCCATACTTGTATCAGATAAAATAGACTTCAAAACAAAGGAAGTAACCAGAGACAAAGAAGGACATTATGTATTGATAAAGGGGTCAATCCAAGAAGAGGATATAACCATTTTAAATATTTATGGACCCAACATAGGAGCACCCAAATATGTGCAACAAATACTAACAGAATTAAAGGGAGAAATAGAATTCAATGCATTCATTTTAGGAGACTTCAACACACCACTCACTCTGAAGGACAGATCAACCAGACAGAAAATAAGTAAGGAGACAGAGGCACTGAACAACATATTACAACAGATGGACCTAACAGACATCTACAGAACTCTACACACAAAAGCAGCAGGATACACATTCTTCTCAAGTGCACATGGAAAATTTTCCAGAGTAGATGACATACTAGGCCACAAAAAGAGCCTGAGCAAGTTCAAAAAGATTGAAATTGTACTAACCAACTTCTCAGATCACAAAGGTATAAAACTAGAAATAAATTGTACAAAGAAAACAAAAAGGATAACAAACACATGGAGGCTTAACAACATGCTCCTAAATAATCAATGGATCAATGACCAAATTAAAACAGAGATCAAGCAATACATGGAGACAAATGAAAACAACAGCACAATGCCCCAACTTCTGTGGGACACAGCGATGGCAGTTCTAAGAGGAAACACACAGCAATCCAGGCCTATTTAAAGAAGGAAGAACAATCCCAAATAAATAGTCTGAATTCACAATTATTGAAACTGGAAAAAGAAGAAGGAGGCCCAATATCCACAGAAGGAGGGACATAATAAAGACCA
Organism: Smutsia gigantea; assembly: GCA_032199065.1. Lineage (NCBI taxonomy): Eukaryota > Metazoa > Chordata > Mammalia > Pholidota > Manidae > Smutsia > Smutsia gigantea. Next base: position 206,572 of record JAVSCE010014621.1, on the reverse strand, counting down.
GGGAAGAAATAAATAAAATTAGGAAGAATAAAACAGTAGAAAAACTAATGAAACTGAGAGCTGGTTCTCTGAGAAAATAAACAAGACAGATAAACCCCTAGCCAGACTTATTAAGAAAAAAAGAGAATCTACACACATAAACGGAATCAGAAATGAGAAAGGAAAAATCATGACGGACACCACAGAAATACAAAGAATTATAAGAGAATACTATGAGAATCTATATGCTAACAAGCTGAAAAACCTAGAAGAAATGAACAACTTTCTAGAAAAATACAACCTTCCAAGACTGACCCAGGAAGAAAGAGAAAATCTAAACAGACCAATTACCAGCAATGAAATTGAATCAGTGATCAAAAAACTACCTAAGCCATAAAACTCTTAGAAAAAAACATAGGCAAAAATCACTTGGACATAAATATGAGCAACTTCTTCATGAACACATCTCCCCAGGCAAGGGAAACAAAAGTAAAAATGAACAAGTGGGACTATATTAAACTAAAAACTTCTGTACAGCAAAGGACACCATCAACAAAACAAAAAGACATCCCACAGTATGGAAGAACATATTCATAAATGACATATCCGATAAGAGGTTGACATCCAAATTATATAAAGAGCTCATGCGCCTCAACAAACAAAAAGCAAATAAGCCAATTAAAAAATGGGCAGAGGAGCTGAACAGACACTTCTCCAAAGAAGAAATTCAGATGGCCAACAGGCACATGAAAAGATGCTCCACATCACTAATCATCAGAGAAATGTAGACAAACAACAACAAATGTTGACGAGGATGTGGAGAAAGGGGAACCCTCCTACACTGCTGGTGGGAATGCAAATTAGTTCAACCATTGTGGAAAGCAGTATGGAGTTTCCTCAAAAAACTCAAAATAGAAATACCATTTGACCCAGGAATTGCACTCCTAGGAATTTACCCTAAGAATGCAGCAGCCCAGTTTCAAAAAGATATATGCACCCCTATGTTCATTGCAGCACTATTTACAATAGCCAAGAAATGGAAGCAACCTAAGTGTCCATCAGTAGATGAATGGATAAAGAAGAAGTGGTACATATACAAAATGGAATATTATTCAGCCATAAGAAGAAAACAAATCCTACCATTTGCAACATGGATGGAGCTAGAGGGTATTATGCTCAGTGAAATAAGCCAAGTGGAGAACAACAAGTACCAAATGATTTCACTCATCTATGGAGTATAACAACAAAGTAAAAACTGAAGGAACAAAACAGCAGCAGACTCACAGAACCCAAGAATGGACTAACAGTTGCCAAAGGGAAAGTAGGTGGGGAGAGTGGGTTTGAAGGGAGGGATAAGAGATTAAGGGGTATTATGATTAGGGCAGTATAGCACAGAGAAGACAAGCAGTGACTATAGCATCTTACTATGCTGATGGACAGTGACTGTAATGGGGTATGTGGTGGGGACTTGATAATAGGGGGGAATGTAGTAACCACAATGTTGTTCATGTGGGACCTGAGCATAAGACTGTATATCAATGGCACCTTAATAATAATAAAAAAAAAAGAATATGGCAGCTCTACAGGCCTTAGTGCTGAAGGAAAAGGATTCAGGATCTGTGGCCAGACCTGAATTTCAGTACTGAACCTATCACCAAACTTGGGCAACCTGGACAAGATATCTAATCTCTCTGGAACTTCATCTGATCAAAAGCATTACTCACATCCTTTGTGAGTTATGAGAAAATTGTGTATTTTGTACATACATAAAGCTAGTTTTGTATATTGTAGAGCACACTGTAAAAATAAAGCATTATCATTACAGCCACATGTTGACAATAAGAGAAATTTGGACATAGCGCACATTCTTTTACAATAATAAACACAATTTTAAAAGAAAACAAGCAGAAAAGAGAAATCAAAAAGGTAGAAAACATATGTCCAAACCCAAAAGGGCTTTCTTGCAAGCTTGGGAGAATTTATATAGTCTTTTAAAAAACAACCATAAAAAAATGAAACTCCAATGTGAAAATGCCAATGAGAGAAAAGCTGTCTCCTGTGAACGTAACTGACAAGGTTTATGGTGTTCCAAATTAGTTCCTGCAACCAGGAATGCTGAGCAAATATCTCCTTTGCCTCAGTATTATTATTTACACCTCATCCCCTGGGCCAAGTAAAAATTTATGTGGGCAAAACAAGCTTGATCACTCAAACCCATTTAATACTGCCGGGTTTTCCCCCTTTAAGGAATGGTGGCAGAAATCATTGTACGCAATGGTAACATTTTCCAAGTATATGAAAGATTGTATGCACTGGTGTTAAGTTAATGAAGCATAAATCAGCCATTGTAAGTAAGGACCATACAAATTAAACAGAGTGGGAGAGATTAAAAAGACACACTTGATCAGACAGCTCATGAGCCTGCAAAAAAAAAAAACAATTTGCCTTTCAGATAGAAGCAGATTGGTTTAGACGATGTATTTCCCATGCTTACCACAAACAAAAATTAATACCAATAAGAATACCTTTGACTGCATGTTACTGGATAAGGACAGTGACTCAGTCCTGGAGATACTAAAATCTGCTTCAGTAGTAGCCTCAAAAGAGTCCAATTCATCCCTGCTGAGAATCCCAGCTCTTGAGGAACTCTGAGACACTGGAGTGTAACAAATGGGTGACTGCTCAGAAAGCCCTTCCCCTTCACTGTCGGCATCCAGGGCATCCAGGCTAGAACTTAAAACACAGATAAGTAAATTAGTAAGCAGGCAGACAGACAGACAGAGCTGCTGGTTTCTCTTTCTCTGAATTCAGATTCTCTCACTGGTGTGAGATGCAGTGGGTACTCACTTAATTTCTACCAGAATTTATAGTTAAGTGGTTTTTAAATTTTTTCTCCCCCCCAAATCTTATTTTAAACAAGATTTTATGTTTCCCCAAATGAACATCTCTACCTAGCAAAAGCCATCTCCAGTACTCTAAGCAACAAGAGCTGGTTCAAGTAGTTTGTACAATCCTATTTCTGTTTTGCAAATGTAATTATTACAGCCCCAAACAGTTACTCTTTAAATATTAAAAGTGTAGGTGAAACAGAGCCACTGAGTTGTTCAGGGGCCCCTGGGGAAATCTGCATGTAAATATGCAGTGTGGCATTCGTTCTCCTGGTTGTCCCTGGACTAGAAAGCTCAGGATGGCAGAGGCACATGCCTGGAGAGACAGGCCTGGTCTCACCCCAGAGCTGGTGTCAGGACACAGGTCAGACATGAGTCAAGTACCAAAGCGTCACAGTACATGACCATTTTGAGAGACTCTAAAAATGATTCCCATGAGAAATCTACCTCAGAAGCAGGTAATGATTCTGCTTAACTACTGCTTCTCTTTCTTCATTGAACTTTCATACTCATAAAATTAAAAGGAAAGAATTGGCCCTTCCACATTCCTGACTCATTACATAACATGTACATTTTAAACCACTCAAACTTTGAGGACAATACTTTCACAGGCATGTTTATGCACGATGCTTTTTTAAATGTATTTTTCTTTGCTTGTTACTGTACTGGAATTAAAATTTTAACAGTAACACAATGACATCATCTTAATTATGAAATATAAAGAACCAGAAAATAAAACTTTGAATTAACCCATTTGGGTTATTTTTCTTAAAAAACATAAGCTATTTAATGAGCACTAAATATCAGTTTAATAAATTATGACAGTTGGTACGCAGGTCATACTATACATGTCTCTAATCCAAACATTTGAGTCTCTAATCCTTGACCTATTTCAGACCCTCCTGGGCACCAGTAAACCTAGCAGTAAGTAAAGGTCATGACTGACATCACCAAGGATGTCTGCAGTGAGGTTTTCTCCTTGGAGAACTCAACTGAGGGCCTTTACCTTGGCACTGAACAGGAGAGGATAAGTTGGAGGTGGACTTCACACATACCTAAAAGTTGGAGTCCATAAAATTATTTCTCACAGAAACTAAGTCTCAGCGTTAAGAAAACCTTTCTGGTAAATGTTGGTGCTTCGAATGTTATAGTGATGTAATTACTGATATTTTAAGGTGCTATATACTTTCCTTAATTCAGTGATAATCTGAGGGTAGAGACAGATCTTGAGGGTGGGGGTTCAAGGATTGCTCATGCCTTGTACTTCTGCATTTGTCCTGAAACTTGTGATCTCTGTACTAAGTGAAAACTAGTTCAGTTGGCTGCCTGCAATAACACCCTATTTTAACACAAGCCTTTCTAGCTATATATAACATTTCTCCATCACTATGAACACACTCTAGAAGTATCAGTGAGTATTATTTTATTTTTCATACTACACTATCAAATATTTCTTTTTCTATTAATTCAAATTGGGCTGCTATTTTTCTTAGGCTATTAACGTTAGATATTTAGTATCAGAGACAGTGTTCTTCAGGATCACCTCTAGGTTCTCATGGTTTGCAATAACACTTTTCAAAATCCTATTAGTGGGATACAAAATCAATTCAGCAGATCGTGCGCAGAATTTTCTTATAAAGTAGAATAGAAAATATCACAATACATTCCACATGTTATTTCATAAAATGTTTAAGTTTTGTATGTGTGGGTTGAGAGCTCAAGGTGTCATCAACATTTCTTACTGTGAATGGTGGTAAAACAAAGGAGGGTTTTAAGAATGTAAGTTTTAGGATGAAACAAACACTTGCCTTCTATCACCTAATTTTTTCTTGCATAGTTTTCTTAAATAAACGTAGCATTGCTTAATTTCTTCTTGTACTTCCCAAAACAACTATTAAGTTTAAATAACATATGGTTACATATTTTACATACATTACTTTCACCAAAACATTGTTTTTAATCTTAGAAAAATTTAGGACTTAGGTTCAAGTCAGCCTTGTCCCTGTGTTAACTTTGGTTTTTACTGTGTGCCCCGAAATTTCTCCTTCATTACAAGCTCCCAGCTTCTCAGCCTCTTATCCACTTATTAATGAACCAAGTGCATTTCACTTTGAGTTCATTATTAATCATGTTACACACTCCCAGCTTGACATCCACTGAAGGGAGGGTCCCACAGATATTCCCAGGGCCAAAATGGGGCTTCCTGGCAAACACAAGTCCTTTGTCCTCTCCTGAGGTTTTTTTTTTGGTATCATTAATATACAATTACATAAGCAACACTGTGGTTACTACATTCCCCCCATTATCAAGTCCCCAGCACATACCTCATCTCTCTTATATTTTTCAGTGGAGACAGAATACACAGGAGATAAAGGTGGCTTGTGCGACCAGCTAGAAGGTTTTTCTTTTAGGACACCATCTTCCTCTCTTCATTTCCTTCTTCCCCCTCCCCCATAACATTTTTACAGAAGCTTCTAATTACCTTTACCCAAACTGCATAGTTTTCCTTATATTCTAAAGAGGCAAAATTCTATCTGCAGTAATGAGACATTTAAACTTCCCCAATCAAGACTATGATCAGTAAAGAACTTAAAGATCCTACAAGAATGTACTCATCACATACAGTTTTAAACTATTTTTGCAGAACTGTATAGACTCTTGCCTGCCTTGGCCTCTTGTCCCAAGCAGGTATATGGAGAGCCCAAGCCATCCTCTCAATTCAGTTTGCAGCATGACCACCCAGCATCTTTAAAACTATAGTTCACAAAATGTCAATCTAAAAGAGACTTTTATTTATATATCAAACATTGCCCTTGGTAATCAGACTTACCCAATACCTATTAACCTCACGTTGCTTAACAGTGCAAAGTATAGCACAGTGATTGGCACCTAGGGACCACTGCTTCCCCTCCCTTTTGCTCTATGCTGTTTAAATCTCTGAATATTTACTCACCCACAGGAATATTCATAAACGAATTTATATACAAATTCACATATGTGTATATATTCTGTTATTATGATTCATGATTTTGTGTGTAAAACTGAGCATATAGTCAGAGATCTAAGGCATGAGGAAAAAAATAAGCAATTCTGTAAGGCAAGTGGACAGCAGGACAAAATGTAATCAGCAGAAATTGGCTTATTCCCTAAAGAAAATAGACAACAGATGGATGGATAGATCCAATACACAGATACAGACACTTAAACACATACAACTATATCACATACAAAAAAATTATTGTATATACAAGAAAATATGTGTAGAGTAACTAAGTTACAGAGCATAAAATAAAACAAACACCCATGAGCTCACCCAACTTGAAACCTGAACACTGACCATACAATCGAACCCCTTTTTTTATTCCCTTCCATTTCCAATTCCCTACTTTCACCATTGGATGTAGAAACTACCTTGAATTTGGGGATTTTTTTTCCTCTTCATTTATTTTCACTTTATAGCTTAAGCACATATGTACATGCCCTATAGTAGTAAATAGTTTGACTTTGCATTTTATAAAAATGAAATCTAACTGAAATATTTTGTGGCTTCCTTTTTTCATTCAACTTCATGCTTCTGAGATGCTTGTTGTTATGGAAGTAAATGTAGCTGTTAATTCATTTTCACTACTGTACAGTATTCCACTGTGTAACTACAGCATTATTTATCTATCCCTTTCCCATTTGGATTATTTCCTACTGCTATAGTCATATAGTCATGTTCATGTACACAGAAGTAAAACTGCTGGGTCATAAAATATGTGCACACCCAACTTTACAAGATAATGCCAAATTATTTTCCAGTTATTGTACAATTTTCACTGTCAACTGTATATAGGAGTTTCCATCATATGTATTTCCACCAAAATATGGTATTATTAAACTTAAAACTTTTGCCTATTTAGTAAGTGTAAAATAGAATCTCATTGTGGTTTTCCTCTATTATAGTTGGTCAGTTTTAAGTACCTTTCAAAGTCAAGGAATACAGAAACCTAAAAGGGAGCAATATAGAATTTTCCAAGTCCAGCTACAAGGCTCTTTGATATTTTGCACTTTTCCTCTAGAATATACTACCTTACCTTCTTTTCTTTAGCTGATTTTGTTCCTTTTCAAATCCATGAAAACCAAAAGGAAGATTCAACTTGGAGGCAAAGGTCTGCTGGGCTTCAGGATTTGATGTCACTTCCTTGTTCTCACTTACTTTGCCAAGGCTGGTTTCAATAGGAAGGACATGCTTGCAGCTCTGAGAACCCAGAGTAGAACCCATGGATTCAGGACAGGTGTTTGTAGTGATTTCCTCTATATTAATATAGTTGACATCCAAATCACCAACCTGGCAGTTGAAAGAAAAATATTTGCTGAGCAAAAGAAGGAAAGATTGGCTTGGCTAAGAATAAAATTTTCCCAACATAAGAACTTCCCATCTTATTTATCTTTTTTGTTATGTTTCTTCTTGTTTTATGTAAGCAGAGAATTCTTTCCTGTTATGTTTTTGTTCACTTGGCTGCTATCCCATAATTCACAAAAGGAAGACCAACTGAGTTTGTCTCTTTTATATATATAAAGTTGTTCTTCATTGCAAAACCAGAAAGTAACTGTGCTTTTAATATTTTATGAACTGCTGACTCAAAATGAGGGGAATGTTTGAAATACTTAAAAGGAAAAAATAAAGAGTAGGCAGCTTTATTTAAAAAGTAGCTTGTAGGGATCTAGGTAACCAAGGTCGTGGTAGTCAAATAAACCTGAGACTACCAAACAAAAATAAGAATAGAGTTATGTAAGATGCATGGACTTGGCATGACTAGGAGACAGAAAATACCCCAAACCTCAAATTACTTATAAATAATAAATATCAAATCTCAACAAATAACCTGATATACTCCTGCCATAAGCCTTTGCAGAGAGTAAGGGCAGTCTGCAAAAATCTGCATAGCAGAGAGAACAGGGAGCTGGTGGAGGGCCTAAGACTGACCTAAAATTATCACCAGAAGGAGCAAGTCCAGCCCACAAGTATAAAAAAGAATCCTGGTTGATCAGAGCCCTTGCTCTAGGGAAGGGACTTAAAGTACTGGTGATCTGAGTCATCAAGGGGCATCACTTCTGGGGAAAAAGACAGTTTAAAAAAAAGAGAGACTATTTAGAGAGAGGGTAGTGAAGGGGGAAAGCAGCAGAAGGGGAAAATGTAGGGTTCTAAATCAGCAACCATCATGATCACTTACTGCAGCAAAAACAGTCCAGGAATGCTCAGACGACTGGGTGAGAGTCAAATGGAAATGTTACTGAAAACAAACTCAGCAGATGAAAGAGAACCTCACCAGCAATGGGACAAATTATTGTGGTGTGCCTCCTGATACAAGGCACTGAGAAGAGCACAGCATCAAGTCTGTAACATTCCTGTCAGCCACACACAACGTGCATCTAATCAGAGGAAACAAACAAACTGAAATAGAAGGGCATTCTAGAAAAAAACAAACAAAAACCTGGTCTGTATTCTTCAAAATTACCAATGCCATTAAAGACAAAGACTAAGGACCTGTCCCAGATTAAAGGAGACTAGAGAGACATGACCACTAACTGCAGGACATGTAATTGAATTTTCTTTTGCTACAAAGACCATTACTGGGATAATCGGCTAAAACTGAATAAGGTCTGTAGACAGGTAATAGTACTGTATCAATGATTTCCTGATTTGGATAACGGTATATGCTGTGCATTCAGGAAAATATGAAAGATTAAGGGGTAAAGGGACACCATACTCCTGATTTGCTCTGAAATGGCTGATATTTATATACATATTTTAAGCATTTGTATACACTCACACACTCAGATAATAAAATAAAGTGTGGTAAAATATTAACATTTGGGAATTTAGTTGGAGTATATAGGGATTCTTTGTACTGAGTTACACAGGTGTAAACTGATGTCTAAATAAACTGTTTTCCAAAGTAGTTGATGTGACAGAGTCATTTTCAAAGCAGTCTTTATCATGTGAATTTCCTCATCAGATAGGTTGATAACCTTCAGACTTGATGACAAACAGCATTACAATCAATCAAGCAATTTTTTTAGGTAGGTTGAGGGCAATTAGATAAAATTCTTTCCAGATAGTGCTAGAAATTATTTTAAATATGCAGAATTTGGACTCCCTCTGTTGTCTTTGATGTTCAAATGGACACAGGAGCAGTAGAAGGAACAATATAACTGTACTACACCGATATAGTGAGCTTTGCTATCTGTACCCAGATTTTTAGTTTTATTTCTCTCATTGCACAAATTTAGCAATTCTCTGCTACACGGCAGTTTATTGATTAGATTGTTTGAGTTCTCTTTAAACATATACTTCACATTACTAAAGCAATATTTTAATATTTCCAAATAGAAATTATATCCTAACATCTCTTTGACTTGGAAAGTTTTATATTTTTAATATATCTTAAAACATATAAATACATAGTTTCCCTCTCCATACACTTAGTCATGTACAATTCTAGCTACTTGAGGTAAATGGAAATACTGCAGTATTCACTGAGGCTCAAACAAGAAGAAATAAAGACTCAAGAAGTATTTCATTTAAATGCTGAGAAAATATGGCAACAGAATAAAACCGTTAAAAATCAGACTGTGGCTAGAACACCCCCAATCCAATCACCCCGTATGTTCAAGAAATGTCCCTAGAACTTCCCATTTTCCTCAACTCTGTGCCTTGTCTTAGATATCTATAACTAAGAATGACATTCAACTGCTTTATGCCAAAAAAAAAAAATACTAGTAACTTACAGCAGATGTCCATTCTGATTTATTGGTTCCTGTCATTTTGAATATCGTCCCAATCTATGCCATTTACACTATGCATTTGATGTAACAATGTTTTATAACACAAAAGGAAAAAGCAGAGATGTTCGATTCATAGGCTAAAATTGAGATCTACTAGACAGAAAAATTGTTATCACAGAAAATATAAGTAATAGGGTACAATATATACATACTAACAACAAAAAATGGTAAAACACCTTATTGCTCAATAAGCATACATATTCTGCATCCTATATAGAGATTTTTAAAGTCAGTGGATAAGGCACAAACTGTGTATTGGCAATATTGCCCTTGAAAATCCCTTAAATTCTGCCACAAATTAGGGTGTGCAGAAAACCTCAGATCTATACCTATGTTTTAATTTTTATAAATATTAAAATCTGAGTACTGAGCTACAGAAAAGAAAAAAGGATAAATCCTTACACAGATGGACATTCAAACCATCACAAATCACTATCAGAGAATGGGTGGGGAATTCTAAAGGGTTCCAACTTCCCTGTAACCTGGCACAATTCTGTTTTAATATTACAGCTCTCTAAGCTTGGCACACATTAACAGATGTGTTATAAGGATTAACCAAGTAATTTATGTAACAATATCATGAGATTGGCACCAAGCTCTTGCTCATAACAACTTGCTGAATTTTAATACAAATATTATTTAATCAGGTCACATACATACTTTTACTAAAAAGCTGTAGAGGAGAATTTGGCCTCCCAACTGTCCCTTCCTATTTTAGCCCCATGGAAGAGCTCCCACACTTCTCATCTGGCAGTGTCTCAAGACCCCTCCTCCAACATTTTGGTGGGGTAAGGTGTGCTGTGTTATGAAAGGACCTACGTTAAATACTCATCTAATGAGACTTCACTGTTAGCATCACCAGGGCTGCTCTTAGGCTAAAGCTGTCAGAAGAGCACAACACTACTGAATAGATTTCTCACATGCTCAGATTTTGGAAAGAGGGCAGATTCCCCTTGTAACATCAGTCACTCTTTACCTGATCGATCACCATACAGTTAGCATAGACTTCGTCACCACCATTCAGCATGTCAGAAAGCCCGCCTACAGCAAGGAACGCTTGTGGGTGCTTGGATTTTTTGAAGACATCAAAGGAGTGATCTAGGGAAAAATGAAAACAGGATGACTAAAGTGGAATGAATTTATTTTACAGTCAAGCATTACCTTCTTAAGCAAACCATGAGGAAAAAAATCAAGACTGCATTTTTTTAAGATGACATTTTGCTATCTTCACATAGTAAGATCTATATGCAAGTATTTTCTCTTCTACATGCAAACCTTCTCAGTTATCTAAAACCTTCATAAAGAATAGTTCTAGATAAATATGCCCATTTCAAGTGCTATTTTTTCTAATCATGAGAGATTTCTGTAAAAATCTATTTGATTTGTGCTTTCAGTTTCTAACAGATTAAACTGACATTCATTTCACGTTACCAATAACTTGGAAGCATTAGGGACTGTACCACAATCTTGGGTTCCACTGAAGCATTCAGGCTCCAGACTCGTTGCTAAAGGACCCAAGAGAGTGCCCAGTCTAGCAGCTCTGGCTCTGTACTGCCTGCTGAACATGTATACTCTCATGCAGAGAGCACTTTGCTTCTATTTTTACTACAGAAATGTTTTTGCTTGTTTCTATGTTCTAAGCTTTGTTCCAAATAGATGAAGTTGCTCAAAGTTGAGTCCAGAGAGTTGAAATATTACCGTACTTGCATGGGGAACATAAAGTTGAAGGCAATAAAACATAGTCGAGCCAGAATGCTTCACTTCCTAGGACTTTGGTTAAATTACTTCATCTCAGATACCTTTACAGTTTCCTCATCTGCAAAAGTGGATTAGTATTATTATGCTTCTGTGGTTCTGAGGATTAAATGAGTTCAGACACATAAAGCACCTAACTCATGCCTAGTACTAAGGGGTCAATAAATATTGTCACTATTATATTGTTATTATAGTTATTCTAACCATGTTCAATGTGAGGTATATTTATCATAATATGTTGTTCTAATACTATCTGTAAATGACTTTAATAGTGGTGGCCTCTATTCCATCAGAAATGGCACTTAACACCTACCTGTCTTATCTATGTCATAGCATAAACCCAGGTAAGCCCATAGGAGTGAATCAGGACATGCCAAAAGATCAGTAACTGTTGGGCTGATGTACCAGGAATAAAAAACTCTATTCTTTTATAGAAAGTCCTAGATGATATTACAGAAGTTACAAAGATACATGAATTGTCGGAGTCAAATGGCCCAGGCTTCAGATTCTGCATCTAAATCTACCTCTTCGCCACAGAACATCAAAGTGAGCTTTTATTAAGGTACTCGAGTAAGCACACAATGTAAATGGAAAACACTATCTTCTTATATCAATGTCTTCTTTCAGCAACTTATTTAAAGAGCTAGGAATATAACATACAATCCCACAAATACTTCACAATCATAACCCTTTATGAGCAATTACTATGCATTTTCACTGTAATTACACAAAATAAAGCCCATTCCAAAGGTTATAAATCAAGAACCTGACAAAACACTTTCAATGTGTCCTGAAAAAAATACTTCTCATTTGTCATTTTACAGAATGTTTGAAAAGCAGTCATAAATATCTCAACATGGTCTCCTGAAGTGTAATTAATCCAGCTTAACGGCTCTACAATGTCCTAAATTCACAGACTGTAAAATACCTGGCATTTCTGCCGTCCCACTTGGGAGGCTGGTTGTGCCCTTTTTAGCCACTTCTGTCACTGCTAAATTAGGACTTCACTGAAAACCAGACTAAGAACCAACAAGCTATTCAAAAACAGTTGCAAATAATCGATGGATTTTATTTTAAAAACATAGAACCCAAATTGCCTGGTGCCAGTGGATGTATTAACCAGTCACCCAACAGCTGTGTTCCGAAGTATCAAGAGACTTCTAGCTCTGTGTGGCAAAACTCTTACCCTCACTTCAAGGATGAGCAGAACCAGGAATTACTTCTGTTTTCCCAGGCACAGGAAAAAGTCACTTGGATTCCAGTTTTCTTCCACAAGCAAATCTACCTGGCCCTATGCGGCAGGTCGGAGTACACACGGAGCTCATACCCAAGCAGGAACATAAATCCAATGAAGGAGTTACTTCAGTTACTTCAACCAAGTTGGGGTCTAATTTGTTTTTTGTATTATTGATTTTATTGTTGTTTTAGAAAATGATGCAATTTATTTACAAAGACAAACACACAATCTCTTTTCTGCAATTCTGAAATCTAGAAAGCTCTGAAATCAAAACTTTTCAAAAGTTTGGTTCAAAGACCTACTTGATTCAAAACCTGACCTGAACCCACATGGGGCCATGTATAGTTTTTATTTACCCCACTTGATGTGAATGTTCATGCATTTCGATGCAGAAATATTACTGTGCCTGATTATGGTATTGCCCATGTCTATAGGAATCAGATATAATGTAAGTAGTATGCAACAAAGATCTGTAAAGTCTGAATTCCAAAAAAATCTGGTCCCAAGAGTTTCAAAGAGGAGACTGTATCTCTGTAAAATCATAGCAGATATTAGATCCCAAGATTTTGTCCTTCCTCCCCAAATTCAGAGTTTTGCCATATCTACATACCACCTATATAATTATATTATCTAGTACTTGCTTTTAGATTGACTCACTCTTCTTTAAACAAAACCGCTTTTCAAAAAAACACCTTATCCTTACTATAACGGGAAGCCAGTATTCCCTGTCAAAAGTAGAAGGGGATTCAGCAGACTAAAACAACAGAAACAAAGCAATGAAACTACATTCTGACTAAATACAGTTGCCTATCAAAGACGAGAGTTTACAAGGCCTGCTCTCTGTCATAAAGGGAGATTCTGAAGGATTTGAGAGATGTTAAAGATGCAATGGTGACAAAATGACTTTCTCCTTGAATCAGCAAAAAGATCAAAAGAAATTCCTGCCTTACTGTCTGATTCAATTTCACCTAGTGTTAGTTGGACACCATCTCCAAGCTTGACAGTCCCCAGAAGAATTTATCCTACACTTTGGAAACCTTGCTCAGACCATGTCATCATCCTGTACCTTAGGGAGTGACTCCACTAAGACAACTAGTCTTATCTGGAGCGGCGGGGGGCATGACTATACAAAAGCATAAGAGAGCAAAGGAAAAATGTGTGTCTCCTCTCTAGATCTGTCATACATAACCTGCCGTGTAGATTTTCTGAGTCACTCACTACAACTATTTACAAAACTGGCCCCAAAACTCCTTTTTAGTGTAACTCTTTCGAGCATCCACAGCCCCCACTTACCAAAGGATACTGAGAGATAATAGGATCTAGAAGTGAACACTAACAAACCAAAAGACGACACAGATTTACAAGACCTCCACTCCTTTCTTCAGCACTAGTCACTGCAATCATGGGCTTCCAACCAGAGGAATAAGATTTATTGTGAAAAGAAAATAAATCTGCAAAAGCACTTTCCAATAAACATCACCTACATATATTAAAGTAGCCAACTGCTCTACTGTGTTTCAGCTCACTCAAAAGAAAAGCTACAATGATTTCATTTTTTTAACTGATCTTTTCAAGATTTTCAAGACATACGATTTCATTACTTCCATATGTAACCACTGTAGTAGCAACTCAAGTGAAAAATTATTGCCCAAAAAATGTCCTTCACGTCCTTTCTCTATGAGCACATAGAAATAATATGCAATAAGAAAATCGGCTCTTTGTCTTAAATTAATGCTTTGTCATAAGAAGTTTTTCTTAGCAAAAATTAACCTTACAGTTACAAAACTAAGCGTTACAGTACAACACTGATAGCATTAACTTTAAATACTTGGTAAACTCATACATCAGAGACAGTATAAAAGTAACCAAAATTAAACCCCCATCCAAAATGGATGCAACTTTTTAATTTGTAGAAAACAGGGAAATACTTACGCAATGCAGTGCAGTAGTTAGAGCAACAGCCCTGCACTGCTTGGATTCAAAGCCCTACCCCATCATCTGTGAGCTGTGTGGCCCTGGACAAGTTGCTTAACCTGCCTGTACCTCCATTTGCTGATCTGTAAAATAGGGATGATAATCCAACTACTTCATAGGATTGTTGTAAAGATTAAATGATTTAATATTTTCAGTGATTACAAGATAATCTGACACAAAGTAAGCACTAGGTAAATGCTTGCTATTATTGCATAAGTAAAAGAGGTTGTATAGTTTTGATATTTTTATATAATTTAACCTCTTTAAAAAATGATTTCAACCTTGCTTATAACTCTACATGTTTAAAACCAATCCAAGGTATCTGGAATGCACAAAACATTCCATTTGCTATGCAAAGAGCTTTTGAAATAAAACTTTTTAATTTCAGACTTAGCTCATGTTGAGAAATTTTGAAAAGTCCATCCTGAACATCTGAAAAACAAAGTCAAACTGCCCTTAAGATTTACCTCCAGTGATTTAAGGATGAGATCTCATGCAATGGGAGAGATTATAACAGCAGGATGAACAAAGAATCAAGTCAGACAATCAGAGACAGCGCTTCTCAAGAACAAAGGGAAGATTTCAGAAACGGCGATGTTCTAACATGATGAAGTGGACTTGCGCCAGGTTCTCACTGCAGAGTGCCTGGGGGATAAACAGTAACTCTGAGGGGATCCCCAACTCACCCCCTCCCATTATTCTCACTGCTTTGTAATGTGATCTCTGGAACTCTGCAAGGACCCCCTGAAGCAGACATTTTCATCAGCATTTCCTTGCTATGGTAGATGCTCTGGTTTGGTGACAGGGCAGATACAACTGTAAGTGAATGTATTCCACCCAGAGAAAGGAGGCTAATGGAAATCAGTAAGGACAAGAAGGCAAGGCTGCAGAAGCCTCCCATTTCTCTGACAACTACCCCCAAATAGAGCATGAAACCATTAATACCTCAGAGCAACCTACAGCCTCTGCAATCTGATTTCTAATGAAACCCGATTCCCCCTCAAAAGCAAAGGGCCTTGAAGGTAAAGGAGAATGTGGCCTTCTTGATTGGTTATGTGAGAGAGGCCCACCCAGACACAAACAAACCCGGGTAAGGCAGCCCTTTGCCAACCTGCTGCTGACCCAGCCTGGCCCACTCTGAGCACCAAGCTGTCACCTGCCAAAGGAGACAACCTCTAAGTCCAGATATCTCTTGACATGGCTGAGTAGGTTGGTTTGCTCTTTCATTCGTTGGTTTGTTCGTTCGTTCATTTATTCATTCATTCATTCACTCACTCACTCACTCTCTAATTCTGTTTTGCTTTAAACCTACAAGTATATGAACACAGAAGGATTTATTGAGAATGACTAACCCCACAAACTGAGAAAGACTGATTTCAGAGCTCACTTTGCAGCACTCCACTGAAACAGTGCCCATCACGGTCACCAATGGCCTTCAAGTCTCAGGCCTCCCCTGCCTGCCCTAGAGCAGCACTTCATACAGCGATCGCTCCCTCTTCCCCTTTTGCCTCCAGGACGCCGCTCTTCCCTTCCTGGCCCTTCCTTCTCAGTCATCTTCATCTTCTAGGTTTTGGCAGATTACAGTACTCCAGGGTAAATCCTCAAGCCTCTTTTTCCTCTCTTCCCTCCCTGATCACCTAACACAGCCTCACACAGCATCATATGATTATGACACCTAAACTTTCGTCTCCAACCCAGACCTCTCCCCTGAGTAGCATTCTCCTAGCTCTCTCTGCTGAGTTGTCCAGCAGCCATGTCAAACACAACAGGTGCAGAACACCACTCTTGATATTCCCTCCTAGACCAGTTCCTCCCAGTAAATGGCAACTCTGTCTTTGAACTGTCTTGACTGTTCTCTTTCACAACCAAATGGATCCCCAATCTGACCTTTCCTCATCACCTTCCCTGCCATGCCAGGGCAAGCGGCCACCATCTCCTGCCTAGACTATTGTCTCTAACTGGTCTCCCTGCTTCTGCTCCTCGCCCTCCATAGCTTATTCTCCACAACAGACGTAAAGCAATCCTTTTACAAAGGAAATCAATCAAATCATGTCATGCCTCTGCAAAATTCTCCAATGGCTTCCTATCTCATTCTGAGTAAAAGCTGAACTTTACCACAACCTGCAGTGTCTTACTTATTCAAATGGTCCAATTCCAACAATAGGATATGGGGGTTCCTAAACATCCAAGCAAGTCTCAGATACCAGCTGGGTGTCTTATAATTCAACTCAATTCTAACAAATCTACATGGAGGTAACATTTGACTCCATAGGTTAAGAGTTTGGTTCTGTAAGACTGCAGGCCCACCCCAACTTCAGATGCCAGTCATAGGTGGTCCAGGTTGTTACCTGTACTTCTGAGCAATTGGCTATAAATCAGAGGTTCCCATGACACCTCCTTGGGTTTGAGTAATTTGCTAGAGCAGGTCACAGACCTCAGAAAAACATTTTACATGTTAAATTACTGGTTTATTTTCAAAGAATATAATTCAGGAACAACCAGATGGAAGAGATGCATAGGCAAAGGGCACAGAGCTTCCATGTTCTGAGCTTGCCACTCTTCCAGCATCTCCATGTGCTCACCAATCCGAAAGCTTCCCAAACTGTCCTTTCAGGTTTTTACAGAGGCTTCACTACATAGGGGTGACTGACTAAATCTTTGCCCATTTGTGATGGAACCATCTTCAGTCCCACCCTTTCACCAGAGGGCAGGAAAGCTCCAGCCCTCTAATCACCTGGCTGGTTCTCCCAGCAACCATCCTCCATCTTTAGGTCCCAAAGTCATTTCTTTAATATAACAAAAGACAGCTTTATCACTTTCATCAATTAGGACATTCCAAGGTATTTGGGAGCTCTGTGCCAGAAAAAGGACAAAGACCAAATCTGTATTTCTTATAAATCACAATACCACACTCCCGTAACGTGCCCCTTCCACCCCTCTGAGGCCACCTGCCAGCCACTCCCCTGCATCCACACAGGCCTTGCTGCTCTGAGCCTCAGGCCATGGGTGCTCTGTCCTTTCAGGATGCTCTGACCCTGGATATCTGGACATCTTGCTCCCTTTCATCAGCTCTCTACTCAGATGTTATCAAAGAGGCTCCCCTTGACCTTTATATAAAACTGCAACCCCCTAGCCCTGCTTTATTTTTCCTTATACCATATATCATTACCTAGCATAGTATGTATTTATTGTACATTGTGTTTCCTTCTACTAGAACATAAGCTCCATGAGGATAGCGACCTTGAATGCTTTGTTCAGTGTATCCCCAGTGCCTAGAACCATGTCAGGTACATAGTAGATACTCAGTATATATTCTCTGAAGGGGTGAATACTTTCTCATTAAGAACAAAAACTTTTTGTCAGTTACAGCTAACAGACTATTCTCCTGAGATCTGGTAAAGTTCCCTCACACTCTGGAGGTTCTGTGTGTGCTGGCTAGCTACTCAAGGAGAGTTACCTCTACTCCAGGTAGTGATAGGAGTGTCACTTTCTTATTTCTCACATTCATTCATTCATTTATTCATTCATTCTCTTCTTCAAAGCTTACTGTGTCTGTTGACTGCCAGGCACTGTGCTACCTGCTGGGCCCTGCCCAGTGCCCTTGGCCTTTGTCTATAACTCTTAAAAATATCCACAAAGCCCAGTCATTATGGACCATTTCCAGAGTGCCCCTGACAAGCCTCTAGACAGCCACTAGCCTCTGTGTACTGTCTGTCCTACCACGCTCCAGGATGACTTTACTTTGCTCCTCCTGGTAGGACAAGTACCTTTCTGATTGGTATGTGAACTAAAAATATATTCTCCCATTGTGCAGACCATCACAGATGCCAGACACTTCCTCTGCAGCACCATTCAACATGCCCACTGGTACCAGTAGACCAAGAATTACCCTTTAATCTCTTTAAAGTATCAGGTACGTTTCATGTTACTAAAGGAATAATGGGATGATCAGGCAGATTTGCAAAGTAAAGGTCCTGGGCAGAAGATGAGAAAAACATTAAAAGGGAGAGAGTAGATGCAAAATACTAGGTACTCCAGAAGTCAGCATCTATTGAAAACCTGTTCCATACTGTGTAATTACACTGGGTGATCACTATTACAGCTAAACTAATACAGTGCTTACTATGAACCAGGCACTGTATGATTTCTATACATTAACTCATTTGGTCCTCAAAACAATCCTCTGAAGTTGTACCATTTATTACTTTCATTTTAAAGATTAGGAAATGGTGATGCTATTTAAGTACTTCTGCAAGATCAGGCAACTAGCAAATGGCAGCTCTAGGCAGGCATTCTTCTGGGTAGTTCAAAGTATTTTACTTAATAACTGGAGTTACTGAGTATCCTATTTGAACTCAAGAAAATGGCATTTGAACAATGTCTGGTATTTTCACATTAGGAAGTTTCATTAATGTATTACAGTATGACTTGTGCCCAGGTGTGTTTGTTCACTCCCTGGGACTCTGCTATCTGCTTCTGGAAGTCTGTGACTAGAATATAAGAGTGAGAGTCTTTCTGAGAAAATGTCCATAAAATATGTATATGATAATCATTTTGTTTAACCACACAGCATGCAAGTCATCAAGAGGAAAGACTGGCAAGATTAGCTAAGACATTCCCTGCTATCTCTAGGTGATAGAGTACAGGTGGTATTTTCAATTTTTTACTATCAGAAATTTCAACAATCACCATCTTTATAACTGAAATGTGAAAAAAAACATGTTCTAAAAATGTGCCTATGTAAAAGAACAGCTGTGCAATCTCAAGCAAAATGATAGGTTATCAGTAAATCAAGTAGATCAGAAAATATTTGTGTAAGTGTATTAGCTGGAAATGTTTGATCCAAGGGTGCATAGTATTGTTTTTATCCCATCTGCCAACCCTACTCTTTATAACCACATGAAGTGTTATAAAAATTATAATTTATAATTTCTACAAAAATGGCTTTGTAGACTAGAAAGTTGAGGCCTGAAGAAAGTGATTAATTTAATGCACCAACATTATTAAGTGATAGAATCAGAGCACAAACAGTGCTGACATCCCCTCTCCTGCAGCACACAATCTCCCAAATTCCCAGTTTCTAAGGGGACTTTGCCAAATCCTGAAATTTAGTTTGTCCTTTCTACCAATGATCTGAGTGTGCTCCAGAATAAGGAAAAAAAATCCACCCTCAACTAGTAAAAATGCTCATTTTCAGTGGTAAACTGTCATTTATCTTCTTGCCTATTTTTCATCTAAGATTCTCTTAGGATTTTCCTGACGTTAGTCTTGGCCTGGAAAAATCTCTTGGCCTCAATCATCTGAGCTGGACTTGAGGTTGCAGAGAGGATCCATCCCAGTTCCAAAATTATCCTCAGCCCAGGAATTTCCTGTGTGTCGTATGTAAGCTAAAGTTACCCTGACGATTTAAGTCCACACCAAGACATGTCTGGGAAAACCCCGGGAACCTTTGTCTACCAAACTAGAGCAGTTCTAACATCAATCCAAATGTCCAGCTCACCCTCAGACCTCTCCTCGCCCTCCTGGGATCCCGTGGAAAGAAAAGTGAGCCCTGGGATGAGATCAGGACTCCCAGCCAGTCCTGTTAGCACCAGGAACAGCTAAGGATGAAAGCAAATGGATTCTGGAGGTGCTGAAGTGAGAGCTGTTTTTCCAGCCCTCTTCCTGGAACAGCAGTTTAAAACGCCTTCTAAACAAGTTACAACTTAGTAACTACAACCAGATTCTAAAAGAAGTCCTACTCTGCTGTTTTCCAAACCTAATTATCAAACTTACTTAAGAAAATAAGCCTTTTCCCTCATAAAGCACTGAATACACAAAGGGAGGTGGGGAGAGGGGAGAAAGGAAGAAAGAAAATAACAATTTTGCTCCAACTCTTTCCATGTTCTCGTTCTTAATCATAGTAGCACAAAGTAGCCTTCAAGAGGATGTATGTTTATGTTTGAAAAAGAAGGACTCTCAATTGTGTAAATAACTTTTGTGCCCTTGCTTCTTCCCCCAAGCTATGTTCAGTCATGTGCAGTGTGTAGACTTTGATGTGATTAGATTTAATCAGCAGTTCCTTTCCTTCTTGGTGCAGTTCTCCAAGGCCGAAAGCAAATTAGTCCACAGAAAGGAAAAATGGGCAAGCTGGGGGAAAAACACTAATACATTATACAAACACCAGGATACAAGTGAAAGACCTCAAATAAAGTGGCAGGAATTTTGACAAGACCACTTCAAGTGACTGTAGATGAAAAGTATAAACAAACTGATCAGGAAGATGCTCCTGTATGTCATCATCACAAGAAACTCTGAGTAATTCAAATCCTACATAATCTCATGGAAAGACACTAGCATACAAAACTGATTTTATCCACTTCAGAAGCCACAACACCTACCTTTAGAGCCATATGTATTTGGCTCATATGTAGCCATATTTCCTCCCCCAGCTTAATACACTAAAAATAGAGTTCTATAACAAGAACTCTACCCTAGCAAAAGTATTCTCCACTGAAATATACATTCTTTCATTTATCTTTTTATTGAGCTGTAACTGACATATAATATCAGTTTCAGGTGTACAATGATTTGATGTTTGTATACACTGCAAAATGAACACAGTAAGTCTATTTAATATCCATCACCATACAGACTTAACAATTTTTTTTCCTTGTGATAAGAACTTTTAAAACCTACTCTCTTGGCAACTTTTAAATAATACTCGTTTGTTTTTTATGTGTCCTCAACAAGGACATTTTGAATGAATGAATGAAGGCCAGCACTGCCTGGCATTCCTCCAATTTGTTCTGGCTTTCTCCTGCATGGGAAACTCTACTTGATTCCTGATTCCTGCTGCATTATCCCAAACCACTCACCCCTGGGCTGGCTGGCATGAATGAGAGCTGGAATCAGATTTGTCAGAGTTCATAACTAGCATTTTCCTTTGGCGGAGATAATGGAGACCAAAGGGACCAGGCCACGGGCTTCCTTGCCTGTGGTGAACAGTGTGAGATAGGCCGGGGGCTACTCTGAGGGTGGGTGGGCTTCTCTCACTCCCGTCTGAGGCTCTGAAGACGACCACCCTGAGAACAACCCCACCAAGCACACTGGGTGGGGGAGCAAGGTCAGGCAGCAGGGTCAGCTCCAGCCTTCCTGGGCCTCCTCCAGTTGCCTGAGAGGTGAGAATGGATCTCTACGATCCCACAGGCCTCTGAGAGGGGCAGGAATGACTGAGAAGAGCACTTATGGCCTGCCAGGGGTCCTCCGTGGTTGAAGGAAAAGTAAATGTTTTTAGGGAAGTGCCTGAGCCAGTGGCCAGGGTCAGAGTTGCCAAGAATTCTGCAGCATGAGAGCCAAGGTGAGGCCAAGTCAGTTGAAGAGAATCACCAGGTCCTGACTGACACCAGGGCGAGGACCTTGGTCACAGATGCCAGAACATCCAGCAGTAAAACACTCACGCCATGGGGAAGAGCGCAGGCCGGCCTGTCCGCAGCAGAGACCACAAGGACCCGGAGGGTATGCAAAGATCGGCCACTGCTGCCTCCTACCCGTTGCCACCGGCCCCCCACCCTCTCTAGGACATCAGTTACCAGCCTGGCAAGGAGGAGGAGGAAGAGGAGGACATCTTGGAGACAGGATGTTTTACTTAAAGAGACAGCAGTTACCAAAAATGACTTTTTTTATTACTGCATCAGACCAAGTTTTTTAAGTTAGACTGAAATATACCCTTTCTCCTCCCCACTGCTTAAAGGATAGGACTTTCTAAGGAAGATCAGCTCTATTATAGACAAAATAAAGAAATAAAGACAAAATAAAAAGCATCAGTGTAGTGTGAGTAAATCTGTGCCATAAAAATGTTTAAAATATTTACTGCCTGCTTTCTATGACCCAGGCAGTGGAGGCATGAAAATGGGTCAGGCAGGCTCCATCTGCAGGGAATTCAGCATCTTAGGGTAACAGACATTGAATAATAGCTGACATTCAGTAATGAGAGGGCTGTTATAAAAATACACACAAACCAGATTGGCAGAAGGGTAGAATGATGAACTGGGAAGGAAGGAATTCAGGGAAAGCTTCCAGAAAAACAACCCTTGAGCTGCATCTTAAAGGACAAGTTGGAGATTTCTAGTTGCAAGTGGGAGAAATGTACACCTGAATTTGCTAAAACAAACATAAAAGGGGAAGGGAAAGGACTTATGGGAGGCTTGTGAGGACAGCTCACGGAGCTGAAGGAGCTTAACAACAAGCCTGGAGAGGGAGGCATCTGAGCCGCAACAGGACCTCAGAGAGGAGAGCAAGGGCCCGGAATCCAGCAGGATCCTACCACACGACGTCTTTACACATTTACAGTGCCTCCTCCCGCCACAGACTGGTTTCTCCCAGCTAGTGGCTTCTGCTCCCACCCTTCTGGCACAGCCACCCTAGAAGGAAGACGTCTCCCTGCCAACTCCAGTTTGAAGAATCCAAGGAAGGGCTCTGATTGGCCACGTTTGGGTCATGTGCCTGCCCTGGGCCAACAGCTGTGGCCCAGCAGAGGGATGACTGGTGCAGCCTGGGTGGGATGCCCAGCTGTGGCATCCAGGAAGGCAAGGTCACGTGAGAAGGTGGAGGCATGTGGACCCAGTGCCAAAGCAGTAGAGGGGCCGCACTCTAAAGAGCGCCGAGGGCTGTTCACCAAACGGCAGGACAGTGCTAAGCAGGCAAAACCCACCACCCAGGCCGGCGCAACACTTGGCCCCACTCTACATGCCTGTGTATTCCTATGAACCACCGGTACACAAACCTGGCCTATCTTCCATCACTCTGATGCACTCTATGCCTGACTCTGCCAGTTTGCTTGCAAGGACCATCAGCCTGTTAAACCCCATCAGTTTCCCGGAGGCTATTGAAATGATGCCCTCACCTTGAACTGTCTCTTCACCTTAAACTTCAACAGTAATTTGTCCTGATCTCTCCATGGGGCTTATCATTTTCTGCCTTAATACATCTGAATAAACAACCACTGGCCCTTCCTCCAAAATGGAGGAGTCCCCAAATACAGGGTAATAAATTGGAATATCACCGCCCTTCCACTTACAGAAATTAAATGCAGAAATATACCTTGCCCAAGAATAGCCCAAAATAAAGGAAATCTGTTCCAAATATGTGGCAAAGTATTTAACTAAAGAGAGCTATGAGAGGTATACAGCTATGTTGTTTAGCAAAGAGCTTGTAATGAGTGTTCTTTCCTCTGCTGACAAAGGTCAGCCTCCAGGCAGTCTGAAATTGAAACTGTTCTGCATGTGGTTAAACGCTATCTTCATTTTGAGCCAACTAAATCTTAGCAGGTTTTGTCACCTTGAAGAAAATGCTTGTCTTCCTTAATAAGGCATTTTGTTCAGAGAAATTTCTGGACTGAATACACACATGCGCATGGATGTGTGTGAATTCAATGAAAAAAGGAAGGAAAGGAGGACGTGTAAGTAAGAGAACAAGCAAGCCCATGAGATCAGTGTAACTCACCTTTACAAATTATCAAACCTTCTGAAATGTCACACCTTTAATACCTAGTATGTTAGGGGATTGTTTATCAGAGTAGGCACCTGTCTTCCCGACACTAAATGAGCTCAGGAAAAAGGCCAAACAGCGTTCTCGTGATCCCTCTCTCTTTCTCTGTCTGGGACAATCCTGTGCACTTTCAGGATACACAGGAAGCCCTCCAATCCCATCCTTTCCTCAGTTCATTCTGCCCCTTCCTCTGCTCAACTAAGTATGAGGGCTCCAGCCACTGTCCATCTGTTTCCACCCAAACAGTGGTGCATGGCAGTATTATATCCAACATGCATACAGATGGGTCAAGACATAGAAACGACCCTACCATCTTGCTCCTCCAGAGTTTCCACTACCACCTCTATTCCTAGTCAAAGATTCACAAGAGAGGGAGAAAGAAAGATAGAGAGACACAATGGCACCTACTGAACACAGGGAGTTACCCACTGAAGTTCACCATCCCTTACTTCTACTAAGAGGTGATGAAACATACTGGGAAGAACAAAACCTCCGAAGACAACGTCCTGGCTGTAGGCCTGGCTCTGCATTTGTTGGCTCTGGTCTTGGGCAATTCATTTCTCCTCTGAGCCTCAGAGCCCCCACCTAATAAATGAAGGTGATAACTATGTCTAACATAGAGGTCTTTTAGAAGATAACAGACCAAAAAACTTTACACACGTCACTCACTTATTCACTAAGCCTTCCTTGTTCTACCATGGTTACTTTTCCCTGCATTTCCTGGCATGCCCTTAGGAAGAACTTTAAAACTCTCTAAGCCTCAGTTTTCCCACCTGTAAAACAGAGTGAACATCTGTCCTATAGAATTATATTGAGAATCAGATGTTTGTAAAGTGCCTGCTACAGCTTTATAAACAGTGGTTATTATGTTGAATGAAGTACCACACATGAAAGTTATCTTGACTCTAACTACAGAAATTTGGTGCTATCTATGCTCTCCAAGATTGTTACACTTTCTGACAGGCATTGTCTCCCTTGGCAACTATAGACTGGTTTTGTACCAGCAGAAAGGGAAAAAGAAAAAAAGCAGCACTCTTTCACACTTTGGGCCATTAGAGAGGCAGATGATATGAGCTGGAGGAGGGCAGAATGAGAGGAGGTGCATAAGTGGATCAAAGGCACAAAGAACAGAACAGTTCAACTTTTCCTGAGTCCTGATGACTGATATTAAAGAGTGCATTATAAAGATTGAATGATAATTACAGAAAACATATGTAAGCTCTAAATATCTATTTTTTATCTTTGATTAATAAACATTGAATTTCTTGGTTGAATTTCCTATTGAAACCAACAAAACAAAGATCCAGGCATTCCTAGAGTCCTCGAAGCAGAAAGGTCATGGACTCTGGCCCACTCCAATCACTAACCACTAGGCACCTAGGATAGCCTGTGCGAGGGCTGCCCATGAAATGACTATGGGCAATTTTTGAGAATCTCAGGAATATTTTGGGGGGAGCTTGATTTTAACTGCTTCCACCACTTCCTCTAGACCCGGTCACTTCCAAAGGCACTGCTTCTAAGTTACTTCTTTTTCTCTTCCTTTCTGAGGGCATGAGATTAGGTAGCACTAGATTCACTTTTTAGTTGATACAAGTATTGGTGAGTTTCTGTTGGATTTCCTCTTATTACCAAACCCTCTAAATGTTCATATCTCTCTAAACTAGGAGTGTGTGTGTGTGTGTGCGTGTGTGTGTGTGTGTGTGTGTGTCCGTGTCCATGTTTACCAAAGAACAGTGATATAAGGACAGGAGGGGAAACTAAAGGAAAGAACACTAACAAGGAAGTCAGGACAGAGAAAGAAAAATACAAAATAAAAGAATATTTCTGAACAAATATATGAGGTTTGCTAATAAGCCAGAAATTCCAATCCTTCAAAACTTCCTTCAGGATTTCCTGGGTGATCCAAACCTATGATTAGAAGGAAGAAAAGAATGAGGAAAAATTCAGTCCACCTTAGTTGTACAGACTGACAAAAAATGATTAGGTCATCCTTCTAAGAGACTAGAAACCATCTAGGTCTGCACAAACTGCCCACAGGGCTGAAAAAATCAAGTTTATTGGTGTTTCTTCCACTGCATGAAGGTGGCATATCCAGATCCTGGGAGATGTGAGCACCATTCCCAATGCTAAGATCCCTGTGAGCAGGGACAGTATCTCTGTGGTCCTCAGCTTTGCCCCACCCACCAGAACAGTGCCTGGCACTCTGGAAATGCTTACTGAGCACATGAATAATTCCCCATCACTTCACCTGTTTTGGCCCCATCATCCTCTTCTGTAAGATGGGGTATTTGGACGAGGTCATTTCTAAGGCCTAAGGTTCTGGGACTCAGTCCACCTAACAGTGTGACGTGACCACCCAACCTACTTTTCACACTCTCCACAACTACATCACCATCAGTTAACAAAGAAAGGAAGTGGGACACTTCTGATAATGCTCCCCTCTGCTACCAACCACTTGTCTTTTGTTTATTAGCAGCAAATAGTTAATCATTTTCATATCCCAGGTACCTGCTTTCACTTGAATCAAGTTTAATTCATACGTAGCTATCTTATGACTTTCTGCTGTGGCTCGAACTGGCTGTGCTCCGACTTTGGATTTCCAAGGAGAATGTGATTAATGCATTCTCTACAACTCCACTGGTCTCTCAAGGTTCTCCACTGGCCTCCTAATCATTAATCCCATGTCTCCCCAGGTTGTTAGGCTACCCAGACCCCCAAGAACATAGGCATCCACAGTCAGCCAGCCATGCACTATAAATACAAAAAACACATAAAGCAGATTATATTTTTATAATCTACATATATTTTCATATCTATTTCTCATATCAATTATATTTACATAATTTTAAAAATGTATTTCCTATCTATGTAGCACCTATTTTATAATCCACATAATTATATATCCCCAAATTTAACTGGGGTAGAATTAGCACACAGATTTAGTAGTCTTGCAGAACTGCTAACTGCCCTCAATAAGTTCTCAATGAACCAGAATAACGTTCATTCTAAAGAACCAGTGACTGAGTAGATCTCCCTTCTCTGAAGTTAAAAAAAAAAAATTATTTTTTTTAGCTAGTTTCAAACTTAAAAGCTGAAAGAATAGCACAGAGAACCCCACTAGGTGCCTTTACCCAGATTTACCTACTGTTAACGTTGTAACTGCTCTCTTTCTGCATCTGAGCTTGCTTTCACACTCACATGTTTGTGTTCACAGACACATTTTTCACCCTGAAGCATTCAATGGTAAGTTGCATTTATCACAACCTTGTACCTCAAAGAAGAAGAAATTTTAAAATAGAATACAAGGAAAATAGAATGTTGCACAAAACTGTAAGGTCCCCAGTGACAGAATTTCAAGGATGGCAGCTGAGTAGCCCAGATTTGTACATGTTGAAGCTTCTGCCACCCCAGAAGGTCAACCCATCTCATTGCTGGGGTTGGCCTTGATTCTAGCCAAAAAGCAAACACACACACACCTCTCTCTTTTATTTTAGAAGGAAGGAAAAAGATCCTTGATGGAAGCCAGGTGGATTTTGACAACTGTTAGCCTCCCTTTTTCTCTGGGAAAGGCCTGGGGAGATGTGGCAAGTCATTCTTCTCTAGAGGACAGAGAATTCTGCTCCCCAAGGACAATTCTACAGAGACAGCCCACTTTCATAACTGCCTCTTTTGTTTGGAAGCTGATGAAAATGTTCCTTTCTCGTTGAATTAAAAATATAACCACATAAAAGTCCCTGAATAAGACAGGAGATAGAAAGGGCTACTCACTACATTGTCTGGGTAAACCTTAGAAGACAATGATCACCACCGGCTGAGCCCAACTGAGGACGTGCAATCCTCAGGCCACCGTCCGTGGTGCCCTAACACCAACTTGTCCCTTGGTTCCCGAGGCCTGTTCCCCTGGAGTGGGTCCCAGGCAAGGAGACTAAGTAGTGTACCCACTCCATTATTAACTATGCTATGAATAAGTGGCTCTTCTTCCTGTGGAGCAAAGCATTTTGCAGAGTTTGCATAATTATTGTTAGTAAACCTCTTAATACATGACTGTATTCCCTGGAGATATTCAGGCTTTCTTGATGAAGTTACATTCTTTAAATTCCTTCCTTAGGGCATCTAGAAAGTCAATAAAGTCGTGTAAAATAGAACAATTTTCTTAGGTATGAAACTTAAAAAAGAAATGTAATACATATTTTAAAACTAAAATGCAAAAGCAGCAGAAACTGGGTCTCAACACATGCATAGTTCTCTGTATAGTCCACAAAGGTCAGGCACACTTGAATCAACAGGACTTTCTATTGTCAAGGTAACTCTGCTGAAATGAATCCAAAACTTTCACCTTGAGCTAAACTCCCTGTTTTGTGTTTTTAAGGAGTGTTGCACATGCACAATATAGCCCAAAGGTAGATCAAAGTGAAAGGAACATGAGAGGAATGAGTAGGTTTACCTCAAAAGTCTACATTTAAACTATTTAGGTAGTGCGAGTTCTATAAAGACGTGTATAAACATGCACTTCATCAGAAAACAGTCTGGCAAAGCAACAAGGAAAAGAAAGGTAACAATATGAACATGCCTGGCTTGGCGCTGAGGGAAGGAAAAGATCCCAGATCTACCTTGTTTGGATGCCCTCCGTCGAATCTTCATTTTGGGGAAGGAAGGCCACGAGTAGTTAAAAGGTGAGTCGGAGTCAGAATCCATCTTTTTGTTTTGATGAAATCAACAGACTCAACAGTAGAGACTCAGGAAGAACTCGGGGGCGTCCCCGGCCAGGAGGCGAGTCTCCCGTGTGATGTAAAAGGAATGGGGCTGGGTGAAAAGCTCGTGAACACCGGGGAGGGAGAGGCAATAAATGTTTTGCTTCCTTCAGGCGTTCAGGCATGTAGACCAAGAAAGAGGCTGTAAATATTAAAGCCAAGCTAGGGAAGCAAGAGGAGGAGAGGGAAGCAGCTGAGAGTCGCACGGGTACATCACAGTCCAGTTACTCAAAAGGTCACTGGGAGCAAATGAATCATTAACTCCCCTCTTCTCTTGCTGGAAATGGAAATAAAGAGGAAAGGTAGCTTCGAACTGAACGAGAGCTGCCTGCAATTCAAGCAAAGCCTTGCTTTGTTCTGGAGCTAGAATATCGTTTCTCGGAAAAGCCACCCTGCTCAGTGGCAGATAAAGGTTGAGGTTTATGTGTGTGGACAGCCAGAAAGCTCGATACACAGGCAAATAAAGGCCTTCATACTCGGGGTAGGGAGTTTTCCAGAGTAATCTATTCTTTATACCATCGGCAGCTTTGAGCTTTGGCAGTTTTTCAGATTCTAGGGCCAAAGCAGCTGTGATAATTCATTTAACAATCCTGTCTCCCCATACTTTTAAGCCTAAAGTGGTGGGAAATTCTAACTTTTATACAGAATTGTACTCATCTCCTTAAATTCATGAGAAGTCATCTACTGTTTACCACGATTAGGACCTTTTTCTTACATCGCCAGCAAGCATGACTGTCAATCACAAGAATTTGGATGCCTTTAGAGCTCTGATCTAAATTTGCAGCCCATCTCAATAGAGCTGGTGACTAATTTACCACAAAACAACAATTCTTACAGTCTCCCAGAACCACTCTCTGGTAATTAGCATTCAGCAGAAGCCCATTACTGCCTCCCTGTAAATCCTGACACTGCTCAAACGTACTTCCCTACTCCCTATGGGCACACAGATAATATAAGCCCCGTATAAGCTCATGCACAGCCTCCAAGATCTGCTGTCTAGTAAAGTATATCCCACATCTCACAGGGGAATCTCTTTTAAAAGCATTTCTTTTGGTAGTAGCCATGGCAAAAAGCACTGTGCTTTGTTTTGTGAGGTCTGACGCCCAAATAAACTAAAGGAGAGTGGAAACAACATAAGGATCTGTTCAACTCTGCAGATTTGAAACATAATATGTGTGTTAATTAACATTCATCTCTTTACTCAGTTAATTTCCAAAATTGTTTCACTATCATGCCCTGCTGTGTAAAAAAAATAGATGTCTAACCTGCTTCATGATAGCCCATCCTGTCTGGGTAGGGGTTGGATGAGGGGCACAGCCAGAAGGGCAAAAAGGAGAGAAGCCACTTAATTTCAAACTCAAATCAAAACCAGAATTACACAAATCGTTACTGTGTTTTTACATGGTTTGCTACATAAATATAACATACAACTAGAACACAACTAGAAGATAGTTGCAAGCAAGCATTACAACTAAATGAAAATAAACATTAATATTTTCTACTTTGTGGCCTTTTATTTGAAGAATTACATATTTTTCTTAATCAGCTGGGTGTATTGTAAGGATAAATTACTCTCAATCTTTATAACAGGTAAGAGTTTTAGTCCATATGGATCTGTAACAAGAAAATAAAATCTGTGGTTGGGTGTTTCCATTTATTCTCAGCTTCATAGCTTTAAAACAGCACTAGGGACACTACAGACATGTGCCGAATGAATGAAACGATTTACATCTACTAGTCTCAACCTGTGAACAATCTTTACATGACATCTGTAGTATTTTTAATATCCTTGGGTTGAAAATATGTATCTTAACAAAAAGCTATAAGAAGTCTTGTAAAGTGCTTAAAAATATATTTGCATTTTATTCATCACAACAGTATCTATATTTGAAAAAAAGAGCAGTGCTTATGGGTGGAGAAAATCCATTGTTATCTAAGGCTACAGGAAATACTCGGGATGTGCCTAGATCCACAGACCCCTGGGTGCCTCCGAGATGTCTGTAGACCAAAGAAAGGGAACCTCCACTAATGTAGACAATTTCCAACTGAAATGGAAGTGTTACATCAGGAGATAGCTATCTTTCTCATTCTTGGGCACCGTGAAGGTTTAGAGCTACAAAACTAGGATAAATTCCAAGTCAACAAACTACTGGGGCCAGCTGCTCTTCTCCTGACCATCAGTGATAGAGCAGAAGAACTTCAGGACAATGCAGACAAAGAGAGATGAGAGAACTTTGTAAAATGTATTTCTACTAGTTGAGGTGCCAGGTAGATCCATCTTAATCTAATTTTCCACAAAGCACGGTCCTTGTTGACCAATTATATATCAATTGACTATTGATATGGAAATTATTGACAATAAAACTACTAGAACTACCCAACCAGTACATGTGAGACACCCACCTAACAGAGGTGAAAGGCCCAACAAGACTTTCTAATCTCATTTGCTTTATTATTTATCAACATTTCTTTTTAAAGAATACAATGCCTTCTACTGAGCAGCCATACACCCAGTTCAGTTAGCGTACAGAGTGAAGCAGAAAATATTGCGCTTGCGCAGTCCTCGTTATTTTTTGGCCAGCTCGTTCTCTTGCTCACCAAAGAATTTTTCCTGAATGTGGGTCATTTATCCTCCTTGTTTTCTACAACTGACTTTTTTTTTCCATTGTGCCAATATGATTGCATTTAAATTAATGCAAGCTGTTATTTGCATCTCATTCATATTCAACGGATTAATTTCTTTGCTTTCATGGGCTGATTGCAATTGCAGTTGGCAGAATTCAGCAATACATCCCCAAGGCCACTTTCTCACCAGATACCATACAACCATTACTCTGTAACCTTGTGAATGATTTCATCAGTCTTACCCCGCGCCTCCTTTAATTAGAAACTCCTTTCCTTAGAAAATAACCTCCATAAGGCCATAATCATTCAGAGCAGCTGCTGCCCTGACGTTTCAGCTTTCTGGAAGACTTGCATGGAAAGGAAACTGTCCTTGATTCTCTTCATGGAGACAACAGGTCACCTACCTTTCAACTTTGATAAAATTAAACCTCCCTAGAAGGGTATTTATATTTTTATTTGAATTATAGTATTTATACAGTTTTCTTATCCTCCAATGAGACCCAAAATTCATTGAGGGTGAGAACTGTGTCATACATGTATTTTGAAGGAGCCACAAGCTGAAAAGAAAAATTATAGGTTTTTGGAGGTATATATAGGCTCAACTAGTGGCTCCGTCACTTATTAGTGGCCTTAACCAAATCACTCACCCTTTCTGAGCCTCAGTTGTTTCATATAACATGTGATCATAACCTCTACACTCCAAAGAGTTGTAAGGATCAAATGAGATTCTAACAATAAAGAAGTTTTCAGTAAGTTTTAGCTTAAATATTAAATATAAATAAAGTTTCCCTTTCATTATATTTCTCTTCTACATTATAGACACTGATGTATTCTTATCTGTACTTTAGGTGTAACAGCTTGATTTTCAAAACTGAGACACGGCAATGTGCAAAGTTCCAAGAAAATCACACCAAGATAGGAAGAAGGGAAGGATTCATTTTGTCTCTCTCCACTGTTTGACAACCAGAGACCACAGTTTTTAACACTACTAGACACCATTCCTGGAAAAAGTCATTAAAAACTACAAGAGGAGGCAAGACCCTTCATGCCAGCACAAGCCTGTCCTGGAGAACTTCACCAGTACAGTGACAATTTAATGTAGTCTTAGGTTCTAACATTAGGTGAAAACAGAAATGGCCAAAATCCCTTGCACCATGTCATGTCTCTGAGTCCAACACAAGTAGCTCTTTGCTGGAGAATATCCTCACTCTGGCTGGGCCCCAGGGGGAATGGTTGGCCTTCACCAAGAGGCCATGTTACACAGAAAATGAGGAACCGTAAAAGCACAGCCGTCTGCACGCAGTAAGATGCACTCACTGTGAGCAGCACAGTGGGAACAGTGCCTTCACATCTCCAGCCTCTCCCTTTATACTCACAGTGGAATCAGACCCCAAGGTTTGAATTACATTTTTCCCTAAGTCCTCAGCCTGGCTTTGTTTAAACAGAGCCCATAAAATTGATTTCACATAAAACAGATACAAATTGGGAGTCTGGTGCAGCCACTATTGTCATACACTGGAATTCTAGGGTGCCACCATTTGTACCACCACCTCACTTTAAAAATAAGAGTATCTTTAAATTTGTTATCTACTTTTATTACCTTGATTTATTGAATAAAAAAAACCTGCAGGCCCCTTCTTATATGGCCCCTTATATCATCCTGTTGTCTAAGGGGAAAAAACGGATACAACCTAGAAATCCAACAAGATGACATCACCTGTGTTATATTATATCCACATGTAGTATAATAAAATACCCAAGCACTTCAGGACGGGAAAATAACAGATTTTCTGACTGAAGTAACATATAAAGAATTATCGTGTCAAAGCTTCCACCAGCGTGTAGTATTGCTACAGATATCAGTTCTACCTAGATGAGTCTCTTAAGGAAAAAAAAAAAGGAAAAAAGACCCTCAGTGGACCTCTTTTGTTTTAAACACTTAAGTTTTTGGACATAACCTGAAAGGAAAGAATTAGGACAAACTGGCTAAGTTTTTCTAAGCAATAAATGATTAGGAATTCTGAATTTATCTTAGAGAGGCAGCTGAGCATAGTGGATGTGAAGAGGCCCAGGAGGTGGGAGAAGCAAGGATATGAACCGTGAATCTGGACAGGGAGCAGGTGGAGGGTAGGAAAGTATCTTGTTAGAGCCTAAGGAAAAAAAATTCCTCCTACTAGGATGAGTTAAGGCATTTAGGGAGAGCAGAATCTACAATTATATCTTAGGTTTTTTCTTATAATGTCCCAATTCCAATTTTCCCAAAGCTGCTTAAAAAAATTTCTTACATGCCACAGACTAATTCATAAACTTTTTTAAAAGTTTATTTTAATATCATTAATCTACAATTAAATGAGTAATATTATGGTGATTACACTACCCCCTTCATCAGGTTCCCCCCCACCCAACCCCATTGCAGTCACTGTCCATCAGCATAGTGAGATGCTATAGAGTCACTACTTGTCCTCTCTGGGTTGTACAGCTCTCCCCATGCCCCCCTAACATTACATCTGCTAATCGTAATGCCCCTTTTCCCCCCTTACCCCTCCCTTCCCACCCATCCTCCCCAGTCCCTTTCCCTTTGGTAACTATTAGTCCGTTCTTGGGTTCTGTGAGTCTCCTGCTGTTTTGTTCCTTCAGTTTTTTTCTTTGTTCTTATACTCCACATATGAGTGAAATCATTTGATACTTGTCTTTTTCAGCTTGGCTTATTTCACTGAGCATAATACCCTCTAGCTCCATCCATGTTGTTGCAAATGGTAGGATTTGTTTTCTTCTTATGGCTGAATAATATTCCATTGTGTATATGTACCACCTCTTCTTTATCCATTCATCTACTGATGGACACTTAGGTTGCTTCCATTTCTTGGCTATTGTAAATAGTGCTGCGATAAACATAGGGGTGCATCTGTCTTTTCAAACTGGGCTGCTGCATTCTTAGGGTAAATTCCTAGGAGTGGAATTCCTGGGTCAAATGGTATTTCTATTTTGAGTTTTTTGAGGAACCTCCATACTGCTTTCCACAATGGTTGAACTAATTTGCAGTCCCACCAGCAGTGTAGGAGGGTTCCCTTTTCTCCACATCCTCGCCAACATTTGTTGTTGTTTGTGTTTTGATGTTGGCCATCCTCACTGGTGTGAGGTGATATCTCATTGTGGTTTTAATCTGCATTTCTCTGATGATTAGCGATGTGGAGCATCTTTTCATGTGCCTGTTGGCCATCTGAATTTCTTCTTTGGAGAAGTGTCTATGCATGTCCTCTGCCCATTTCTTAAATGGATTATTTGCTTTTTGTTTGTTGAGGTGTGTGAGTTCTTTATATATTTTGGATGTCAACTCCTTATCGGATACGTCATTTATGAATATATTCTCCCATACTGTAGGAAGTCTTTTTGTTCTACTGATGGTATCCTTTGCTGTACAGAAGCTTTTCAGCTTCATATAGTCCCACTTGTTCATTTTTGCTTTTGTTTCCCTTGCTCGGGGAGATATGTTCATGAAGAAGTCGCTCATGTTTATGTCCAAGAGCTTTTTGCCTATATTTTTTTCTAAGAGTTTTATAGCTTCATGACTTACATTCAGGTCTTTGATCCACCTTGAGTTTACCTTTGTGTATGGGGTTAGACGGTAGTCCAATTTCATTCTCTTACAGGTAGCTGTCCAGTTTTTCCAACACCAGCTGCTGAAGAGGCCGTCATCTCCCCAATGTATATCCAAGGCTCCCTTATCAAATATTAATTGACTGTATGTGTTTGGGTTGATGCTTGGATTTTCTATTCTATTAATTCATAAACTTTTAAAATCAATTTTAACAAAGTTCAACTTACTGTTGTATAGACTTTTTATATGGTCACTTATGTATATTAAATAAGTTAACTATGAGATATAAAATGAGCAAAGAATTAAAATAATAAGTTTTAACATAAACTCCAAAGTATCAATTCCACAGTTCTGGAGGTAAAATTCACACAAAATGTAACAGGTAATCCTAGTTTCAAACAAAAATTTCTAAATGCAACCATGTGTATCTGTATGAACTAATCATGAGTGCATACTGATGTCTTGAACTCCATTCATTAGCACATTGATCATTCTAATCTCCTCCCCTTGCTTTTCTATAAACTCCCTCTCCAACAGTGAGGAACCTGCTCCTATTATCCATAATCCATTTACTTGACTGTTCATTTCTAGTACATATTTATAGTAGTATCAAAACTGTTATAGTCGGTACCCATGGCCATGTGGGAAACAACTTCATCACCCAGAGGACAGTGGGTAAGTATAGTTTCCATTGCCATTACGCTTACAGAGTACTCATTTCCACAGTTACTGAGGTCCATACCTCCCCACCCCCTACAGTAAGGTATTTCATACAGTTTCAGCACAGTTTCATTGTTTTGTCACATTTTGTATCCCATTATAGGATCCTCCAACTTAACTTTTTATTTGCACACGTTAGTTTAGTCTGTATGCCATAAAGTTCCATAGATTTGACAACTGCAGTGTCATACACCCTCCATTACAGTATCATAAAGAATACTTTCACCACCCTAAAAAAATTTTTTTTTAAACTCACAATGATAGGAGTATGAAGAATGGCCAAGAAACCAACGGAGAGAGTTCCCCATTGCCAAAGCTAAAGCACTCTAACAACAAATGCAGCAGTACTAGATTACCCAAAGTGTAAAATGCATATCCGTGAATCCACACTGACATGAACGAATAAATAAAGTGGGCAGGTATGAGTGTCCCATGTAGAAGAATTTCAAATAATTTCTGTAGATACTTTGAGTCCAGGGGGCATACAAGTAACTCCCCCCTCCTGAACTATGGGCTGCACTTCATGACTTCCTTCCAAAGATGATAGTCTGGAAAGAGTAGTAGGGAAGAGTGATTTTACAGGAGAACCTAACAAATCCTACCTCCACCAGGCAATCAGGGTCATTATTAACAAGGATAAGTAATGCTGATAGCATTTATCATCGATATGATGGGATGAAAATGACACTTTACCTCTGTGGTATTCCTCCCAAAACCCACAACCCCAGTTTAATAATGGGGAAAACATTAGAAAAATACCAACTGAGGGACATTCTACAAAATGTCTGACCAGTGCTCCCAAAACTATCCAAATCGTCAAAAACAAAGTCTGAGAAACTCTTGCAGCCAAGAGGAGCCTGAAGAAACGTGACAGCTAAATGGCATCCTGGATGGGATCCTGGGACAGAAAAAGGGTATTAGATAAAAACTAAGGAAATCTAAATAGAATATGGACTTTCGTCAATAATAATGTATCAATATGGCTCATTAATTTTGACAAGTGTACCATAATAATATATGATATTAATAGTGGAAACTAGGGGAGGATGGGGGAGAGTTATGGGAACTCTATACTATCTTTACAGTTTTTCTGTAAATCTAAAACTGTCCTAAAAAATAAAGTTTAAAAAATTTTAAAAGATAGTGCAAAAAGCACATAATCTATGTTCATTAAATGTTTGTGGAATTCATGCTAAAATAATGTTTGCAACACTTATTCAAATATGTAGAATTCAAGCCAAGCATAAAACTCCATTTCCTTAAGTTTTTATTATGTTACCAAAGGATGATATGCTGAAAATAATTTCAATTTTCAGAAACAAACAGTGTCTCTTTGGGGTTAATAGGTTCCCAAGAGGTAACCCCAGTGAGAAGCTCCCCTGTGGCACCTGTCGGTAGGTAAATCTACCTCAGTTAGACCAGAAATCTTATTGGCAGACAAACCTCAAGAACCAGAAGGAAGCCCAGCCAGCTTACTGGAAGTTTTCTCCTCATGTTCTAGATACCTTTAGCTCACTCTTTATTCTGATGCTTTGTTAATTTTAATTATTATAAAGAAACAGATTATTTACTGGGGATCTCCTATTTGACCTCTGATTACATTATTTCTCTGTACTCTATATTCCTCAGCAGAATCTCATATTGTGAAGAATAAATTCTGTTGGCTTCTTGCCCATGCCTGAAGGGGCCTTGTTTCATTAAAATGTCTTCTAAATTAGCCACTCTAAAAGTTAAAGCAAACATCCAGTAAGTTGTTAGAGCTTGTACTACCTGGCATGAAAGCTAACCAGAATCTTAATTGCCCTAAAGTCTCTTCCAAGGGATTAACCACGGGTACTCAGTAAAAAGCAAGCCTAACTCACATAAACACACTGCAGTCAATCCACAGCCCAGTGATTCCTCCTGGAGGGTAGTTCTTTCATAAGTGCTGATACCCACAGGCATTCTGAAGTGTTTCAACACAAGAAAAGGGGACAAAATCCCTGAGAATTTTATCGGCCCATATAAAAACGCTGTGGATACTATTTCCAGAATATATTTTATATTTTTCATTTGTTTCATATTTTATTAGTTAGTTGTAGTTTCCTTAAGATTTCTACTTGTTTAAGATTTATAATCTAATCATCTGATTTGAAATCAAAATAGAATCTTTAGGGGATGGAACCTATAGAATTTACTTACTAAACTGGTTTATTTGGAGGTGAGGATTTTATTTTGGAGCATGAAAATTTAGAGTTCAGAGAAAGAATTGCCATTTTCCCCCCTCCCTCAATTACATTTCAGAGATTAAGTTACTTCATAAGATGAAAGAAAAAGGTGTCTTAGATTGTACGCCAGGTACTAAGGCCAGACATCAGGCATCCTGTGATGCCCTTGGTGTAAACCCAACTTCCTCCGCCCCTGCCTGTGCATCTCAAAGGCCAGAAGGTGACTGACAGAAATTTCAAACACCTGAGTCCTTCATGTTTAAAAATGATTAATCTTTAAAGGTTAAATCAGCTCATTCAGGTCCAACTACTTGGGAAATTTTTCCAATTTTTTTTTTCCAGAGTGTTCACATTTCCCACCAATCTACAATGAATTAATGGTGATAATCACTGAAAGTGTGCAAACCTAATACAAATTAGCTTCCACCAATTACTTTTGTAGTAGAAAGTAGACAGACAGATAGATAGACAGAAGAAAGACATTACCCCAGTTCCAAAATGTGGAAAGCCCAGTAAAAGTCAGGAGTGATTTCAGCAGAGCAGAACTCCGTGAAGGAACCATCATGATTCTTAACCTTGGCCACACCTGGTGTCTTTTTACAATTCTGGAAGCACAGGCTCTAGACCAATTAAATCAGACTTCTCTGGGGGCAGACACAGGCTTCAGGATTCTTAAAGCTCCAAGGTACTCCCAATGTGCAGGTGGAGTTTACAACCATAGGAATACCTGGGTGCTTGGATGGCCAGCTCCTAACCCTACTCACTTTCATTTACATTTTTTTTTCCTAATATTTGTGAGCAAACAATAGGCAGAATATGAGGCTCAGCATTATACCAGAGCATCCTAGACTAAGGACTTACAATTTAATATAGCTTTTATTTTTAAACAGAAGAAAAAAAGATAATATGATAGACTCTAGTTTCATGTTTCCTAGCCTATAGTGTATATTAACCTAGAAATCCCAAATTCTTTAATTTATGGGGCAAAAGCCTGCCAATAAATATTCCAATTGTCTGATTTAAAGAAAAAATGTTTTATGTGTATTCCAAAAGGAGAATTTTATCCAAATAATGAAGCCACAAATACAAAAAGCAGACCACTTGTGATAAGAGAACCAAATTGTGTTTATAACACTCACCAGAGTTCCAATCAGTCAGCAATTTCTTCTACCAGAAACCATTTTTGAAACCTCAACAAGTGCAATAAGAAAATTTCACTGAACTGAACAAAAGAAATAATAGAATTTTGAGTCATAACTTTTATAAATAATTTTGTCTTCCCTATGGGGTATTTTAAAAAACCAAATCACTGGTAAGCTTTGGTTTGCAGTAGAGAGATGAAGCCCTCCCCCTCTGTTCTCACCAAAAAAGGAAAAAGGGAATCCACAGAAGCTTCTATAGCCTGGGGCAGAGAGATCTGCCAAAAATTAGGCTTGAAAAGTCATCTTTTAGAGGGGCAGGAGCTCTGTTCAATTTTCTCTTCGCTCACTCACTCACTGTCTCCCTTTCTTTTCTTCTGTGTATCACGCAACATTCTTGAGAACTCAGCATAGATACACGAGTTATTAAACAGCCAAGAGAGGGCCAGCTTCCACTGACATAGGTCCTAAATCTTAAGATTCCAGGCCAAAGATCCTGCTTGAAACCATCTCGAAACTTTATTTTTCGCAAATAGCTTAAAATTGTTGTTTTATAAGCTTTAATAGCTTAGTGGCATTAATTCCAAACTTGCAGTTAATATAAGAAAAGACTAACCTAATTAGTTCTATTTATTTGGTGGTTTGCAAACTAGCACTGACTACACTCTGTCCAGCTCACCACTGAAATCCAGGGGCTTGGACATCTCCCAGATATGCCCACAAATGGAGATCTTGAAAAAAGTTTGTACTACTCCTAACATTCCTTTCTAGAGGGACCATTCCTTTGTATCTTCCAATCACTTCCTTCCAGTTTCCCTTCACTGACATTTTCCTAAGCTTCCTGTGCTGGGCCTTGTTTCTCCTTGGTCTTGTCAATAGTCATGAAAGTCTGCGTCGTCTACTTGAGGAATCTGAAGCACCTCACTTCTACTGCTTGTTTCTGCATGTTTCTGCTGCCTTCTCTCCCCGGATTGGTCTGGATGGCTTTTTTGGGGGGGTGGGGCGGGGGGGCGGGTTTTCGTCCACATCCAGCTTTGGTTCATCTGTCTCCCTAATGCCCCCCTGCTGGTCCCAACCCCCACTAAGTTTTTTCCTCATATTACATATAACAAACAATAATAGCAACAAAGCGACCCAAACTATTAAATAATAACTGGGATTCGAGCCTCACCATGTACTGACAATAAAGCCACTCTATAAAGTCAAACAATACACATTTTAAAAGGGAGGGCATTTTTCTGGCCAAAAAATACTTTTGGTGAGAATCCATGACATTTTCTCCTTCTTGTAAGAAAAGTAATCTGTATTTTTTATAGAAAAATGTACATCATCATTTTAAGCTACCTTCTAAAATGGAGCTTACTTATGGTATATGACATTAAATAAAGCTGGACACAAAATTCTATGGTTTATATTACCACAATTCTGTAAATATAGATGCATAAAAAAATACTGGTAGGAAATACACCAAAATGTAAAAGTAGCTGCTTTTGGGTGGGAAAATTAGAGTATGTTTTCTTTTTCTCTACTCTTTCTAAAATGTCAAATTTTTCTACTGTGAGCATTTATTACTTCTATTATTTTAAAAGATTAATTTTTTGCAAAAGTCTTATTTAGCATGACAGCATGTTTAAAATCTTTTCTGGCACTTGTGCCAAGTCCACCCTCTGCCAGCCAAACCTGGAACAGCAGGCATGTCTCTGCTTCATTCCCAGAGGTTCAAGGTACCAGGACTTCCCAAGCAGGGAGAATGATGTCAGCTAATTCCATCACCACCTCCCCTAGTGTCTCTCTACCTCCCTGCCACCTTCCCGCATGAACAAAGTTAAAACATATTCATGCAGTTCTTATCTTAACAAGTCAGTTTCACCAATCCTTCACTATCTCCATCTAAATATTCATACGATATCAGTTTAGCCAATAAGCCTCAAATAATCTTCACTGTAATGCAGACCTTGGCTGATAAATTATTGCAGGAAAATCAGCTTCAATATGAGTCTCACTAAATCTGGTCTTTCACTTACAACCTCGTTCAGTCTTGAACATCACTTGCTGAGAGAGCAGGACTGACACTTTTCCAAGAGCTTCTATAATTCACCAGAGACACTGGCACTCTTGTTTCATGGTCCACAAGCATGAACTTAGCTTTTAACTAGAAACCTTAATTTCTAACCAGGCTCATGGTTATATTTTTTCAGATTCAGTCTTTCAAAAGCAGAGTTTGTATGACAGCATTTAATCAAATTATTGATAGCTTTGCTGATTCAATGATGGTTTATATGTCTTTGTTCATGGTTGGGATTCCAACAGGGCAGCCAAAGCTCAGCCATCCCTCTGCATTCACACAGGTTGCCCACTATTCCTGCCAGATGCTATCGCCCCTTCTCCTTGACACAGTATTTGCTGCTGCCTTCTACTGAACTTCTATCCTTTAATCACACTTAGTCCCATATACTTGAGCCAAATGGACCCTTTGTTGTTTAATTTCTGCATTGACCCATTTCATCTACATTCTCTTTTTCCGTTTCCTCCAAACGCTCTGATCTCTCCACTCACTCTATGTGCCTAGAATGTGAAGGAACAGCACATCCCACTCTCCACTGTGATAGCAACAAAATAGGATCCCAGTCCTCCAAACGATAATGCTCCCTTTTGAGCAAAACACCAGGGCTTTCCAGTGTCCACAGAGAACAGATGATCACTCCTGGACTCACCAGAAATGTAGTCTCACCACTTGCTGAAGTGGTTCCAGGGAACCGCTTTGGATGAGTTTACCAGCTATTAACACCCGACACATTATCCCTCCAATCAACAGTCACTTTCGGCACGTAAACTATTGGCCAGTATGATTCTTGATGCTCTGATGAGTCAACAACACAAAAAGAACTTCCAGGGCAATAAGTTATATAAAATTTAAAAGTCAGTTTCACAGTCATATGTCATACATCATGTACTCAATAGACAAACGTGCTCACTAACCACTGTTCTGAACGGTGCAAATACAGAACATGTCCATCGTCACAAAGTTCTCTTGGGACAGCACCAATGCAGCTTATGAGATCACACTAAACTCACATTATAACATTTTGAATAATGCAAGTCAGCAAAGACATATACCTTGACCCGACATTATCAGCATTTCCTTACAAACTGACCAGAATACAAAACCATATAAAATAACGAAACAGTTTGGAAATGGCCATGGAAAGAGCCATGTCTAGTTTCAGGCTCCAGCTTTCCATCTGACTGCTGCTCATAGCTTGCTGCCCACTCCTGTCTCAGAAGGTGTTTTCAAAAATCTATTAATCATTTTCTTTGCATAAAGTTAGGTGACTTTCTTTAATCCAAAAAGTTTAAGTGAACAGCAAAAAAAAGCAAATGTTAGCACAAGGAGCAATTATTCATGGTCCGTTTCATAAAGCACTGGATTAAAGTCATACACATTTGCCTCTCTCAAATCCTTCATTACTTAATGATGTTACTGACAAAACACTCAGATTAGGTCAGGCTACTTCAGTTTCCTTAACACGTCTTCTTAGCCAGCAAGTATTATCCGTT
The DNA here is from genome assembly GCA_032199065.1 of Smutsia gigantea. Classification (NCBI taxonomy): domain Eukaryota; kingdom Metazoa; phylum Chordata; class Mammalia; order Pholidota; family Manidae; genus Smutsia; species Smutsia gigantea. The sequence continues at coordinate 163,782 of JAVSCE010014621.1, read as the reverse complement.
TGAGAATGGAGTAGGTTTTCAAGCCTAAAATTAAAAGAATCCTGCTATTTAATACTTTTAACAGCCAACACTCCTCCCCCACCAGCAATTTGTCTTGGTAAACATTCTTCAAAGCTAACATTCCCGGGAGCATGATGCAATTTGTAGATGAGACATCCTGTATGTGTGAGCAACAGCTATTCTGGCTTCAGCGGCCCACAACAGTCATCTTACAGAGATGTTTGCTTTCATTTCTCTTTCCTCTTTCCCCCTTCCAGAAGTAAATCATCGCTCTTTCCTTATATAGCAGAAATACTGAAGGTGTGCACACTGCTTGGTACAGTCCAAGTTTCTGTCCCACCTTCGGCAGCACCTCACGCAAGGACACGGAGCAAACCACCCCCGGCTTACGGCTGAGCAGCACAGCCCGCTGACGCCGACGTTGCTTCCTCCGCACCCTGCCTTCTTCCTCATGATCTCCCAGCTGCTGTAACTGCTCTGGGTGTGCCAGCCGCACACTGCAGGCCCGGCCCCCAGTGAGCCCCCACCTTTACTATGAAACTCACCCTGGGCACTATCGGGTGGTCCCTGATCTCACAGCAGCCTGAGCACTTCACCACCACCCCTGCTGCCCCTGACACCACACCTCAGCCTCAGCCACTCCTAAGACTGCTCTGCTCATGTGCTTTCCAGGTATGTGAGCTGCCTCTGCTTCGGGAGCCGGAAGAAACCAACCAGGAAGGTTTGTGCTAATCTGCTTTCTACTTTTCATCCCCAGAGGTCTTCACAGACCACCCAGACACCATACCACCTGATAGCCCAGCCTGCGTATGTCCTCGAACCCCCAAAAGCTTCATCAGGCTCCAACTCAAAGGAGAAGTCAGACTAGCCCTGGAGAATTACAAAATACCCAGGGAGAAGATATGGGGAGGTGCCCGCAGAGAAGTTTGAATTACAATGCATGTGAGCCGAGGAGAACTTCCAGATCCATGTGAGAACTACCTTCATGTTGCCAAGGGAGCCACTGGTTCCTTGGAAAGGACACCCACAGCAGAATCGGGCCCCAGGACAAACATCTGGTCTTTTCCTGAGGCCAAGGAGTGAGATCAGAGCTCAGATCTTAGTTTGTGATCACAGGCTCAGCAACAAGGGGTCCCCACTGGGTATCAAGATGGCATAGTGGGAATGTCCCAGGGCCAGGCAGAACAAAATTATGAGCTCCAACTCCACCACTCCCTCTCCACCACTCGCTTCACCTAACACTAGTAGTGCCTACATCATCCGAATAACAAGGTGATATGTGACAAGTCCTAGGCCTGAGTCCAGCTCAGAGCAAAACTGCTCAGGAAAAGCTTTCGTTGCTTCGTTTTGTTTTGTTTTTTAGATAGTAAATGGTAAATCTCTTGGAACATACCCAAATGTAGACTGTCCTGGCCTTCATGTTCATTTAGTTGGACCACCAGGCTTTTCACACACTGTAAAAGACAAAGTCAGGCGGGATTTTTTTTAAATCACTTATGTGCCACACTAATGTTTCTTTATTTTTGTAAACTGGAAAGATGGCCTTGGAAAACATCAGTAAAGATGTGTTAATGTACCACCAAATGGAAAACTAGCCTGGCACTTAATATTATTTTAGAACTAAAAATAAGGAAAAGATCTTTCCAAGCTGTGACATGCCTGAAAGCCATCCATATGTTATTTTATTCTCAGAAATATCCCAGGTTTACTCTTGCAATTGCATTCCTGGCAAACATCTGCAGCTATCAACCTTCAAGTACAAATTTGTTTTGGATAATGTATTCAATCATCTTGCACATACAACTCCAACCCAGAAAGATAACTGGGTTTGGTCAATCAGTAGAGTCTGAAAATTTAATAGAAGAAACTGAATGTCAAGGTATTCTGAATGTGACTTGGGGCACATCCCTGTTTTAGGTTGTTTTTAAGTTTTTTTTTAACCACTAGATCTTCACTTTTACTTCAACCTGGAGAGAAGAGCAGAGAAGAAAAGAGGGCAGGGCATCATTACCTTTACATTCTCCTTTTCAGGGGGTGATCTGCCGGATACCAAATTCTTAATCTCTGCAAAAGGAATAATTTTCATCAAGATATGATAGTAGCTTTCATTTAAAAAAAAAAAGGAAAACCAAAAAGAACCAAGATGGCCAGTAAAAACGAGCTGCCCAGCGGCTGTGTGACTGGAGCTAGGTTTTCAGGTGAGGCTTTTCTTAAAAATCAACTCTGCAGAGCAGAGCATCTGATAACCCGTCTCCTCATGCTCTGGTGTTATTCCTGTGGACCAAGACATAAACAAGCCCAGGAGCTCTCACAGGAAATCCTGAGGGGAGAAAAAGATCATTAAGCAAATAAATGCCCTTGATTCAGAAGGAAGGCTGCTCACAGACTGAAGACTCTTCAAAATAGCAGATTCTAAGGACGTGACTTGTACCCACCTGAGGAAATCCCACATGTCTGTTTCCTCAAATACCACAGGTTTCGTATGTTTCAAAAGAATGCAATTCATCCGAGAGGATGCCTTTCCTCCAGCATCACTGAAATTTGAGAGCACCCTCACAGCCCTTGCGCTCCAACCTCGCACGGTGCCAGGCTGAGCTCTGATGAGCCATAAGCACACGGGAATCCTCTTCCTATAATAAAGGCTTTCCTGGAAACATCAGGGTCAGGATGTTCTGGGATGAACGGGGAGGTTCACTTAAGGAGCATCTCCTCTGTGTCCTGACTGATTGGTTCTCTTCCCAAATAATCATTTGCCCATAAAGAGCCACTGTCATTGAAACAGCTAACGAGATCAGGTTTGGGCCTGGGGAAAATAAACGTGTAGGGACACCGCTAGCAAGGGCAGACAGCTAAGAATGTTTACATGGAATTTGATTTAATAGACAACATTTTGCGCCCAAGGCTCTCCGCTATACCCCTCAGCTTCTCTGTCCCTGTGGTCCCACTTAATGCTGATTCTGGAGAAGCTCCACTGATTTTCCCAGCAGGCGCATTAACTAGACATTCCCTACTCCTCCTCTTTGCCACTCTTAATGATTTAAGTCATTTATGGCCTCAGCCTCCAAGTAGATTTATTCAAGTTCTTTTTAATGCCTAGCAATAATGACTTTCCATACAAGTCATAATAAGGCAAAAATGGAGCAGAGAAATTAGCTTTCTCATTGTCATATAATGTTTTTTAAAATCTGCATAACTTGGAATTTGCTTTCTATCAAATGAGTAATAAGATGTTTACACTATATAATAGCATATTGTCCTTGAATTCATAATGCATACCAGCTATACAATGAAAATGTAAAGGAAATAGCCTCAGTTTCATGTGGTCATGTCAAGTGACCTCAACAGGGAACAGGGGGCTAGATGGTGGGTTACACCCAGCCTAGGCAGCTTTTGTTCGCTGTAGACCCTTCCTCCCTTTAAATGCACGCCTCACACACGGCCTCCAGGTGGCAGCAGAGCAACACCTGCGTAACCTGGTCAGCCAATGGGTTAGCTTCACACTTCAAAAGCCTTCAGTTTAAGCACCAAGGTTCGTCAAAACACTGAGATAAAGCTTTTCAGCCCACTGCGCAGAAAAATTGCTGCAGAAAATTGATGTGAAGCACCTATGTTGTTTGCCATATAACAGGAACATACAAGGGGTTTTGTTTTGAAACATGTTTACACAAACCTTAAATATTGGATAAGTGGAAAAGATACCATCAAGGTGTTTAAGGTCTTTAAAAAAAAAAGAGAGAGAAAGAAGGCAAGGGTAACCCGAACCAAAGTTTCAACAGACACATCTGCATAGACATCAGGGTCACACATTTTTTTTCCTTGCCTGTTACAGGACATTTCTTTAAAGCCATTTCGGGCGTTACGCTCTTAAATTATAAAGATCATACATTTCTAAAGAATTCTGTACCTACAACTGATTCAGAAGAATAGTATGCATTTCAATCAAGATTGCTAATCTTGCAACAATAAAAAATGTGTTCACCCCTGATAGTCTGTTCAGATTCCACCCCAGGTGGTATTTTCAGATTTTATCTTCCTGTACTTTTCAAAAAGCTAATCTTTATACATTGTCAGCCTATCTTTTTCTTTAGAGTCTAATGCAAATACCACAAACCATATTAAACTAGACAAGTCCATAAAATTTGTACATCACCATTTTACAAAAACCTTTCAAAGTTACAGAACCTTTACCTTAAAATCATTAAAGTGTTTGTGACAATGTGTATATTCAGGATAATAATGTATCTTTAATTGATCTAGGCCTATGCAGAACTATAACTTAGACCTTTCAGAGAAGCTGGCACCCATTCTACCAGAGTTTAATTAAATTGCTCCCAGAGAGTTTCTGAATTACTAGGATCCTTTTACACCCTCCCACTGAACCACCAATTGCACAGTGGAATCAAACCACTCATTGCTATAGCAACCTTCAGACGATAACAATATCAGCAACCTCAAATGCTTCTGCTTTACAGGCTTACTAATCATGCCTTCAGGGCCCATACAGACGTAAGGATTAGCCCCTCTAAATCAGACTTACCAAATCTAATAAACATGGTTTTTCTTGCCAAACTAAAATAGAACAAGAAATGATCTCTAATATTCATGTCTACCAGTGACTGCACCACCAAACAGGGTTTTCAAAACAGGGTTCAGTAGCTGTAGGTCAGAACTCCCCGGGTAATTCATAGTCTTTGAATGAATCCTTTTGTCCCAATAGACTGAATTCTCGGAAAGGTGGGGTCCAAATCAATTTTGGTCCAACACTTGCATCCCCAGTGCCAGCAGAGAGCCTAGCACCTTATGGGCACTGAATAATGCCTCTCTCCTCCACCTACATCTGGTGGCCCAAAATAGCTTATGAGATGTGGTCAATTGTTAGGTGGGCTGTGGGTCAGGAAGGAAAAGTCATTTACTTTTTTAAAGTACTAATTCAGACACCAGAAGTGCTACACTATATTATATACAATAGCACTATTTTACACAACTGCTGAACTGCCCGACTGATCAGACAGAGGGCTGCTTTTCCTCTTGTTTCCTCCCACTTGCCCAGCTAAGTCCAAAAGCCTCCCCTTCCACCAGCTACCCACTGGTGTCTCGCTTCTAACCACCTGTCTCCCAGGTATCTCTTCAATGTTTTATCCTATGGGCACGTCTGATTTAAGTCAGCAGAGAATTTAAATGGCAAAGGGAACAAATCTGAGAAACTATTTACCAATCTGATTTCAATGGCTTTGAAAAGAAAACTGTAACTTTGACCTTTAGTTTCAACATCACCATTACTCCTTTTTTTTTTTTCTCCCTGCAAGTGGGAATACTATGAAGAACTTATCCTTTGGCCTTCCCATGATGAATGTGGACTAGGAGAAACAGAGAGCACTTATCTACAGAACTATCCACCTGAATCCATTAGTCCACAAGCCCCAACATCCCATTCAATGAAACGAGTTCACCTGGGCTTCTCCTGAAGTGCAGGATCAGCAGCCAGGGAGAGGGTGTCCAGGTGGGAGAAGAAATTCCTGCCCTTGTGCAACTCCAAAACATGTTCTGCTATATAACTTCCATGTTTGTGCTCTGTGTTCTTCCAGAAAGAATTTAAGGCATCTTTTTTGAAATACAAATTTTAATGTAAATTATTTGTGATACTTTTTTGAATGACAAAATTAAAATTTTTAAATCAGAAAATACCACTGTTACATTTTAGTACATACGTCTAACCTACATGCTTTTGTAACAGCTTCACTAAAGTATAGTACCATACTAGTCATCCATTTAAAGTGTACAATTCAATGATTTTTAACATATTCAGAGTTGTTCAACCATCACAATCAATTTTAGAACATCTCACCCCTGCATTCCCGTTAGCACTTACTACCCATTGCTCCCACCCCTCCCCAGTGCTAAACAATCACTAATCTACACTCTGTCTTAATGGATTTGCCTATTCTCGTTATTTTGTATAAATGGAATATAATATGCAGTCTTGTAACTGACTTCCTTCACATATGTGTTTTCAAGGTTCATTCATGTTGTGATATATCAATACTTCACTCCTTCTTATTGCCAAATAGTATATTCCACTGTGCACATAAACTACACTTTGGGTATCTAATCCTCAGCTGGGGACAGCAGGTTGTTTCCACTTTTTGGCAATTATGCATAACACTGCTATGAATTTGTGTACAAGTTTCTTGGCGATGTATGTTTTCATTTCTCTTGAGTATCTAGGAGGGCAATGACTGAGTCATAGGGTGACTATGCTTAACATGTTTTATAATATAAATTGTTTTACCTCTCCAGTGTGCATATCTCCTGACCCCATAAAATCTCAAAGAGTAAAGAATTTATTCATGTGGGAAAAAAAAGATACCCTCAGCCCACACTTCAGTTGCAACTATCAAACAAGCTCTAAATCACTATATTTCATACTGAAATCAGGATGTAATTATCCTGATTTACTCAGTTGCTTGAATAAAATGAGGCAAGCCATCTTTCAAAGATATAAACAAGATTCAACTTTGTTTTGGGAATACTTTTATGTCCCTAAGACTTCATACTTAGATTCTATTTCACTTCAGGAAAGAAACTCTTTAGCTGTATTTTCAACTTTAGCTTATTTCAACTATATTAGACTCCTTACTAGATACTCTTGGTTAATGTTTGCCTTGCCCCCTACCCAGCTACCCTGACGCTGCAGGAACAAAGTATCCACAGCAAATGTGAGCAGGATTTGCTGTATCTAGGGTGAGTTCTGAGGAATCTGACATTCTTTCCTGCTCAAACTATGATTCTTTAGTTCTGTAATAAACTCAGGGAGGCAAGGAGAATTTTTCTTCATGTGGGGAAAAACTGTCTATTATTGTAATAACATGTAAAATAAATATCATATCAGCTTGATTTCCTATTTGTATCCTTTAATGATGAACCTCATTTTTTTCTGTGGGCAGGAAGAGAAAGCGGATCCACAAAATCAATCCCTAAAGGAACTACAGAAAAGGCTAAACTGCTCTGAAAAATGAAAGAAACCATTACAAATCACTTTCTGGGGCTAGGAGGTACATTCTCTGGGTGTGATTTGTAACAAATAGTCTTGAAAAATGCCAAAATACCCAACTTTGAGTGAACAATGCCGATCAAGTCCTTGGATGGATATTCCAAACTAGAGTTGAAAAGTTGTGTGTCCAGCTCTGCAACCATCCCCACCAAACAGCTCCCCTCACTGCTGCTCTAGGTCCCCAACACCTCACTCGGGTCCAAGCCACCTGGTGTAGAGGGTCTCTGTCCTTATATCCTCTATCCTGATGACTGGGACCATAAAAAAGGCACTGAGTTAGAGTATTTCAAACAAACAGTCTTGGAAAGGAAATTTTAAACAGTTAAAGCCCTTTTGTTTCCCCAATATCTTACAGGAGATACTCAAATAAGGAGAATTTACCACACAGTTTCCTCATCACATCTCACTCACCCAGAGCACACAGCGAAGTGCTGTATCATTGTCTAAAGAATCTTCAAGCGAAAATTCTGCTCACCTTGTCACTGTGACATGAAGGGCTGTGTCCCAGTCTCTCAACACGTACGTGATTGTCATTAACTAGCTTATGTCATAACCTGCAGTCATAACAAGATAGCATTGGCTGAGCTCCCACGGTCAGATGCCGGTCGAGGTGCTTTATCTGTATCATTTCAGCCTTAATATGAAGTATTCAATGACACTCAGTTCCATCACTTTCCATCAAAGAAACAGCTGAGTAACCTGCATAATGTTCAGAAGCCAGTTCGCGCAGAGCTAAGGTTTTAGCAGTCTGCTTGTTGCGGGGCTGTGTCATCAAGACATGTCTGTGCATGTGCGTCGCAAGGACTCCATGAGACAGGTGAGCCATGTGGAAGAGAACTCGTTTCAATGCAGTGGTTCCAATTTTGCACTGGAACGCACTCTAGATCCACGATCCAAAGACTAAATGGATAAAGCTGCTGCTATATAAGGGTGGTGGGTAAGAGAATGTACACACCTGAGTTCTGACTGCCTGAGCAAGCTGTGTCACCTCAGACAAGTTATGTGACCTCTCTGTGCTACCACCTCCTCATGTATAAAATAGGGAAAATTCCTGCCTCCCCCTCCACGGCCCCTGGAATGTGCGCTCCAAGCGTACAAACCACTTGGCTCACAGATGCGTTCTCAGCACCTTGAGCAGCACCTGGCACTCAGCTATTGCTTGAGTGAAATTTGATGAGTGCAAACTCCTTGAGTAAACGCTTTGCCTTCTCAGTTACTGCTGTATCACCAGCGCTTAGGACAGTGCCTGGCATGAAATAGGCACTCAAATATTTACTGAACAGTAAGTGAGCCTGCAGGACTCACGTCTGCCTGCCTGGGCTGGGTCTTGGGTTGGGACCCATGGTCTTTCCTGCCTTCCACACGCATCCTGAGGGGGAAGCCACTCGGAAGCTGCGGGAACTGCTGCCTCAGCCCCGCAGGAAATGATGTTTCCCTCTCTGCTTTGTAACTGGAACTCACTTTCCAACCCCAATTCCCATTTCCTTATTAATGAGAATGTGGAAGATAACTAATGGGGAGAAGCCAGCAAAGTAAGGAGCAAGTAACACAAAAGTTGAGATAATTAGCAAAAAAACAGAGTCGTAAAGAAAAAACAACTAAAGAATAAAAAAGGAAATGGCTTCATGTAGTGGTCAGTGGTATCACAGTGCTTCTGTCTTATGACCCCATAGACTCTAGGTAGGTAATAGCCTCCCAAACATCAAAAAGTGCAATTGGGTGTGGGGTGCATGGGTGATCTGAATATTCACTGTGACCCTGAGTTTTTAAGACACCTCCCTTGCCCCACCTCCCCAGTGTGAACATTTCTGTACTAATGAAATGGAGAGACCCCAGGTGATAGTGAAAAGGAGGAAGTGAGTTCCAGAAAGGCAGGATCAGTGGAGACGGGGAAGAGCAACATCTCCGAAGCACCTTCCCTAGACCACTTCCGTGAGATGCTAGGAACCAAGGACAGGCAATTCTTCCATGATCAATTTAGAGAAGTTAGGTTAAGCACAGTTACACAGGCTCCTTGATGGAAAGACGTATTAGGACCCACAAAACATTCAATGTATTTGCAGTCTCAAACCTGGGGGCTTCATAGACAACACTTTCTACTTATTTGACCAGAAAATCCATATTTTTCAGAGCATCTTCCAAGTTTGGTTTTCTGCACAATGCTCTTTAGAAATGCTCAAATAACAAAGGCGGCAAGGGACAAAACAGAGTCAGTTAATGGATTAATAAATACTAATAATTAGTTCATTCATCTGAGCATATTAAAAACGAGAAGACTTTTAGCCATTTAATTCACTTGGAATAACTTCCCAATATTCTGGTAGTACAGTTATGAAATTATGGAAATAATTGGTTCACAGACAATAATAAAACCATTTATCACACTAACAGGGACAGCAAAGTAAATTTCCAGGCTAAAGTCATTATAGTCTTTTAACCAGTGGCAGCTACAAATACACGCTTGGAGCTGCCCCCTCAACCCAGTGCCCGAGGAGAAACAGAAAAACATGATCTATTAAGCATCTTCTGGCAGCTCTCAAAGGGCAAGTCTGCTTTCAGGTTTTAAAGAATGTAAAAATAAAAAGATCTTATGCTCAAAATGTCTTGCTCTTCAGTTAAGTCACTCCAGGCTTACGCCTGGACAAAAACTACCCGATTTTCACTTTAACTGAATACTGCCCTCTGCTGGAACGTGCACACAGTTTCTCATATGTCCTCCAAGCATACACAAATAAAAGCATTGTCCACAAGGTCTATAAAATACACACACTAGCTATCTGGTATTAGAGGACTTGAATTTCTATCCAAATTCTTTTACTTACTGGTTGAGTGACTTCAGTACAACTGGCAGCCGGGAATATTAACTAGGCTGCCCCCTAGATTCAGCTGAACCTGTCTAAAACTGAGTACATTGTTTGTCATGATACTACTCTCTGTAAGGCCAATCCCACCCAGGGACACACCAGAAATGGAGAAATTGCCCTATTCCTCCACTGCTCACACCCACATGACATCCTTCCCCTTCTGCATGGTACCCATCTGTCCCCACCTCTGCAGTCTGCTATGGTGCAGAACCCCTCCTCGGCATTACTTTCACCAGCCCCTGGCCCCATCCAATCCATTCTCCACACTCATAGAGTGTCCTTTTTAAAGTAAGAATCTAATCAAATTTGCTTCAAAAGCTCTCAGAGCTGTCATGGTGGAATTCCAGTTCCTTACCTTGTTTACAAGCTCTGCAGATCTGCCTTAAGCCAAACCTAAGTTACTGGCAAACAACACACACACACTATTCCCAGACTACAAAATGACCCGCATCCCTCCCATTGAATAATCTGATTCACAACTTTGTATTGCATTTATTTCCACCATCTAGAATTCTCCTTCCCCGATAAAATCATATGCCCAGGGTCACCTCCTCCATCTACCTTACTCTGACTACTCCACAAGTTCTCAGAGTGCTGTTTGCATATAACTCCTATAGCACTGACAGTATGCTGGAACAGCTTGTTTTTCTGCCCCAAATACAAATTATCAGCCCTGTAAGTACAAGAACTTATGATATTTTTTTATGATTAAGGTATCATTGATTTACATTCTTATGAAGGTTTCATATGAAAAAGATTGTGGTTACTACATTCACCCATATTATCAAGTCCCCCTTCATACCCCATTGCAGTCACTGTCCATCAGTGTGGTAAGACACCACAGAGTCACTACTTGTCATCTCTGTGCTACAGTCTTCCCTGTGACCCCACACATACCATGTGTACCAATCATAATACCCCAAAATCCCCTTCTCCTTCCCTCCCCACATACCCTCCCCTACCCCTTCCCTTTAGTAACCAACCGCTAGTCCCTTCTTGGAGTCTGTGAGTCTGCTGCTGTTTTGTTCCTTCAGTTTTGTTTTGTTGTTATACTCTACAGATGAGGGAAATCATTTGGTATTTGTCTTTCTCCTTCTGGTTTATTTCACTAAGCATAATACCCTCTAGCTCCATCCATGTTGTTGCAAATGGTAGGATTTGTTTTCTTCTTATGGCTGAATAATATTCCATTGTGTATATGTACCACTTCTTCTTTATCCATTCATCTACTGATGGACACTTAGGTTGCTTCCATGTCTTGGCTATTGTAAATAGTGCTGTGATAAGCATAGGGGTGCATATGTCTTTTTGAATCAGAGAACTTGTTTTCTTTGGGTAAATTCCTAGGAGTGGAATCCTGGGTCAAATGGTATTTCTATTTTCAGTTTTTTGAGGAACCTCCATACTGCTTACCACAATGGTTTAACTCCTTTACATTCCCACCAGCAGTGTAGGAGGATTCCCCTTTCTCCATATCCTCACCAGCATTTGCTGTTCCTTGTCCTTTTGATGTCAGCCATCCTAATGATGTGAGGTGGTAACTCATTGCAGTTTTGATTTGGATTTCCCTGATGATTAGCGATGTGGAGCATCTTTTCATGCCTGTTGGCCATCTGAATTTCTTCTTTGGAGAAGTGTCTGTTCAGATCCTCTGCCCATTTTTTTTTTAAAGGTTAGAAAAAATTTAATACAATTGCTGTGGTTCAACAGAAGATAACAAAGAATTCAGCATCATTAACACCTATTCTTTCCTACTTTTAGGGAAAAGTTTTCTACTTATTGAAACAAGTCATCTAATAACTATACTTTACTAGAAAGAAATTGGAGGGATTTGATGCAGCTCCCATGTGACACCAGGGCTCAGGTATCCTCTGCCCATTTTTTAATCGGGTTATTTGCTTTTTGCATGTTGAGGCATGTGAGTTCTTTATATATTTTGGAGGTTAACCCTTGTCAGATATGTCATTAACAAATATATTCTCCCATACTGTAGAATGTCTTTTTGTTCTACTGATGGTGTCCCTTATACAGAAGCTTTTTTACTTTGATGTAGTCCCATTTGTTCATTTTTGTTTTTGTTTCCCTTGCCCAAGGAGATGTGTTCAGGGAAAAGTTTCTCGTGTTTATGTACAAGAAAATTTTGCCTATGTTTTCTTCTATGAGGTTTATGGTTTTGTGACTTACATTCAGGTCTTTGATCCATTTTGAGTTTACTTTTTTGTATGGAGTTAGACAATAATCCAGTTTCATCCTCTTGCAAGTAGCTGTCCAGTTTTGCCAACACCAGTTGTTGAAGAGACTGTTATTTCCCCATTGTATATCCATGGTTCCTTTATCATATATTAATTGACCATATATGGTTGGCTTTATATCTGGGCTCTTTATTCTGTTCCATTGATCTATGGGTCTGTTCTTCTACCAGTACCAAATTGTCTTGATCACTGTGGCTTTGTAGTAGAGCTTGAACTTAAGAAGCAAGATCCCCCCTGCTTTCTTCTTCCTTCTCAGGATTGCTTTGGCTATTCAGGGTCTTTTGTGGTTCCATATGAATTTTAGAACTATTTGTTCCAGTTCATTGAAGAATGCTGTCAGTATTTTGACAGGGATTACATTGAATCTGTAGATTGCTCTAGGCAGGATGGCCATTTTGAAAATATTCATTCTTCCTATCCTTGAGCACAAGATGTGTTTCCATTTATTGGTATCTTCTTTAATTTCTCTCACGAGTGTCTTGTAGTTTTCAGAATATAGGTCTTTTACTTCCTTGGTTAGGTTTATTCCTAGCTATTTTATTCTTTTTGATGCAATTGTGAATGGAATTGTTTTCCTGATTTCTCTCTCTGCTAGTTCATTGTTGGTGTATAGGAATGCCACAGATTTCTGCGTATGAATATTGTATTCCGCAACTTTGCTGAATTCTGATATTAGATCTAGTAGTTTTGGAGTGGATTCTTTGGGGTTTTTTATGTACAATATCATGTCATCTGCAAACAGGGACAGTTTGACTTCTTCCTTGCCAATCTGGATGCATTTCTTTGTGTTTTCTGATTGCCGTGGCAAGGACCTCAAGAACTATGTTGAATAAAAGTGGGGAGAGTGGGCATCCTTGTCTTGTTCCTGCTCTTGAAGGAAAAGCTTTCAGCTTCTTGCTGTTAAGTATAATGTTGGCTGTGGGTTTGTCATATATGGCCTTTATTATGTTGAGGTACTTGCCCTCTATACCCATTTTGTTGAGAGTTTTTATCATGAATGGATGTTGAATTTTGTCACATGCTTTTTCAGCATCTATGGAGATGATCATGTGGTTTTTGTTCTTTTTGTTGATGTGGTGGATGGTGTTGATGGATTTTCGAATGTTGTACTATCCTTGCATTCCTAAGATGAATCCTACTTGATCATGGTGTGAGCCTCTTGATGTACTTTTGATTTTAGTTTGCTAATATTTTGTTGAGTATTTTTGCATCTATGTTCATCAGGGATATTGGTCTGTAATTTTCTTTTTTTTTTTTTTTGTGGTGTCTTTGCCTGGTTTTGGTATTAGGGTGATGCTGTCCTCATAGATGAGTTTGGAAGTGTTCCCTCCTCTTCTACTTTTTGGGAAACTTTAAGGAGGATGGGTATTAGGTCTTCACTAAATATTTGATAAAATTCAGTACTGAAGCCATCTGGTCCAGGAGTTTTGTTCTTAGGTAGCTTTTTGATTGCCAATTCAATTTCATTGCTGGTAATTGGTCTGTTCAGATTTTGTTTCTTCCTGGGTCTGCATTCAAGGTAGTATTTTTCTAGAAAGTTGTCCACTTCTTCTAGATTATCCAGTTTGTTAGCATATAATTTTTCATAGTATTCTCTAATAATTCTTCGTATTTCTGTGGTGTCCATAGTGATTTTTCCTTTCTCATTCGCTTCTGTTTATGTGTGTAGCTCTCTTTTTTCTTGATCAGTCTGGCTAGGGTTTTATCTATTTTGTTTATTTTCTCAAAATATTGGTTCCTACTTTCATTGATTCTATTGTTTTATTCTTCTCGATTTTATTTATGCTGTAATCTTTATTATGTCCCTCCTTCTCCTGACTTTGGGCCGCATTTTTTCTTCTTTTTCTAGTTTCATTAATTGTGAGTTTAGACTGTTCATATGGGATTGTTCTTCTTTCCTGAGATAAGTCTGTATTGCAATATACTTTCCTCATAGCCCAGCCTTGGCTGCGTCCCACAGATTTTGCAGTGTTGAGCTATTGTTGTCATTTGTCTCTATATATTGCTTGATATCTGTTTGAATTTGGTCATTGATCCATTGATTCTTTAAGAGCATGTTGTTAAGCTTCCATGTGTTTATGGGCCTTTTTGTTTTCTTTGCATGATTTATTTCTAGGTTCTTACCTTTGTGGTCTGAGAAGCTGGTTGGTACAATTTCAACCCTTTTGAATTTACTGACACTCTTTTTGTGACCTAGTACATAATCTATTCCATGTGCACTTGAGAAGAATGTGTATCCTGCTGCCTTTGGGTGGAGTGTTCTGTAGATGTCTGTTAGGTCCATCTGTTCTGTATTGTTCAGGGCTTCTGCCTCCTTATTTACTTTCTGTCTGGTTGATCTGTCCTTTGTAGTGAGTGGTGTGTTGAAGTCTCCTAAAATGAATGCATTACATTCTATTTCCGCTTTTAATTCTGTTAGTATTTGTTTCACATATTTGGGTCCTTCTATGTTGGTGCATAAATATTTATAACAGTTAAATCCTCTTGTTGAACTGACTCATTTTTCATTATATAATGTCCTTTTTTGTCTTTTGTTACTTTCTTTGTTTTGAAGCCTATTTTATCTGATACAGTATTGCAGCTCTTGCTTTTTTTCCCTATTGCTTACATGTATATATTTTTCCATCCCTTTACTTTTAGTCTGTTTATGTCTTTGGTTTGAAGTGAGTCTCTTGTAGGCAGCATGTAGATGGGTCTTGCTTTTTTATCCATTCTGTAACTCTACATCTTTTGATTGGTGCATTCAGTCCACTTACACTTAGGGTGATTATTGATAAATATGTACTTATTGATATTGCAGGCTTTGGATTCATGGTTACTAAAGTTTCAAGGGCAGCTTCTTTACTATCTAACAGTCTAACTTAACTTACGTAGTACACTACTACAGACACAATGTAAAGGTTCTTTTTTTTCTGCTTTTTCTTCCTTTTCCATTCTTTATATATTACGTTTCATATTCTGTACTCTTTATCCATCCCTTGACTGACTTTGGGGTAGTTGATTTAATTTTGCATTTGCTTAGTAATTAATTGGTCTACTTTCTTTACTGTGGTTTTACTTTCTCAGGTGACAACTATTTAGCCTTAGGAACACTTCCATCTATAGTAGTCCTTCTGAAATACACTGTAGAGATGGTTTGTGGGAAGTAAATTCTCTCAACTTTTGCTTATCTGGAAATTATTTACTCCTTCCTTCAAATTTAAATGATAATCTTTCTGGGTAGTGTATTCTTGGTTGGAGGCCCTTCTGTTTCACTGCATTAAATATATCATGCCACTCCCTTCTGGCCTGTAAGGTTTCTGTTGAGAAGTCTGATGATAGCCTGATGGGTTTTCCTTTGTATGTGATCTTTTTTTTCTCTGGCTGCTTTTAATACTCTGTCCTTAACCTTGACCTTTTCCATTTTAATTATATGTCTTTGTGTTGTCTTCCTTGAGTCCCTTGTATTGAGAGATCTGTGCACCTCCATGGCCTTGGAGACTATCTCCTTCCCCAGATTGGGTAAGTTTTCAGCAATTAACCCCTCAAAGACACTTTCTATCCCCTTTTCTATCTCTTCTTCTTCTGGTACCCCTGTAATGCGAATATTGTTCCGTTTGGATCAGTCACACAGTTCTCTCAATATTCTTTCATTCCTAGGGGTCTTTTTTCTCTCTGTGCCCCAGCTTCTTTATATTCCTGTTCTCTAATTTCTATTTCATTTACCATCTGCTCTACTTCATCTAATCTGCTTTTTTTTTACATTTTTTTTTATTGCGAAATGATTATCACAGTAAGTTTAGTTAACATCCTTCAACATACATAGTTACAAATTATTTTTTCTTGTGATGTGAACTTTTGAACTTTTTTCTCTTAACAACTTTTCAATACACAAGACATTATTGCTCACCATGCAACGAACAAGTTCCAATACAGTGAACAAGCTCCCACGAGGTGAACAATGCAAGGAACATAGTGAACAAGTTCTCACAAGGTAAACAATGCAAAGGCAGTCATATCAGAGAAACTAATTGAGTTACTATAATCAATCAAGTCAACTAAGATTATTCATATGATTTTTATACTTAAATTATAAGTGAATCCCACATTTCCCCCTTTTTTGTTTTAATTGACGCAAATGCATATGCATATATTTGTGCAAGGTACCAGAATAATGATTAGCTGGGCTCGGCCTGTGACATAGCTTGTCACAGGCAATGTCTCTCTCGTCTGGAGGGGTGAGGTTCTATGCCTCACCTCAGTTGGCCCCCACGTTGCTCACCTGAGGTCCCTTGCGACTGTGCCTGTCTTAGGTTGTTCCTCCCATTAGGAATCTTACCCGTCTCTGGCTAACCAGCCATCTCCAGGGACCAAACAGGGAGATAAAATACGAAAGAGAGGACAGCCAGCAGCTATAATTCTGGATAAAAATCACAATATACATGATTATATTCTTGCAGCAAATGCAGGTAGGGAATCAGTATATGATTTCACAAAGTTGTTTAAAAGGAATCACTTATTTCTTGAAGTTAATTCTTGAAAAGTAGCATACGCTTGCATTGGCTTTAAAAGACCAACAAATGCCTTTCGCACACACACTAGGAGAACAGGAATACAAATGCATAACAGTATCAGACCTACAATTATAGGCCATATCCAATGAAACAAAGAACACCAATTTAACAATCCAGGCGTTTGTGAAAATTATCAATAACATGGTGAATGTTGTCTATTTGATCTTGAATACTATGCGAAAAATCAGACAAACTAAAACAACACCCCTGGAAATTGTTCACATCCCATATGTTCTTTTTTTTTTAATCACTTATTCTTTTATTAGCTTCTCCTAAGTATTCTTTTTTTTAATAATTTATTTTGGATCATTAATCTACAATTACATGTCTAATATTATGATTATTAAACTACCCCTTTCATCAAGTCCCCCCCCACCAACCCCATTACACTCACTGTCCATCAGCGTAGTGAGATGCTATAGAGTCACTACTTGTCTTCTCTGAGTTGTACAGCCCTCCCCCTGCCCCCCCAACATTACATCTGCAATCATAATGCCCCTTTTTCCCTCTTATCCCTCCCTTCCCACCCATCTTCCCCAGTCCCTTTCCCTTTGGTAACTATTAGTCCGTTCTTGGGTTCTGTGAGTCTGCTGCTGTTTTGTTCCTTCAGTTTTTTTCTTTGTTCTTATACTCCACATATGAGTGAAATCATTTGATACTTGTCTTTTTCGGCTTGGCTTATTTCACTGAGCATAATACCCTCTAGCTCCATCCATGTTGTTGCAAATGGTAGGATTTGTTTTCTTCTTATGGCTGAATAATATTCCATTGTGTATATGTACCACATCTTCTTTATCCATTCATCTACTGATGGACACTTAGGTTGCTTCCATTTCTTGGCTATTGTAAATAGTGCTGCGATAAACATAGGGGTGCATCTATCTTTTTCAAACTGGGCTGCTGTATTCTTAGGGTAAATTCCTAGGACTGGAATTCCTGGGTCATGGTATTTCTATTTTGAGTTTTCTGAGGAACCTCCATACTGCTTTCCACAATGGTTGAACTAATTTGCATTCCCACCAGCAGTGTAGGAGGGTTCCCTTTTTTCCACATCCCCGCCAACATCTGTTGTTGTTTGTGTTTTGGATGTTGGCCATCCTCACTGGTGTGAGGTGATATCTCATTGTGGTTTTAATCTGCATTTCTCTGATGATTAGCGATGTGGAGCATCTTTTCATGTGCCTGTTGGCCATCTGAATTTCTTCTTTGGAGAAGTGTCTATTCATGTCCTCTGCCCATTTCTTAATTGGATTATTTGCTTTTCGTTTGTTAAGGTGCATGAGTTCTTTATATATTTTGGATCAACCCCTTATCGGATACGTCATTTATGAATATATTCTCCCATACTGTAGGATGTCTTTTTGTTCTACTGATGGTGTCCTTTGCTGTACAGAAGCTTTTCAGCTTGATATAGTCCCACTTGTTCATTTTTGCTTTTGTTTCCCTTGCCCGGGGAGATATGTTCATGAAGAAGTTGCTCATGTTTATGTCCAAGAGATTTTTGCCTATGTTTTTTTCTAAGAGTTTTATGGTTTCATGACTTACATTCAGGTCTTTGATCCACCTTGAGTTTACCTTTGTGCATGGGGTTAGACAGTAGTCCAGTTTCATTCTCTTACATGTAGCGGTCCAGTTTTTCCAACACCAGCTGCTGAAGAGGCTGTCATCTCCCCATTGTATATCCAAGGCTCCTTTATCAAATATTAATTGACTGTATATGTTTGGGTTAATGTTTGGATTTTCTATTCTGTTCCACTGGTCTGTGGGTCTGTTTTTGTGCCAATACCAAATTGTCTTGATTACTGTGGCTTTGTAGTAGAGCTTGAAGTCAGGGAGCGTAATTCCCCCTGTTTTATTCCTCCTCAGGATTGCTTTGGCTATTCGGGGTCTTTTGTGGTTCTATATGAATTTTAGAATTATTTGTTCCAGTTCATTGAAGAAAGCTGTTGGTAGTTTGATAGGGATTGCATTGAATCTGTAGATTGCTTTAGGTAGTATAGCCATTTTGACAATATTTATTCTTCCTAGCCAAGAGCATGGGATGCATTTCCATTTGTTAGTGTCCTCTTTAATTTCTCGTAGGAGTGTCTTGTAGTTTTCAGAGTACAGGTCTTTCACTTCCTTCGTTAGGTTTATTCCTAGGTATTTTATTCTTTTTGATTCAATTGTGAACAGAATTGTTTTTCTGATTTCTCTTTCTGTTAGTTCATCAGTGTATAGGAAAGCAACAGATTTCTGTGTGTTAATTTTGTATCCTGCAACTTTGCTGAATTCAGATATTAGTTCTAGTAGTTTTGGAGTGGAGTCTTTAGGGTTTTTTATGTACAATATCATGTCATCCGCAAATAGTGACAATTTGACTTCTTCTTTACCAATCTGGATGCCTTGTATGTCTTTGTTTTGTCTGATTGCCACGGCTAGGACCTCCAGTACTATGTTGAATAACAGTGGAGAGAGTGGACATCCCTGTCTTGTTCCCGATCTTAGATGAAAAGCTTTCAGCATCTCGCTGTTAAGTATGATGTTAGCTGTGGGTTTGTCATATATGGCCTTTAT
Organism: Smutsia gigantea; assembly: GCA_032199065.1. NCBI lineage: Eukaryota > Metazoa > Chordata > Mammalia > Pholidota > Manidae > Smutsia > Smutsia gigantea. The sequence continues at coordinate 144,506 of JAVSCE010014621.1, read as the reverse complement.
GATGTGGAGGTACTTGCCGTCTATACCCATTTTGTTGAGAGTTTTAATCAGGAATGGATGCTGAATTTTGTCAAATGCTTTTTCAGCATCTATGGAGATGATCATGTGGTTTTTGTTCTTCTTTTTGTTCATGTGGTGGATGATGTTGATGGATTTTCGAATGTTGTACCATCCTTGCATCCCTGGGATGAATCCCACTTGATCATGGTGTATGATCCTCTTGATGTATTTTTGAATTCGGTTTGCTAATATTTTGTTGAGTATTTTTGCATCTACGTTCATCAGGGATATTGGTCTGTAATTTTCTTTTTTGGTGAGGTCTTTGCCCGGTTTTGGTATTAGAGTGATGCTGGCTTCATAGAATGAGTTTGGAAGTATTCCCTCCTCTTCTATTTTTTGAAAAACTTTAAGGAGAATGGGTGTTATTTCTTCTTTATATGTCTGGTAGAATTCAGAGGTGAATCCATCAGGCCCGGGGGTTTTGTTCTTGGGTAGTTTTTTGATTACTGATTCAATTTTATTGCTGGTGATTGGTCTGTTTATTTTTTCTGTTTTTGCTTGGTCAGTCTTGGAAGGTTGTATTTTTCTAAGAAGTCATCCATTTCTTCTATGTTTTCCAGCTTGTTAGCATATAGATTCTCATAATATTCTCTTATAATTCTTTGTTTTTCTGTGGAGTCCGTCGTTATTTTTCCTTTCTCATTTCTGATTCTGTTTATGTGTGTAGATTCTCTTTTTCTCTTAATGCGTCTGGCTAGGGGTTTATCTATTTTGTTTATTTTTTCAAAGAACCAGCTCTTGGTTTCATTGATTTTTTTCTATTGTTTTATTCTTCTCAATTTTATTTATTTCTTCTCTGATCTTTATTATGTCCCTCCTTCTGGTGACTTTGGGCCTCATTTGTTCTTCTTTTTCCAATTTCAGTAATTGGGTCTTTAGACTATTCATTTGGAAATGTTCTTCCTTCTTTAAATAGGCCTGGATTGCAATATACTTTCCTCTTAGAACTGCCTTTGCTGCGTCCCACAGAAGTTGTGGCTTTGTGTTGTTGTTATCGTTAGTCTCCATATATTCTTTGATTTCTGTTTTGATTTGGTCGTTAACCCATTGATTAGTTAGGAGAATGTTGTTAGGTCTCCATGTATTTGTGAGCTTTTTTGATTTCTTTCTAAAATTTATTTCTAGTTTTATACCTTTGTGATCTGAGAAGTTGGCTGGTAGAATTTCAATATTTTTGACTTTACTGAGGTTCTTTTTGTGGCCTAGTATGTGGTCTATTCTGGAAAATGTTCCATGTGCACCTGAGAAAAATGTGTATCCCTAATCTGCTTTTAAATCCCTCCATTGTATGTTTCATTTGGATACTGTATTTTTCAAAGTTTCTATCTCATTCTTGAGTTACTCCCTCAGTTCTTGATTATTTTTCTGTAGCTCTGTGAGCATGTTTATGATTTTTATTTTGAAATCTCTTTCAGGAAGATTGGTGATTACAGTTTCACTTGGCCCTCTTTCTGGTGTTTGTGGGATTTTGGTGTGAACCAGGTTCCTTTGACATTTCATCTGTGCAGGTGGCACCCTCTGGTGCCCAGAAGCTCTACTCTCTGGATCTGTTCAGATGGTGATGGCGGGAGTCGCAGGCGAGCGAAACTGATTCCTGTCAGGAGGAAAGAGCCTTTCCTGATTTCCAACTGTAGTGCCTACCTCCACTGCCAGGGCCAGAGGGCCAAACATGCAGGAAGGATCCTCTATGCTATATACTTGTAGGTGCTGTAGGGGTGGCCGCCGTCTGGCTGGCCTGGTGCAATGGTGGGGGCAGCTGGTTTGCAAGCCAGTGCTGGCCATGAGGGAGGAGCAGCAGGCTGCGCATCACCGTGTGTGCCTCATAGCTGCATTGCCAATCAGGGGGATGGAGCACAGGAAGCTCCTGAAAGTTCCCACCCTGCTGGGCTGAGTGCACTGGGACAATTTTGTCCACCTGTCCTTTCTCCTGAGCAGGAAGCTCTGTGCAATCCTTGCCCCTTTAGTAGCCCTCTCACTGTTAGGAAGTCTCTCAGACTGCCTGCCTCTCTTTTGTCACAGAGCGGCCAGTTGTGGGTACCTGTTCTCCACAAGTGGCTAGATCTCGGTCTCTACAAGTATTCCACCTGTATTAGCTTTCCAACCCCTCTAATCTCCAGAGCAGCATGTAATGTCAGTTTATGCTGTCAGAGCAGATCCCCAGAGCTAGGTGTTCAGCAGTCCTAGGCCTCCACCCCTCCTTGCTCTGTTTCTCTTCCTCCCACCAGTGAGCTGGGGTAGGAGAAGGGCTTGGGTCACCCCGGATGGCAGCTTTAGTACTTTACCCTTTCCTGTGAGGTCTGCTCTTTTCTCCAGGTGTAGGCAGTCTGCTGCAGCCTTCTTTCCCGTTGCTCTTTCAGGATTAATTGTATTTACTATATTTTCATATTATATGTCGTTTTGGGAGACGGTTTCTATATCACTCTCATGCTGCCATCTTTAAGTGAATCCAAACGCTTATAATTTAGGCACTGAAGTATATAGACCTCATTCTGTTCTAAATTAGTTTGAAGGTAGATCATAAGGGAAGAAACATATACAAGATTATAAAGTAAAAATCAGAAGTTAATTTTTTAAAAAAAGGAAAACAGTGAAGGCTTAAGAAGTAGGGGTTATACAAAAATGCCGCCATTAGTACCCCACACATTTGCAATTGGAAGGCCAGAAACTTAGCTCCAAGTTTCTACCTGCCAACTAGAAGCAAGAAAGCTGGTCAGTTACAGTTAGAGCAGGAAGAGCAAGCCAAATGCTCAGGAGAAGCCAGCACCCTGACATTAGACCAGAAAGAGGCTTTTCCTACCAGTCTTCAGGAGAAAGTATGAGTTACCCATGCCCTCTTCAGGCAGGCAGGGCCAGCTGCAGCACCCCTCTGGGCAGCCAGCACATCACTGGCAGGAGAGAAGTGAGGGCTCAGGTGGTACAGCTGGAGTTGGACACCCTGCCAGTCATCTTAACCCAGCAGCTCATGCAATGCAGATGGGCCACGCACAATGTCCAACAACTTGCCACAAATCTTCCTTCTCTAAGACTACTTTTTAACAAAGACAGAGGCAAAGATAAGATCATACTACCTGACAAATACCTGGACTACCACTATTCAGTGATACCAATTACAAGCAGAATCAAAGGTATTGACCAGCTATCAACATTGGTGGTGAAGGGACAAAGGTCATGTTCTATTTTTTTCCTCCCTAACCCCAGCATCTAGCATGGTAGTTCTCAGCCCTATAAGACTATTGTCCCTTTACACTGACATTTTATAATGCCCCCTCCCTATCCTGAAATTAAATAGGTAATATAACCCTACCCCCAAATTTATATAACCCTATCCTTATGTATTTCAAAAAATAAAAATACTCTAAAATATAAAGCAAATGGAAAATAACTGATGTCAATATATAAAACCTTTTCTTTAACTACCCTAAAAGATACAAGAACATAGTCAGATTCTTGCAACTACTGCATTTTAGAAAAAAGAAAAAAACAAAAATCAGAATCTGTTCCTCAGACTTAGTGCAGGAATATTCAAGAATAAGAATGCGCCCTAGAATCAAAACCTGTGTTTATGACTAGGATTTGCTAACAGATCTGACTTATTTGATTATGGAAAAGGGCAAAGAACCTGCCCTCAAGTAAAGATTGCATGCCCAGATAAACTGCCAAGCTGGAGAAAATGAGGAAATGTCCTGCAAAATGCATTGGGTGTTTTCTCCAAGTGCAGTTACAACACAATTCCATGTGTTACAATGTGGAACAGAGTAGTGACGATGTATTACTTAAACATACCTCTTGTTGCGGACTCCCATCAGGACTGTGAGCCCCTGTGCAGGACAACGTGGGTTGGTAGGACTGGACCCTGAAGAGCATCCAGTATCCCCTGCCCCTCACTTCTACGTGCCAGCGGTGGTCCCAGAACTTAAACAATACACCTTTACGATCTCCATCGTCTTTAAAACCCACTAGCCCAGCAGAGAGTAGGGGCTCCACAAAGGCGGAACAAGCTACAGAACAAGTGTTTGACGAAGGACTGAATGGAATGAACAAATCAAACTTGGCAATGAGGAGAGTGCTCTCTGTGTGCAGGAGAACGCCCTGAAGATCAGGAATGTGGGAGGGCCTGGCCCAGGGCTGGCAAACAGCCCTCAGTAAATGCTAGTGGAACAGATGTTGGAAACACAGGAACTCTGCTTGGACACTGTCAGAGGACCCACAAGCCACCCCGCGTCTCCTCCCCACCTCCCAGTACATAGCTGCTCTCGCCCACAGGCCCGACCTTGCCTCTGAGTCACCTGGCTCCCTCTTTCACCACACGCTTCAAGCACCAGCAAACAGGTAAGTCCTGAGCACTTTGAATTCCTCAAGTATGGAAGGAAGGGGCATGTGTACCTTCTTCGGTTTCTGCAACACTAGAGGGCATGTCTGGTCCTTCCTCTGCCCTGGATTCTTGTTCTTCAAAAACCTAAGAAAGGAAGAAAAAAAAAGTCACTAAAAATCATTTAAGGCTTTCAAGATGCAACTAAGAGATGAAAATCACAATCAAGGATCTTGGTGCTGGGACAAGCCAGAGGCATGGCCTGGGGAGGTCAGGAAAGAGGGTCAGTAAAGCTGCAGGGAGAACACATGGACAGCACTCCAGGACGACAATGAAAGCCATGTTGGGTGGTGTGGGAGAGGTGGTTTAGGGAGGGGGTGGACTCAGAGGCCCTCACCACATCTTTCAAAACAAGCATATGAGCAAACTTGGGCAGGCAAGCCTACAGTCATCAGAGCCCCCAGGGCCCCAGGGTGTGTTCCTAAGCTCAGTGTATCAATGCCTTGCTCTTGACTATTTCAGAACAACCTCCTGAAGCTGGAGCAAACACAACACAAAAATAGGCACAATTTACCAAACCATAAAGGGGCAGGGCAAAGGAAATGTCCCACAGCCCCCTCAGTAGCTGTTAGCTCCCCCAGCCTTACCCCAGGACACAGCAGTCTCTCCCCCAGGGCCCACTGGGGAACTGATGTGTGGGCTGGAGCGGCTGGGTATTGGGATGTACTGAGGCGAGGACAGCAGGACTGGGCTTAGGACAGGGCTCACCACACAGGCATAAGCCTAAAACAACCACTTAGACAGCCCCATGTGCTCACCTGGGGTCGGCCTTGACCCCAAACCCTAGTCTTTCAACAGTCTTACAATTGCTAAGCCCGGGTGTCAAGGGCATCAGGCCTGCTGGCTTCTGATTACAAAATAAAACCTGAAATATGGAAATACTTTTTTCTTGTAAACAGGATATGTTAATACAATTTTTATTCTTATAAGTAATTTTGGATGCAACTTAAAAACACTTAAATTTCCTAGCTGCCTTATTAATTTTATCCAAGTTCTAGAACTAAATTCTCAACATTGATGTCATAACAGAAAAGACTTTGTTACAAGGATAGAAATAAGATATGATGAAAAGACATAGCTAAGATTTTGTCTATTATTTAGCACCAACCTGTCATTTTTTTTCCATATTTATTACAAGTTATCAGCCCACCAGTATCAGCTGTAACACAGCATGATAACATGAATCTTTTGCAACTCTCGACAAGTATGGCTTCAGAAAGGGGTCATCTGAACGGCTTTTGTACATGGTAAAGCAAACTCAGGTTTCTGCAGCAAGGTTTCACTGTAGTTGTTCCAGAAGGCTGCAGATAACTGAGGAATGCCCAGACCCTGAGACTGAAGCTCCATGACTGAGAAAATGCCGTGGTTCCCTAATAGATTTGTTCGTCAGATCAAAGTCATCATCTATAGCTATTACCTAAAAATAGTTTTTAGACTTCTAAGATTTAATGAACAATGAATGTCATATTTATTCCCCAAATGATGAAGCTTCCACATGGACAACATACATAACAATTACCACCTGCCTACATTTAAGATAACATCTAACAAAGTAAGCAGTACCACAAAACACTTCAGTATTCTTGAATACTACAAAAACATCTTGTTGGACAGGTAAGAATTAACGACTTTAGACGTCTAGTAAAGTTTTGGATCCAATTCCGAAGTATGGGGCAGGAGATGCCCCACCAAGGAGCAGTTCTCTGATACCAGTTGGGCATCCTACAACTTAACTCAGTTCTGAAGATGGCACATGACTCCACAGGTTAAGGGTCAGTTCTGTGAGAATGCCCTGACGCCAAAACTTCAGATGCCAATCATAAGTCCAGAATGTCACTGGTGCTTTTGACCCACTGGGCTACAAATTGGAGGTTCCCAACAGCCCCTTAGGACTTGGCCTTCAGACACCAGTTACAAGTCCAGCTTGTTACCTGTACTTCTGACAAACTGGCTATAAATCAGAAGTTCCTATAACCTCCTCCTTGGGTTCCATTAATTCACTAGAGCAGCTCACAGACCTCAGAGAAACATTTGACTTATTAGATTACTGGTTTATTAAAAAAAGGATCTAACTCAGGAATAACCAGATAGAAAAAAATGCACAGGGCAAAGTATGAGGAAAGGGCATGGAGCTTTCATGCTCTCTCCAGGCACACCACCTTCCCAGCACCTCCACATGTTCACCAACCCAGAAGCTCTCTGAACCCTTTTGGGTTTTTATGGCGGCTTCCTTACATAGGCACAACTGGTTAAAGAAATGCCCAAGGTTGAGTGAATTTCATCTCCTCTCCCCTTCCCAGAGTCAGAGAGTGGGAATGAAAATTCCAACCATCTAATCACACAGGGATCTCCACTGCCAACTAGCCCCCATTCTTAGATGGGGTCCAAAAGTCACCCATTAACAAAACAAAGACACCTTTACCTCTCACAACACTCAGGAAATCCAAAGGTTTTGAGAGTTGTGAGCCAGGAACCATGGGCCAAAACCAAATATATTTATTCTAAGTCACAATATCATGATGTCCTAACGAATCTCAGCCCTATTACCTTCCTGGCCTCCCTACTCACTACCCAGCCTCACAACTCAGGGTCAGAAGAAAAAAAGTAGTGCTGACACCTAGAGCACAAGGCCATTCCACCAGAACCCATTCTCTTATCAAGTGTTTTTCATAAAGTGACAATCTCCAAGAAACTGGGAAGATATCTCCATTGGGTCTTTGTTACTGTAGAGTCCACTACAATAGATTATTGAAGCTTCCCCAATGGCATCAGTATTATCCCATATATTATAAGAAATCACAAATCCAAACTAAGTAGTTGGAGGTTTTTATAATGAAACAAATGTTCCTAATTCTTGCTACGCAGAGAGCTACCCAGAGAGCATGCTCTATCCTTTTCAGGAGTTTTGCCAGCAGTGCCGTGCAGCAGTCTGAGCAGCTCCTGAGAGCACAGGTGGCTGCACTCCGCCCCCGTGTGGACCTGCACAGGCTCATCCTGAGCAAGGCTGCTGGGCGGGGCTAAGCCTCAGCCGGAGGGCATGGCCTCCCCTGGGGGCCGGGGTGAGAAGCTACGGGTTGGCTAAAGGCTTGAGGATCTTTAAATGCCAAGAAATTAGAGGCTACGTTTATTAAAACCCAACAAAGGATCGTAGTTCATACTCTAAAGAGCATGTTTCATTTTAATTGTTTAAAAATAACCCTATATGGAGTAAGCCAATAATCTTTGATAGGTAATGTTTTGGGCTAAATCTTTAATTATACGAAGCAAACATTTTACAAAGCCAAAACTGTGATAAGTGATAATACCAGTTGTGTAAGCCAACTGTTGCCTTTGTTACAGCCCACGCAGTCATGAAACGTATGCCTCCTGGGTGTCCTGGAGAGCACAGGGAGTCATGGGACCTGGGGGGTGAGCCCACTGTACCCTGAGCACTGACAACTTGAGTGGCTTAAGCCCTTTTACTCAAAATAACATTTTGCTTAACAATTTAAATATGTAAATATTCCTCATATTCTTCTGGGTTCTATAAAAGAAAATAAAAATAACAAAGATGAACCATTTTAAACCCTGAGATGGGACTTCTATGACAGCACTCAAAGCTAGTGTTTGGATCATGATGGGAGGGGGAAAAAAACCTTTTTGAAAAAGAGCTGGTTTCAAATAACCCTTCCTCATTCAAGAAGAAGCTGTATGCAGAGACAAATCCTTAACTACTGAGCCTTAAGAAACCTTAAAAGTAGATATTATTTATGTAAAATAACCAGAGGTACAACTGTTTTAGATAATTAAAATATAATCAGTAAATAGAAAATACCTGATACTAGACTATTAAAATCCAACCTGGTGATACTGCCTCCTGAAACAATAATACACAAACTACTCTCTTCTATGGTCAAACTCCTATATTATAATCTCATTCTAATGATGCAACAGTCTCCAAGTCCACATTTCCCAACACTGCATTAGAAAAAAGAAAGTACTACCCCCAAAACACTGTTCCTCAAATAATGAGTTTGCTGTCTGCACTTTCAAGAAGGGTGAGTTATTATATACCAGAATGAAGGGACACAAACCTTGATGAGAAAGGCTCTATCCCAAAAGTATTTCCTGAAGAGTTTAATATCTGCCTCCAATAAATGCTCGGCTGTGTGGTTAAACGTCAGGGTCAGCGTTTCTGAAGAGTGAACATACTGCAGGAGGGCATCTTCGCTGAGCTGCACACGAGAGAAGCCTGGGGAACGTTTTTCCTGGAAACTGAAACATCACAAATCAAAACCCACTGGCAACTTCAGACACACCCACCCCCAAGATCTCAGTACCTTCCAGTGCCTCCGAAAGCCACCTGGCTGATGAAAAGTGCGTATGATCATGTACAGATCCTAATAAAGCAACTTTCTTTTTCCACCTGAAGATGTCAATTGAAAAGCCATTCACATATATTATGTATTTTAAAGATTGATCTAACTAATGAAACTACTGACTTTTAAACATAGTGCTTTACCTCAATATTTCATTCTTCTTTTAATCTGAAGAGATGCTTCTCACTTTAATTGAGCCAGATGCAATAGAACAATTAGCTGGCAGCCAACAGTTTATTAGGTGATTACAGTGGAAAACAGATATGATCTCCAGGGAGCATGGCGAGGTTTAGATGGTACAAACAAGTGAGATATTCAAGACACACTGGTCTGTTGTTGTAAATCATCTTCTCATGCAAATTAAAACATGCATAAATGCGACTGTGCTGTATCCTTGAATACACTCAAAGGAATAATATTCCCAAGCAAAATTCTTGAATATCAGCTTATTTTCTCTTCTGTTTTGGTTAAGAACTACACACTTATTAGCTATACATAGGCTTCATGGTTGGTATCAGAATATTTTGTATGGTTTATAAGGTCATGCAATAGCAAACAATGAAATCCTGCCATTTTGAAATAACATGGATGGACCTAGAGGTTATTATGCTCAGTGAAATAAGCCAGGCAGAGACAAAACAAAATAAAATGAACAAAGCAGCAGTAGACTCAGAAACACTATGGCAAAGTGACTGGTGACATGGGGGAGGGCCTGGGTGGGTGGGTGGAGAAGGGGAGGGAGATAAAGGGGCACAAAAATTCTCAATCATAATGTAAGTTAGTCATGGAGACGGTAGTACAGCATGGAGAATATAGTCGGTGATTCTGTAACATCTTCCTATGTTGACAGATACTAGCTGTACTAGTGGGGGTGAGGATTTAATAATACAGGGAACTGCTGAACCACTGTGTTGTATACTTGAAACCAATATAAGAGTGTATATCAACTATACTTCAATTAAAAAACACTTTAAAAAATTAATTTAGAAGACAAGAAGCCTCAGGATGAAAATGTTAGTACTTCCAGATCACAGCCACGTAAGCATGTTGTCTCATCCCCACAGATCCCTCACCCCACAGAACTAGCTCTCTGTCTCTTTCCTCCTCTTCCATGGCCTCATTTTGTTAGTGAGTATTTGCTTTGCAATAATATAGTATACTTCCAACCAAGTAAATACTACCTCCATCATAAGGAGTGACAAGAAGAGAACCATCAAAGCACTTGTACTCTAAGGTTTAGGTTATCTCCAAAAATTCTTCACACTAATTACCAGCAGGGACTCCAGAATCTCCTAGAAAACAATGCCCCATGCCAACAACAAGCCACTGAAGTAAATGGACTCTGAGGCTGAGCAATAAAATTGTTACTTAGGAAATGGAAGCTTCACCACATAGACAGAATTTAGCTTACAATCCTCTTCTAATTCCATCTGTGAATGGATTAGGTATGCAAGTTTTTTAAACTTTGTAATATCTTCTGGTCTTCGACACAGTACAAAAATACAAAACTACCAAAATGAAGAAGTCCACCTCCAGACCTTGATGTGACACTGAACTATCTACAATGACTAAGTCCAAGTCAGACTAGCCAAGAAAGTAAGGTCATGCTGGAGCAAAGGAAAGGGCAGTTCCTTCTGGATGGGCTCTTCCCTTGGCTGGGGGTCATCTGACCAAATGAGACCAACAATAAATGGAAAGCTCTGATTTCTACTCCAATGTCCCCTTATGTACTATACAGCCAGAAATTAATTACAGTGTACACATGAACATGGGTTTGAATTGCACAGGTCCCTTAATTGCAGATTTTTTCAATACGTTGGAAAATTTTTGGAGTTTGCACCAATTTGAACATTTTCTTTTCTCTACCTTAGTTTATTATAAGAATACAGTACATAATACATTTAACATACAAAGATGTGTGAAGGCTTCCAGTTAACAGTAAGCTATTTAGTAGTTACGTTTGGGGGAGTCAAGAGTTATATAAGGATTTTTGACTGTGCAGGGGGTCTATTTTTTCCATAATGCTTGGAAGACGTTATAGAAACAGATTAAGAGAGAATCTATCTGTGAAGTAGCCACACTTACTTTGTGAGGTCTTCAACCAGCTGGGCATGTCCTCCATGTAAAGCCAAGTCTAATGGTGTGGCACCCTCCTCATTGGGCAAAGCCAAGGCCCGGACTCCCCCAGGGAGACACAAGAGGAGCTGGCAAAGCTTAGTGAGACCCCATCTCACAGCCAGGTGTAGAAGAGACTCTCTGTGTAGAGAAACTGAAAGAAAAAGATGTATTAGTTTCTCCATTTACAAAGTTTATCAGATATCTTATCAAAGAGACCATATATTTAGATATAAGAATGTAGAAGCTGGAAGAACCATCAAAGGTATCTAATCCAAACACCTCGCTTGACAGATGTGGAGAAGTCCAGGGATTCACCCAAGGTTAGGCAGCCAGTAGGTGCTGGAGCCAGATCCACCTGCCGCTGGTACAATGTTGTTTCCACTGCCATCCCATCCTGTCCCATCCCCTTTCACTCATGTGCAGTGAAGTCACCCTGGGAAAACAAGTGCTAGGAGCAGACCATCCTTTGGAAACAGACACTGTCAAGTTCCAAGGTGTCCTTTAAGGTGACGCTGCTTCCCCAGCAGGGCAGTCTCATGGGGACCGAGGCAACAAAGGCGCCTGCATTTCCAATCTTCGTGCTCAGAGGTTTTTCTCCCCTGCTGAGAATCGGGGACAGAAATGGGCTTCATATGCCCAGACAACTTGAGACCAACTTTCTCCAAAGTCCTGGAGGTACTCTGGCCCGTCTCTGGGGTCCCCAGTATCATTTCAGTGCTGCCAAAGGCACCCCAGTGTGTGCTTGCCCGGCACAGCCTGTGCCTTTTGCACCTGGACAGGGGCTCGCAGTTGGCCTCTGTCTGGGTTTCCATTCTGATGTTTGCTGCTCTACATGATGGTTGTTTCTTGATGGTTTAATCATGAAACAGGCTGGGGTGGGAGGGTCCTTGAAGTTTTTAATTTCTGACACCTAGTGTAGTATCTGACAAACTTAAATCATTCGGTATTGGGGAGGTGAATGGCCAACTGCCTGTTAAATCTCAATTCTTTGTATATGTTGCCTAATTGAGTTTATAAACCTTTATTTCTACTGCAATGACTCAGTGCCTAGAACACAGCTGGCCCATGATAAGCATTACACTGGAAATACGTTAAAGTATAAATCTGCTTACATTAAAAAAGTTAGGCCCATGAACTCCATAGACACCAAGACATACCTTACAACAAGCCTAATCTTCAACTAAAAATGAAAATCTTAACACTCAAGATCTGTTCGAATAAGCATTCAGTAAGAATTCGAGTTATTCATCCCTCCAGCTAAGTGGTGTTATTGGTTGTGTTTGTGTTCTGACAGAGGCCCAGACACGGCTGCACCCCAGTGGAGTGGAAGTCCTGAGAGGAACAGCGCCTGGCATGTAAATGCACTATAAATATTTGCTTATTGAATGAATGAGTAAATGACCAGTGGCTCTTTCCCTGATGAGTACCCATGAAAGTCAGCTTTCAATGTATGGCCGCCGCTGCTCACCGGAGCATCTTCATTCTTAGTTCTGCCTCTAATACCTCTCAACTAAAATCTGTGAACAGAAACTCTTATTTCCACACACAGCTTGAACGCTGAAAACAAAAATACCTACTTCTCCACACAGCTCACTGTCTACATTAACGTGATTATATTATTCCATTGTCTTCATTAACATAACTTTACCAATCCAGGAGACTCCTGCCTAGGCGAATGACTGTTCATTATAGGAACTTCCTTCAAGACCCATCAACCTCAGTAGGAAGCATCAACCTGTACTGTAAGCCCTAAAACTACTCTGTAACTATTTCAGCACCACCCTTATCTAGCCCTACTAAAACTCCCCTCCCTGCCCACCCCTCCCCATCACCTCTCCCCCATATTAAAAGACCCATATTAAATTAAACTTCAAGTTCTCAATAAATTCCAACTTTGCCTTTCCCCTTGCAAGAAGCTGTTGAGGCTCTATGGCGGCGGAATCCTCCCTCATTAGGCTAGGCAGTAACTCAGCTTTGTCTTACCAGCAGGCTGGGGTGATATCTGGGGAGCCAGCATCCAAAAAGTCTCTGATTTTAAATAATCAGAAGGAAATACTCTACTGCACATGGATGCAAAAGAAAACTTCTTAGCTTACATCTGTAACTGGTTTGTACCACTATTTCTTTATCTAGATAAATGAACATAAGCCTATAGTTCAAATATGTAAATGAGCACTCAAATGAAATGCCACCAACTTCACTGTATACACGCTCCATCGTCCACCTGTGTGATGCACCATAGACGCTCCCCGCCCCAGGAAAATGACATCTGAAATGCCAAAACATCTAAAATTATACAAAGCCGTGCCCCCGCACCAGACATCTGTTTAAGATACTTGATATCTTCAAAAGGCTATTAAAGAATTTATTTTCAATTATTTTATCCTTTAAGCTTTTGACCTTTAAACAAATTTTATTAGAAAGTAGGAATCTTATTCTTAACAGATTCCCAAGTCATATTTGATAACATTTCCATTTTTTTTCCCCCTTCTTAAATAATAATCAGGAAGACACGTGGTCGGATCAGCTAACAAGATACACACACATATACACACACACCCTCCCCAGCATGCCTGTCAGCATAAGATTGTAAACAGCCGCACCAGGATGGAATTTCTAAGTCACAGATCCCAGTCTGAATCTGGTGAGAAATGTCTCAAAGTTCTATGAAATATGATTTTCTTCCATAAAAAATAATACTAAAAGGAAATATCTAAACGCTTTATGTTCCCTTTTAAAGTAATACCATTGATAAAGGCACATGTGGCGTTGACCATCTAAACGGCACTCCCTACCGTGCCTGGGGAAATGCCCTAACCACCCTTAAATCTGGGGTGTAGTTCACTGTAGTCAACCTAAAGACTAGTGTGCTGGGGAAGAAGTTTCCTCCACTAGGAGTGCTTTCCAGGCCTGTTCTGCTGGACCAGCTCCCTGTCCCCTCCTTTCTAGCCCCAACCCCACATCTTGTTCAGTGGGAGAGAGCAGCCAACAGGCAGGGCTCTGAATCCCTCACTGCTGACACTCCTCTCAGAATCCACAGCTTCCTGGGGAGGTAGGGAGGAAAGGAGGTGTTAGAAGAAAACAAAAAGCTGGCGAAACAAAAAGAGCTTTCTCATTCAGCATAAAAGTTCAGAGCCTAGAATCAGGCAAACAGCTTGAAACAGGAAACATCATGACATATATAAATAATTCTGCTTGTTATATAGAGTTTCAGATTCTTAACAGCAGTCAGGAAAATAAACTGTGGAAAAGGGTTATACAATTTGGCAGAGATGGGGTGTTTAATTAAAATGAAAAAAAAAATTTTTTTACCAAATAAGTGTGTTTCTTCCTGCTTAGTTGGTGCCAGGAGTTATTTGAACTAACGTAACTAAAACAGAATTACTAATAATTGCTCTAATGGCAAACATTAAAAGGTGCGACCTGTAACATGTGGGAGCAAGATCACCCAGACACAAAAGAAGTGAGCAGTCTGTGACAGTCAGTCAACAGCTTCGTCACAGCAGGAAAGGAAGTTCCTTAGCCCCAGGCAGGGAAGGAGGCCCAAAGCCCATGCCTCTCACTCTACCATGCCTCAGTTTCCATAAAGGCAGTGTAATAATACCTCTGAGTGGAAAGTGACTGGAAAAGGATGGGGTATTGGTATTTCCAGGATCCAGTGGTGTCTGTCTCTCTCTCTGCTGCCCCGCAACCCCTCAGTTATGTTCAAGACCCCTCCAGAACAATTAAAACAACATTTCTGGGGTGGGACCCAAGCATCAATCTTTTCTAAAGATTCCCAAGTGATTTGAATACAAAGTCAGGGTTGAGATCTGCTACTTTCAATAAATAAGTGGTTAACAAAATGCACATCTATGCTTCATTTTTATACACTGTCTTACAAATCATCTCTTAAGATATAGTAGCTAAGAAATTTCACCAATAAGTTCAAAAAGAAAGGTTTGTAACTTTTACAGGTTATTTTTAATCTACACTACTTGCTGGTAAGCCAGGATATAGCCTTAAATATTGAACAAAATATTAAAGCTAAAATATGATGGGGACAATAATCTAGAAACAAATGATATTTTTAAATGGCAGTCAATTCATAAATACTTCTACCTAACTACTTACTAATGTTTTGTAACTCCTGAGTGGAGCCACTGAAATGTATTCCACACTAATTTTATGAACATTTTTTTTTCAATTCACATAAATCCAACTCATTAAAGTAAGTTTTACTCTGGTTTCCAAAGCCACATACACACACACACACACACACACACACACACACATATGTTCATGGAGGTCTCAATTTGTTCATCTAAGTGATTCATTAGACAAATACTGAAAGAAACCACTACTATACACTGGAACCTGTGGAAACAAAGATGAACATGGTCCTTATCTTTGGCAGGCATACCACCAGCCCTCTTCTGTTTGGAGTAAATATCTGGCCTGTGAACTCACTGTCCGCTGAGCTCTAAGCTTAGACACACAATGTGAATAGAACTAAGGAAACAATCTGACCTACAAAGAAACTACTCTGCAGGTTAATCAACCTATATCATGCATCATGACTTGAAAATTTACATGTTTATAAAATGTCAAAAATGAGCAAAAAGCAAAGAGAATGAAAAAAATATTCTGAAAAAGTTTCATGGAGAGTAGAAGAGAGTATCTGGCAAGAGCACTGCACACAATCTCTGACTTTTTTTTCTGAGTCTCAACCAGAATGGGAAGAGAGGTCATATCTTACAGATTCTTCCATTTAGGCAGTCTAGTCAGGGCTTTGGTGTATCAACAAATCAGCCTTCCACACAGAAGATCGGAGGTTGGCGAGTCCAGGGTAGGAACTGCAAAAATAAACATGCTCATAGGAAAGAAATGGGGACAGGACATCCCACATGGACCACAACACCAACATGGCAGGCGTGGCAGGATCATAAAGCAAAAGCTAGAAGAGTGAAACAAGCATAAAGGCAGGTTTAGCATCCCAGAGCTTCCTTTCTGCATCAGACACATTTGAGATACTCCAATTACAACCACCCGACTGAAAGCCTGGGAAAACATCATTCACACACACACAACCATTCCAGAAAATTCACCTTGTGATACACAATACTGGATTGCACTCTGTGGCATTGCATCTCATCTAGGTTGTTTATACTTTATCTCATGGAGCTAGTGCTAAATCAGCTGAAACACTAAAAAGTCCTTATCAGAACTCAAAGATGGTAATCCAATTTCCAGCTTTCACAATCGGGGGACATTTCCACACTGAATTATACAATGTGGGCATCTATATAAGATACTAAGAATCCATACACAACATTGTATCATGCAAAGGGGGACTAAGGAGTTGAAAGATCTGGATTTGAAAACTTACAGAGATACAACTTTGGGCAAGCCACTCAGTTCTCAAGTTTTAAGTAAAGTGAAATCTGCCTGCCTAGTTCCCAGGATTATCAGGGGACTGTAATGCAAACAGCATACAGGACAAGGTTCTTACAAACTATGAAAGCCAGTCTTGCAGGGTGTGGTGGCAGGAAGGGACTTCCCAGTTGTACTCATTCATCTGATCTTTTTAATCCAAAAAATACAATAAAGGTATATGGCATTTTTGAAAACTGTTTCCTCTGGTTATAATTTAAAAGCATAATTTAAGGTAAATACCCATCTGCCTATGGGCCATATACTTTTTTATGTGTTAAAGAGTGACTGATTTAACTAAGAAAAAAATCCTAATGATTTGACGGAGGAAAAAAGTTCTTTTCTGCATTAAAAGTCAATTCTGTATTAAATTCTTTACTGCCAGAAGAGCCATTCCTTACAAATAAAAAGATAAAAAAGAGGTGGAAGACAAGGAAAACATTTTTAAATTAAGGATTTAAAACTTCAGAAATAATGCGCACTGGTGTGCGTGTGCATGGCTCAGCGCTGTCATCCTTCAAGGTCCTGATTTCCATCCACCATTCACTCATTTGCCAACAGCCTACTATGCACCAGGCATTCTTCTGCTCTCCCCTCACAACACAGGGGAGACTGTGAATTCCTATACACCCTCCCAAATGACCCTCCAAGAACTCTTCTGTTTGGGAAACAAATGAAAATACATTGCAGTCTAATTTTATTTTTGACAAACAGAAAAAATGTAGACTCATCATATCCTGGAAATGCCCTTTTTAAAGTCTGAATTCAAGCACAGTCAGGAAGCTGGCCTCTCATCTCCAGCCAAGCAGGGTCCTCTCTCTGTGCCTGCACTGGAAACCAGAGCCCCACATTTGAGGCCAGACTTAGAAATAAACTTAATTAAACTTCAACTTCATGGGTATGAGCTACAACTTCAATGGGAGATCTCATCCACTCCTGCATCATGGGGGCACTCCCAAGAGGGATATTCTAGGGAGTGTAGAAGAGGAAGGTAAATGAGCCAAGCCAAACAGGAAGTTGGCATAGAAGGTGCTGCCTACCTGAGGTGAGGATGAGGGCAGGGAGGCTGGAAGAAGTAATTAGAAATCCAGGTGGGCAGCTGTTATTCAAGAATGAAAGCAGAGAATGAACCATCACCACAACCACCTTTATTTCATTAAGTGCCAATGACTATAAGGATTTTATATTCCTCGTTTCCATCTGACATTTATTAAGCACTTCATATGCATCATCGCATTCAATTCTGACAGCCACTGCACGAGGTAGGGCCTAATATTATCCCTATTTCATAGGGGCAGAAACTGAGGCTTGACACAATTATGTAATTGCCCAAGCTCAGGTAGTAAATGGAGCATCAGGGATTTGAACCCAGGCTTTTCCACCTCCAACACTCAAGTTCTTAACTATCATGCCTCCATTAGGCAAAGGAAGAGGCAAAAGATGACAAAATGAAAGAGAAGGGCAGAAGAGAGATACGTCCCCACACAAACGCACATGCATATGTACATACACGTGCACACCTCTCAGGATGAACCTGCAAAATAAAAGCTGCTACAGCTACAGATGTGGGCAAGCAGGTCTGTGGGAATCAACAGGAACTAGAACCTGGGGTAAGATTCAGAGATTTCAGTAGGTTTCCACCTATACAGCCTCATGACCACAACGAGGCCCACATTTGAAAGAGTTGAAACAAAGCCTTGTCAAGCCCACTAGGGCCAAGTAACGGGACACTGCGACAAGACCCGGGATTGTCATTTCCCTGAGAACATCCCATCGCTTCTGGCTCCCTGCCCACTCTGTTCCCCAGGCCTCTCCCACCCATCTTCTTTAGCCATCAGCCTTTTAATCTCCTAGCACTGGTGGTCTTAACCAATGTTTTATTTATTTTTTAAATATAGTGCATGGACTGCCAGCAGCATTCAAATCCTATTAAAGAAATCTATGAAAACAGTCAAAGTTTCAACTTTTTTCTTCACATATGAAGAGAATTCTTGGCTACTGTCATTTTCAAATTCAATTTTAGTCTCTTGAGTGCATCAAAACTGCCGCATGCACCCTGCAGTGGCTGAAAGGCTTCCAGAGGAGAGAAGCCAGATACGGGACACAGCCACCAAGAGGTAAATGAATTTCAAAACCTTCCAATACCCTGAATTCTTTGGGAAGCACATTAGAGGAGTGTTTGAAAATAAAAGCTTCTACTTATACTTTTCTTACTTGAAATTTTTAAGAAAGGGAGAAAGTAACCTACAACCCTATGCTCTGCTTCCCGGATGTGAGAGTAAATATGTGATTCTCAACTCCAGTCTAAGGACCATGGGTGTCAGACAAGAGGAGGCGGCTCATTTTTTAAGGAAGAGCTTAAGCTGCTTTTTCTTCTTGAAAAACTAGTACCTTAAACAGAGAATAATAAGAGTGCTCCGTAAGAGTGACTGATTTAACTAAGAAAAAAGTCCTAATGATTTGATGGAGGAAAAAAGTTCTTTTCCGCATTAAAAGTCAATTCTGTATTAAATTCTTTACTGCCAGAAGAGCCATTCCTTAAAAATAAAAAGATAAAAAAGAAGTGGAAGACAAGGAAAATATTTTTAAATTAAGGATTTAAAACTTCAGAAATAATGCGCACTGGTGTGCGTGTGCATGGCTCAGCGCTGCCAAGCAATCTGGCCAATTTACTACAGAACTGAAGCACAGCCTCTGCGCCGACCAACATACACCCCATCTGGTTGCCTTAGCAACTGAAGAAACATAATACCAGCTTATAATGTCAGGAAGTGTGGAGATGTTTGTCCCATTAGATACTATCTGAAGTGACAGGCGGACAGAAGGTAATCCCGAGTGTACACAACTGCTTAAAAAAATGTCAAGATTTCCAAGAAAAACAAAGCCACAGAATCAGTTGGGACACCTATTAATTCCACATGCCTCTGAAGTTTTTTTTAAGAACTAGAAACTTGTATTTTGTAACAAATTTGTCCTTATGGGTCTCCTACCCACTGGTAGGGCATCAGCTGATCTTATTTCCAACTTGCTCTCCAGTACAAAGCTTTGGGGCAAAAGAACAAAGCCAACATTTCAGTCTGTGGGATAGCAAGCAACTCTTACAATTCAATGTACCAACCCTGGCTAATAAGACCTGGACATAAGCTGGGGCCAACCAACAGGGCCATGCTCTTGAGCTTTGCTCTATTTTCCTTGTATTTCTACAGCCAGCAAATTGTATTCAAAGATAAAAATACCAGCCAAGCTCCGTTTCAAGTGTTAAACAAATCTCGCTTCTTGTTGGTTACAGATTTCTTTCCTCTATTCAAAGGAAAACAAACAGATATTTTCCTCTGTCAAACATCGCTGGCCCACACATTCCATTCTCTGGTTGCCTAGAAAGAAGGTGAGGGTTCTCCTTATGTGGCTTGAATCAAGATGAAGATGTCACAGAACACTGGCAGTGCCCACTGAGTTTTTCCTAATGAACTGTTAATTCTCACTTAATGACTTTTCCTGCAGATAAGCAGCAATACTGTGACGGTTCTTTAAAGTCCTTAAGGGAACTCTAAACAATCAAGACACATTTTAACAGCTGCTGAATAACCCCCATGCTTATAAACTTCCTTCTGAAGTCCTTTTGGCCCTCTGCATTCCTTTTCCTTTCTCCCCCATTAGTTGTAAGATGTAGAAAAGCAAACATTTTCCTTCAAAGGGAACTACTTTATGAAGACGCTATTAATGAAGCAGAGCCCCGTGCTAACCACCCTTTCTTAGTAATAGCATTACCCAGCCATCAAATTTGTGGCCCATGACAAGGTTTCTACTTTTCCTTTAAGTTGCTGTTCATCACATGGTGACTTAGTTTTGCACAGACCAGTGCTACTTGCCCTTACAACATGCATTCTGCAACTAATGCACCATGTATCTAATTTCCGGATTCAAGTTTAAATCTGTTATGGTTGCTATAACTCCATTGTGTTCCTGGCAACGTAAGAAGCATACTCTTGATCTGATCTTTAAAATCAATGATTAAATTAATAAATTCTCTAAGTCACTCTCAGTGGGTCTCCCAGTTCCACCTGTTGCTTCCCTCTGGGGACAGCTCTCCAACCAACAATACGTCTATAGAATAAGTTGGTTCCCTAAATAGATCGGCTCTGTCTAGGTTCAAAACAGCCGTACAGAAAAGTCGCAAAAACTCAACTGGCTTACTCCCAAACCTTTTTCCATTCATAGAATCAACTATAAAAGCAGAAGGAAAGTTTAACTCTTTAAACTTGATAAAGCAATGAAACATAAATTTTTCTTTGTTCTATTAAAAATGTTAATATATTTGCTCTGCAGATTCAATTCTTAAATGTTCTCACATACCAAAAAAAAAAGGTAGTTATATGATGAGATGGAGATGTTACCCAATGCTATGGTAGTAATCATTTTGCGATTTTTAAATGTATCAAATCAACACATTGTACATGGTAAACATACACAAGATTATATGTCAATTATATTTCAGTAAAGCTGGAAAAAATTTGTTTTTATTATCACTATAATTTTATAATTGGCATAAAAAAGAGTTGCATCTCTTCCACAACAAAGAACTTCCTACCTATAAGGAGACTTTTTGAACATATAAACTCCTTTTACCTGGAGAACTGCAAAGAGTCCCAATTCATTTTTCACAATAGTAATTTGCTTCAGAAAAAAAAAGTCTGAATCTTCAAATTGTTCTACATATCAGTTTGTAAATATAAATAAATGCTGTGAGAGACCATCTTTATATGACTAAGTAAATGGGCTTTTATTCCTTAAATCAGAAAGTTTACCCAGAACAAGCTCTATCTATTCCATAGGCCCGGAGAGGTGTTATTCAGGGGCAAAGCCATAGGTCCTCTGGGACGGCTTTTGTAACCCCTTAGGTCTCTTCAGTCAAATGGCAGCCTCCCCACTGGTGATGGCAAGCGTGGCGCTCGCCAGCCATGGCGGGCTTCTGGGAACACAAGTGAAGGAAAGCCATTTGCTTGAGCAGGAAGGGAAGCCTTTAGCTCAAAAGTTATCTGAGTAGCAACAGAATAAAACAGAATATTTCATAGTAGTTAACCTGTCAAAATTATGCCAATCTGTAAGATTTCTGTCCAAAAAACCAAGCAAATAACCCCAAACAAGGGAAATTAATTCTAAAATGTTATTGGATATTCTATTACTACTCAAAGTTTTACTGTAAATTAGGGGTCCTGAGATCCTGTAAATACTTTTATCATAGAAGCTATTTCACAGAAATAAGGAGTTTAATTTTATGAAATAGGAATCCAATTTTATTTATGGCACAAAATCAAATAAAACTCAGGATATTTCCTTCCCCAGAACATATAACGAAGTTGTACTGTGAGTAATGATGGGTAAGATGCAGGGCCAAGAAAAGGCTCTGCTTTTCTTTATGAGACACAACACTCCACTCATATTCTGGCCCTTCTCCAGGGTCTCAGGCCTTCCTGACAACTCTCAGTGACTGAAAGGCAAAAAACAGATTTCTTGTAAAATGCAAGGAAATACAGTAATGCTTTACAGTAAGACTTTAATCACACTCTCCCATGACAATTGATACTCATTCTGTAACAACCATTTACTCCCAAAAAGCATAAATAAATAAACCGAAAGACTTTTTAAGTGTGAACGGTGAAGCTTTAAATAGTTTTGGATCAATATAGGACAAATAATTACTAGGAAAAAATTATTTTTCCCTTCCAATGCCACTACCTTGAACATGTGATAAATTCTAATGAGCCACATGCCAGTTACTGGAACTGATCCACCTTGACTACAAGCAGCATTAATGAAATACATACACTAGAAAAAGATGCATTAAATGCATTAGAGATTCTAAATTTCTCAGATTAAAACACTCTAAATCAAAGGGGAGGAACCAAGTTGGTGACACAGACTCCTGAGCTCCCTCCTCCCACAGAACCCCCAAACGTCCAGCTACGTAGGGAGCCATGCCCTCGAGACATCTGGAGACTAGCTGAATGACCCCCCCACCCACAGGGTGAATGAGAAAACACCTACAGCAAAATGGGTGGGAAAGGCTGAGACATACTCATGCCCTAAACATCAGGCAGGAACCCCAACTCCCAGCTTCTCTCTGAGGAGGGAAGGGCTTTGATCACACATCTAGCACCCCAACTTCTAAAGCTCACACTTGAGGACCCAAACTACCTAGCTCTGAAAGCCAAGAGGGTTTGCATCCATGAGTCCCTCAGAACTCTAGTAAAGAAAAATGGTTCTTAATGGGCACACAAACCCTCAACCATGGCTACACCCCCAGGGCTCAGCACCGAGGGAACAGGCAGAAACACCCATCTCCCAGTCTTCCCCAGAAGGCATTTGACGTCATGCTTTATAAGCTGTTATGCAAGGGTCTGGCTTCTAATTAGCATACATGTAGGGGCTGGGTACAAACCTTCCTGGATTCTAAGAGAGCAGGTGAGCAATTCCCCCATTTTTTTGCTCCAGACAATTCCGACACTAAACCAGTTCACCAGCGCCTCTCTGGAAGGAGCCTGTACACACATCTGGTACCCCTGCATTTATAGCTGCTACGAAGGGACAGGTCCCCAGATGGACTGGCTCCAGTAGCCAGGGGGCTTGCATCCAGGAGTCCCAGAGGACTATAGCGGACACAGAGATGGCTGTTAGTGGGTGAGCACATCAGTTCTCTCTGCAGCCACCCCCAACCAGGTTCAGCAGAGGGAGCAAGCAAAACAAGCCCGGCTCCAGTCCTTCCCTGCCAGGGACCTGATTGCAGAGTGTCTCAGCTTAGGCCCGAGAGTCTGGCTTCTAGGTGCTGACTGAGATCCTCCCCTTTAGGACATTGGTGGGTCTTGGCAGGCCCTCAACTACTGGGAGCTGCTAAGAACAAAGACAACAACTCGGACAAACACAAAGGTTTGTGAGGCAACCTGGAGGTTGGGATGAGCTGATTGACAAGGCTCACCCATAGGAAACTAGTCTGTCAAGCCTGGGAGAGATGGCTTTTTATCTAATGCACAGAAACCCACTTAGAGAGTCAAAGAAAACAAAGACTTGGGGGAATATGCTCCAAACAAAAGACGACAAATATCCAGAAACCAATTTTAATGAAACAGAGGTAAGTGATTTGACTGATAGAGAGTTCAAAATGATGGTCACTGAGATGCTCACCAAGGTCAGGAAAGCAATGCATGAACAAAGTAAGAATTTCAACAAAGATAGAAAATATTAAAAAGCACCAAGCAGAAATCACAGAGCTGAAGAGTAACTGAGGTGAAAAATTCAGTAGACGTGTACAACAGCAGACTAGACCAAGGGGACAAAAGGACCAGCAAAGCAAACCTGAAGAAGCAGCAGTAGAGCTCATCTAGCCAGAGGAGTGCAAAGAGAAAGGCTGTGAACCCCGTCCCTGAACACTGAAGCTGCAGAGCCATTACAAGCTAGGCTGCAGGCGTTTTTCCTCAAGTACTGTAAGCTGTTCCTAGAGCAAGTCTAGATTCCTGTATATTTTCATAGCTTTATTTATCCAGAGCAAGTATAATGTGCTTTCCACATATGTATGAACAATATACTCTCTACATATGGGAATCATTCACATACACACATGGAAGTCAACTTTTACTAAGAATTTAGTACATTCAGACACTGTTCTAGAAGCTTCACCATATATTACCTAATTTAATCATTACAATAGCCAGTGTTGTACTAAAATAATAGGTGGGCACTATTATGTCTCATTTTGGAAATTAAAACCTTGTGACATCAGAACCGAAATAACTTGCTCGGGAGGCCTTGTAGCCAGGAAGCAGAAAGAACAGGATTTGAACCTGGCTCCAAAGTACATATTCTTAATGACAATGACAAATGTTTTCCCATAGAAAACATGTCTTACCATGTAAAGGAACAGCTCCAGTTTTTCCCTATTGAAAATACATATATAAGATGTCAGAGAGGTCAGAAAGGACCTCTTGGTGACATGAATCTGTCTGTTGTAAGGATATGGATGAACCAAAGGCTGTGACAGATGGAGACTTAAAAAAACAAGACTATATCCAAATAGCAATGAAAATGGCAATAAAAGAACCCTTGAAAACTTGGTGATTAGCCCAAAGTTCTTCAAATTTATTTGACTACATTATCTCTGTCAGCAAAAATAACTGACCGTATACCTCCAGCACAGAAAAACCATATGAATGTACTAGTGGCAATCCACAGATTAAAGATTGGGAAACCGTATTTCCAAATCTGGGGATGAAAAATAAATATAGCATGTGGGTAACATGAATCCTGCTTTGGAGGCTCTTAGTTAAGATATTCACGTGCAATCGTGAAGTGCCATAACCTTCAGCAATTTGCCATTTTGCAGAGGCACAGATCAAAACTACTGCAGACGCCCAGAACCTGTGCTGAGGGAGTTGCCAGGCTGGGGACGGAGCCCTTTGATTGATCTGTATTCTGCTTCTCCATGAGATTTTGAGGCTCTGTACTTACGGCCTGTGAACAGAGACTGGGGAGGAATTAGGAAGGCTTTATATCTTTGTCAAAATAGGTCTGTCTTCCAAAAAATAAAACACCCTCCAATACTATTGTTAGAATTTTTTGTAAGTCCAGAGGCATAAGAAAATGAAGTTTCTTAGCCAGAAAACACAAATGTGTGTGTGTGTGTGTGTATATATATATATATATGTGAATGAATATATATGAATATGCAAGTGTATATATATTTATGAACATTCCTTAACCAGAAGACATATGCTCATTTTCCATATGTGTGTGTCTGTATATATATATAAGATAATGATATCTAAGATGTGCAACTCCTTGAAGGGCTGAGGACACAACCCTCATTCCTTCAACAAATACTGCTCGAGCACCTGCTGTATTCCCAGCCCCGGGCTCGGTCCCTGAGGCTGCAGGTGAGCTGAACAGGCCCCCTCTGCACCCTCAGGGAGCCCGCCCTTCCTATCTGTCAGCTGTCACAGAGCCGAGGGCAGCACGGGAGTCAGGCTGGCTCAGTGCTGGACTCGGCTTGTGAATTTTCTCATCCACGGTCCTCAGAAGTGAGAACCAAAAGCACCCAGGAGAGTTTTAGTAAAATCTTGATTGAAGGAAAGAAATGGAGATCCCCTCTGATTGTGGTTTATGGCCTCACAATTCTGTTTACAAAAATCCTACCCCTTCATATAGAGTACTGCATTCAATCTTATCCATGATTAAATTTAAACCAATCTGTATCAGGAAGCAGAAACTCCTAAAAATATCATATCCAACCACAAAACTAAAGTCAAGAGAATAATATAGGAGAACAGCAATAGTAAGTGTTGTTTTCAACAAAGTACAGAGCAGCATCCCCGTTTCCAATAAAATCATGTCATTTGTAATCACTGAAGCAGCATCTATTGAACAGTTTAGCCTCATGCCTAAAATGGGCTTATATGCAACACCCCTCTTTGTCCACACACAGATTCCAAATAGTTGGTATTAACAGTATTTTGTCTTTTACTAAAAGGGGCCATCTAGAGATGACTCTAAAAGTTCATACTACTGTATGAATGCTCACAGTGACACTGACCTTTTTAAAGATGTCAACACATTGGTTATATTCCCTGCCTCGCCGTGTTTAAGTGTTCCACAGAGGGGGCTGCATGATCTTCCCTGGCTGATGGCTCCACCTACTTGGAAACAGGGCAGCAATGTCCCCTTCTCATGGCAAGCAGAGCTGCCAGGGGAAATAGAGCCACAACCCAAAGCAGCTGGTTCGAGAGCCCGCCACAAAGAAACAGTCCTCCCTCCTCAAGGCGAAGCCCTTCACTGCCTGGACCAGAGCAGAGTAGCGTCGACCAGCCCAGACGAAGGCTCAGGACCACAGGGAGCCCAGCCACATCAGAGCGAGGCTCCAGTCAAGCACAGGCAGGAAACCCAACCCGGCAAACACACAACACACTGGAAGGCACATTCTGGAACTGACACAGAGAGGAGACATCTGAATTTTCAGGTGGAGACGTACCTTCAAGGGACGAGTTTCCCAAGACAGTCCAGCCAGGAGGCAAGTCCAGGCTGGTCAGAGCCAGCGCGAGCTCCTCATCCAAGGCGGGCACAGCTTCCGCCGCCAGGGCAAACGGGGTCAGCAGGGTCTGATGGCTGCCGACTGTGAGGCGGTCAGCCTGGGTGACCAGCAGGCGGGCCAGCCTGCAGGCCATGTTGTCCACGTAGGTCACTGAGACGGAGCCCATGGTCACTGGGGAGTAACCTTCCGAGCAGAGGCACACAGACACCGTCACTGTCTCCTGAAGCCTGTGGCCTGCGTGACAAGACAGTGAACAGCTCACCCAGAGTCTGCAGGAGATCCTCTCCCAGCATCCAGAGCTTCAGCGAGCACCAGTCTCACTGGCTGCCTAAGCAGACCACACGCTCCAGGAGAGCAAGGCAGAAAGGCAAGGCGGCCAGTCATCTTTAAAGGGTGCCAAGCCTCTGAGGCCACATTAAAGCTGACTCCATCTTCCTTCAGGGACTTCTCATTTTAAACTAACCTTTCTGAGCTTGGAGCTTTTCAGCGTCTACTCTCTTATCATTACCAAACACTGTTATTCAGGCTACCTTCACCTTGTACTTCTACCCCAGCCCCTGAATTCAAGTTTGTCATTTAAAAGGACTTTGTCATTTCCTCCTGAGTCATACACTTTTTTATATATTTATTTAGGTGACCGTTTTATAAAGTAGCAACACAGAGCTCCTTTGAATGTGAGTTAGGGTGGGTGAAAACGGCTCACCAGAAACACTTATATTTGTTCACTGGTCCTTACTTCTGAGAATGGCTCTGTGCCTTCTGAGTGTTAATACCTCCGTTGTGTGTGGTCACCTCATCCTGCCATCTGTCCCTCCTCCTGACATTCCTCTTCTTTCATTTTGCCAAGGTGGGTGAACTCCTACCCGGGTGCATTTTTATGCTGCCTTTGGCAGAACTTCCAGGAATTAGTACCACCAAACCTCTGTGATTATGATAATCATAGCTGGACGGGAGTAGGGTTAACATTCAGCCACCCCTGGCCCCCAAGCAAATGGGCTAATGGTGCCAGGCAATCCTGCTCTGCCTTTTTCTCCAAAGTTTTTTCCCAAAGGCTAACTGCCAGGGCTTCGAGGAATGAGACCATCTGCAATTTACTAAGCGAGAGCTACTGCCATTTTCACATTGCCTCTTAAAAGTGGTGCAGTGGTGCAGGCAGACGCAGCCCCCACCCCCAGACTACACACTTCCAGGATATACTACAGAAATCGGTTCTACAGATTTCTGAAAGGTTACCCTGGTAAAGCTGTAACTGGGAATTTAACTTTCAGAAACAGGGACTGTCACAAGCCTGTAGGGAATCCGTTAAAATGAAAGTGTTTCTCTCACTTTGAAGTGGACCACAGTATAATCAAAAAGATTTTGACACCGAAGGAGCAGGAAGAAGGTTTACTCCTACATGCAAGTAAAGAAAAAGAGACAAGTTCGGGTATTAGGAGTGGCACTTTAGTAATTATTTTTATTCTTTCTTAAAGTCTTGATAAAAGAGAAAACCAAAGGAAGAGGGGGAAGCTAAAGGCAGCAAAGTCATAACTATAAACACCGAAGCAGAAGGCAGGGGCGGTGCCGGCACCCAAAGGGCCTCTGCCGTTCATGAGGGTTGACTTCTTTTCCTCAGAAGGGGAGAAGTCACCAGTCCACAGAGAGAAGTGCTTTAAATCGCCCTCAGTCTCGGAAACCGGACAACAGATGGATTCACAGAGCACGTGTGGCAGGGCTGAAAGGTCTTTGTGCACCTCGACAATTCTTGCTGTGTCTGTGTTGTTTGCATGTTTACTGCCCACCTTCTTTCCACATGTAACAGATTTAATACTGAGGCACTTAGAAACATATTTCCTCTAAAAATGAGAAAGAAAAATTGAAGCTTCCCCTATGATACAATTTAAGGACCTGAAAGACCCATAATTAGGGAAAATCAACCAATGAGAACAGTAGCAGCAAAACCCTCCCTTCCTGCAAGTAACGGCACCTTAATTATACCCGCAGGCCAGAGCCGGATGTCTCAGAAATGCATGACCCATGCCTGGATAAAAATACAAAACGACTCTATCTGAAAAGGGGTATTAGCTCATAACAACACATTCGCACCATATATTAATGTGCCAGGTGTCACCATGGAATTGAGGAAGACATCTTGGAAACTAGATTTCCAAAAGTGAACATTTTGGTGGTGGAAAGAGAAAGTTCTGGAACCTGAGATCCAGTAAGGAAGAGCATGCCGGGGAAGGAGCCCCAGCCACCAAAGGAAGCCAGCAGGGAAGCGGCAGACACTGGGGCTGCCAGCTGAGCACAGGAGATGAGGAAGGGAAAATGGAGACAAACTGTGCATGCCTCCACTCTGCCTGGCAGGAGGCCCTGGGACTAGAGGAGGTGACACTAAGATATAACATCTCCTCCCCTGGACTGCACCTGAAGCACCCCAACCTTGGAGCTGGGGCAACTGGCAGGATGGGCCTGCTGAGCACAAACCAAGGCTCATTCAGCTGGACGGACCCCAAACATGAGAGTACCTAGTGTGAGTGACACACACACACACACTCACACCCAGAACAGTTTCCCTTCTCTTCTCCTGGCCTCCTCCCAGCCTATATCCCTGGAATGCAGATGCTCACTGCAAATTTCCCAGTTGCACGGTAAAGAGGACTCCTCACCTGGAACGCTGGACTGGAGAACATTATCCTCGGTGCGCTCTGCAATCACGATGTGTCTCTGATGAGATCCGTTATAAATAAAGTAAAACTCGGCATCTTGAGGAAGATAGACGTTTTTGCCAAACTTTGCGTAGACCGTCGTCTGCCCCTGAAAAATGAGTAGGAGGGGGCGTCACCACACTCCCGTCCTGCTCTAAGAACCGCAGTGAGAAGGGCCCCGGGCCTAAAGCGCTGCTGCTCTTTATGTTCACTTCATGTGGTTGAGCTCAAATATCATGACGGTCTTCTTTCCAACACTGACGACAGGGAGATGCTTTCTGCCGTATTTAAGTATGAGTGCCAGAGCTGGTTTGTTCTGTTTTTAAAGTTAAAGAAATTCAGAGCATAGGGAAGATTTTTTAATTTACCACATACACTGATGTGATTCAACTTTGTCTTTTAATTCCTACGTGATCAACATCATTGCTTGTATTAATTACATCCTATATCTAAGATACCACCATACTACAAAGGTTCAAAATAATAATTTTTAGCTACGACCTTACCTGTACCAGATCACAGAAGACTGTGAGAACTTTAAATATTCACAAGCTTTGCCCAAAAAGCACACAGGGCCCCACACTTGCTGTGCCATTTCCAATTGCTATTTGTCTTCTCTGAGGGATTTCTGAGTCCTCTTTCTCAGCCAGCCCGGCCTTACACTTTCTCTTGAGAGCTGTTGGATGGCACAAAGCCCTGCTAAGTGGCCCGGTCCCAAGAAGAAGAGCTGCCCCCTGGGTCACCAAAGCACACTCTGAGGAAGGACGGACCAGCAGGGAGGCAGGCAGCAGGCCAGCACTCCCCAGTATTCTACCATCCAGAGTCTGAGCGGAGGGCTGGGGGCTGCACGCCTCAGGAGCTGCAGCAAGGGATGAGCCTGCCAGGTCCTCTGGGACCTCAGAGGATACTCCTTCCCCTCAAACACAGAAAGGCAATACAAAGAGAGCTCTCCAGGGAGAGGCTACATTCCACCCAGCCTGTGGGAGTGGCAGGGAAATGGAACCAGGAGGTGGAAAGGGTCGCCCACTTTGGAGGGCCTCCAGAGCTTCGCCCAGCCTGAAGAAGCACCTGGGCTTCTGTGTGCTTGTCCAACAAAAACAAACTGTTTTGGCAAGTTTCTCACCCTGTGATGGGGGGAAATGAACAGAGAAAAGTCTACACAGTCTCCTTAACTTCTGTTTGCCTTTGATTCATATTAGCACTGTATTCTGTAGGATATCAAGAGTTAGGCTAATCAGTATCAGAAACATCAGGGCAGAACTCCTTTTTCTAGTAATCACACGGTCACTTCACCTAAAATTGCAGAAATAAAAAGGCCATGTTTTCCTAGTGGATTGCAACCCATCACACACAAAAAACACCTTAAATCACAAATTGGTACAAAAAGAAATTGCAGGTTCTGGAAAAAATCACCAGCTCACAATTTTGAATTGTCTTCTCCCTATATGTGAGCGTGCACATTCACACTCGTAATCAATAGAAAGTAACATGCCAAGAAAAATCCACATACAGTAGCTTCTCAAAAAAAGTTCAGGAAGAGGATCTGAAAAGGAGAAACAAAGACAAATATCTGACATGACAGACAGGAAACTAAGATGAAATTCCATTTCCTAAAAAAAGGGAGAAAACAGCTTGCTTTAGTCATGTTCCTGATTGCTAAAGATACTATTATTCACAGACAGAAACTGACCTGTTTGTAATTTCTTAATAGAAAACAAATTATATAAATAGAGCAAAGTTTTTCACAGATCACAAGGATAGCTAATCTATATCTATTCCAAACAGTTATCACATTACTATTTTATTAGGCTGGGTGAACCAGGGCAACAACTTATGAAAGGGTCACACTGCAACCCTTCCCAATGCAATACAAGCCGAAACAGTACAGCCTTTTAATTCAGTGATGTCTCCCTTTCAAGACAATACCATGCTTTACATTGGCAAATATATTTTTAAAAATTACAAATAACAATCAGGTGAGAAGTAAGACATGTACATTAAAGAGAGATGCCCATAAGTCCTACCACTAAAAATAATATTCACCAATGAGAAGTCTTTTATTTGCTACCACAGAGAGATCAGAAAGATACAGTGAAAGGCATGGAGGAGGAGGGTAGTATAGAAATCAATGGAAAGACCCAATGGGAAAGGGCAGAGGGAGCTGGCAGGAGAGGAAGACCAAGAAAATATGAAAGAACAAGGACATTTTCCTTCAGAAAAGTTAGACAAAGGGAAAAAGAGATTTAGATAAAATCATATAGGAGATCAGCAGGAGAAATAAGCTTCAGAAAATTCTCTAAGGAACAAGCACAGCATAAATAATCAGCCACAAATGACAATTTCTGGCTAAGATGGGGGTTTTTCTAAACCACTGGGGCCACTGGAAATCTGCTTTTTTTAAAGGCCACTAATTCTTTTAATGGTAAAGATAAATTCCAATTTACAGAATTCTAGTATGCCTTTATTTCCCAACTGGATTCAATTGCATACTTTGTTTTAGGCAACTGAAAACTATAAACTTTCCTAAGTGTATTTGTTGGCATCAATATCAGAATCATTCTGCTCCTATGCAGAAATAATAGAGATGTGTTATCACCTTTCTGTCAACTCACTACAGGCCAAATAAAAAGGCACTTAGGTATTTCACTGGAAATTCTGGAAACAATAAGAGGCATAATAGGCAAAATTATCTCTCCAAATTAACTTACAAATTTAATGTGCTCTAGTCAAAACCCAAACTGAATTTTTCAAGAGAAACTCAACAAGCTTATTCTAACGTTCGTCTGGAAGAATGATACACATGCATAGAAACAAAAGTTTTGAGAAAGAATGTTTGAGATGTGGGGGGAAGGTCAAAATGTACTCTACCACAAAGGAAAACATACAGAACAACCATAGTAACTTAAACAGTATGCTCATGGCACAGAGACAGGCCACAAAGTGCAGAGCCCTGAAACAGATGTATGGAACTTATGTAATAAAGGTGGCATTTCAAGTCAGCGGGGAAAGAATGGGATTCTCAATAAATTATTTGGGAACAATCGCTATTCATTAGGGGCAAAAACGTGCCTCATACCACATATTTCAATTTCTAATTAATTCAATATTAACACAAAAACTCATAAGCACCATACAGTGGGAAAAAGATGGTGGAGTAGGACAACACAGCAAAAACCTCCTCCCACATACACACCAAGGAAGCAACTACAGCAAATACAATGAACCCTGAAAATGACCTGAAAACTGCAGAACAGACCACCTACACCTAGTGAAGAAAGGACCACACTGAGAAGGGTAAAGGGCAGAGCCATGATCAGCTGGAAATCTGCTTTTTTTTTAAAAGGCCACTAATTCTTTTAATGGTAAAGATTAATTCCAATTTACAAAATTCTAGTGTGCCTTCATTTCCCAACTGGATTCAGTTGCATACTTTGTTTTAGGCAACATGCCCATCCCGCATCCCAGCCTGCAAGAGGGAGGAAGAGGAACATTGGGGATGGGATTAAAACTCAGGAATCCTGTAGGATTCTGAGATCTGTTCCAGGAATAAAAGTCCATACTGCATTGGGCTATGGTGATTAACGGGGCTGGACACCAGAGAGAGTTGAAGTAC
Source organism: Smutsia gigantea (assembly GCA_032199065.1). Classification (NCBI taxonomy): domain Eukaryota; kingdom Metazoa; phylum Chordata; class Mammalia; order Pholidota; family Manidae; genus Smutsia; species Smutsia gigantea. The sequence continues at coordinate 111,814 of JAVSCE010014621.1, read as the reverse complement.
TCGGGGTGGGGGGGACCAAGGCGCCTGTCATTTGTGGAACACCAGCAAACTATGTCAGTCCTGCTGAGGCCCAGCACAGAGACGGCAGTTTGAAAGATTCACCTGTAGCAGGAAGTGTACCAGAGGGACAGGGGTTGGAGAGGGCTCTCTCTGGAGGAGAAAGGGCAGGAGCAGAACACTTTCCCAGCCCTCCCTCAGTCCAACTGGTCAGGTGCTTGCAGGAGCCAGCTCCAAAACACTCCATCTCCCTCACTGGCCACTCAGCCCCACAGCGGTGCTCCCCTGCACACCATCCACCCAGCCTGCTCCATCCACCAACAGCCACCATTGCTGATGGGTAGGCAGAGGAAGGCCCATCCATAACAAATCCTACAGAAGCACCTCATGGCAACCAAAAGGCACACAGAGGATAGCTGTGGGGCTCAGCCATTGCCGGAGACTAGCAGAAAGGCTGTCCCACCCACAGCCCATCTACAACAACTGCAGCTCAGCTGCAGAAGAGAACCAGGCACAAGTGAACAAAGCATCTTGAATTTCTGGGACCATAGGATGCCAATTTCATAAAGCCATTACTTTTAAGACCAGGAGGCACAGCTGATCTATCTAATACAAAGGAAAAAACACAGAAACCCAGATGAAATGAGGAAGCAGAGGAATATGTTCCAAAGAGAAGAACAAGATAAAACACCAGAAAAAGGGCTACATGAAATGCAGATTAGCAATCTTCTTGACAAAGAATTCAAAGGAACAGTCATAAAGATGCTCACTGAACTGGTGAAAATAATTGCTGATCTCAGCATGAAGTTCAACAAAGAGATAGAAAATATGAAAAAGAGCCACTCAGAGCTGAAGAATACAATAACTGAAATGAAAATTACAATAAAAGGAATGAATATTCCAGGTTTCTGGAAGCAGTGTAAAGAATCAGTGTAATGGAAGATAGAGAACAGCAGAGTAACCACGATGAGGAACAGAGAAAAGAGTTTCTAGAAATGAGAAGATGCTAAGAGAGCTGTGTGACTACTCCAAACAAAACAATATTTGCATAATAGGGGTCCCAAAAGGAGAAAAGAGAGATAAAGGATTAGAAAATCTCTTTGAAGAAATAACAGCTGAAAAGTTCCCCAATCTGGGGAAGGAAATAGACATCCAGATCCTGTAAGCACAGAGAGCCCTTAATAAGATGAACCCCAGGAAAACACCACCAATATATATATAGTAATTAAAATGGCAAAGATTAAAGATAGAGAGATAATTTTAAAAGCCGCAAGAGAAAGGCAGACAGTTACCTATAAGGGAAACTGCATAAGGTTACCAGCAGATTCTCAGCAAAAAGTTTACAAGCTAGAAGAGAGTAGCATGAAATAGTCAAAGTATTAAAGGGGAAGGACCTACAACCAAGAATTCTCTAACCACCAAGATTATCATTCCAAATTGAAGGAGAGATTAAGTTTACCAGGTAAATGAATGTTAAAATAATTCACCACCACTAAACTAGTCTTAAGGATAGGTTAAAAGTACTTTAGATGGAAATTCTCTTCAGTCTAAATAGTTTTCATCAATGAAAAAAACCTACAGTAAAGGTAGTAGATGAATTACATACAAAGCAAGTATGAAGTTCAAAAAAACAAAAGTAATAAAATCAACTATACACAAAATTAGTCAAGGAGTACACAAAAGATGTAGATTATGACATCTTATATACAAAGTGTGGATGGAGAGGAAGAAAATAGGAATCCTCTTAGAATGTGTTCAAAACAGCAACACAATCATAGCAGGGGATTTTAACACCCCACTTACATCAATGGATAGATCATCCAGACAGAAAATAAATAAGGAAACAGAGGCACTGAACAAAACATTAGATCAGATGGACTTAACAGATAAATACAGAACATTCCACCCCAAAAGCCGCAGGATACATTTTCTCAAGTGCACATGGAACATTCTCCAGAACAGATCACATGTAAGACCACAAAAAGAACCTTAATAAATTCAAAAAGATTGCAATTGTATCAAGCACCTTTTCAGACCACAATGAAGTAAACAAAAAAAACCCCACAAACACATGGAGGTTAAACAACTTGCCTTTAAATAATCAATGGATCAATGAACAAATCAAAGAGGAATCTACTACATGGAGACAAGTGGAAACAGAAACACAAACGTTCAAAATATGTGGGAGGCAGCAAAAGTGGTTCCAAGAGTGAAGTACATAGCCATACAGTCCTGCCTCAACAATCAAGAAAATCCCAAATAAATAATCTAACGTCACAACTATAGGAACTAGAAAAAGAACAAAGCCCAAAGTTAGTAGAAGGAGGGAAATAAAGATCAGAACAGAAATAAATAGAAGAGAATAAGAAAACAATAGAAAAAAATCAATGAAACCAAGAGCTGGTTCTTCAAGAAGATAAACAAGACAGACAAACCCACATCCAGACTCATCAAGAAAAAAAATTAACAAAATCAGAAATGAAAAAGGACAAGTTACAACCGACATCCCAAAACTCATAGAATAAGAAAATTCTGTATGAAATTATATGCCAATAAATTGGACAGCCTAGAAGAAATGGACAAACTCCTAGAAACCTACAATCTTCTAAGACTGACCAAAGGAGAAATAGAAAATCTGAACAGACTAACTACCAGTAAAAAAATTGAACTGGTAATCAAAAAACTCTCAACAAACAATAGCCCATCACCACCTGGCTTCACAGCTGAATTCTACCAAACATTTAAAGAGCTAATATCCATTCTTTTTAAAGTATTCCAAAAAACAGGAGAGGAGGGAATACCTCCAAACTCATTGTATGAGGCCACCATCACTCCAATACCAAAACCAAAGACAATACAAAAAGAAAAAGAAAATTACAGACCAATATCTCTGATGAATATAGATGCAAAAATCCTCAACAAAATATTAGCAAACCAAATTCAAAAATACAGCAAAAGTATCATCGATCATGACCAAGTGGGATTTATTCCAGGGATGCAAGGATGTGACAATATTTGTAAATCAATCAGTGTAATATACCACATTAGCAAAAGGATAAAAACCATATGATCATTTCAATAGATGCTGAAGAAGCATTTAACAAAATTAAATATCCATTCATGATTAAAACTCTCAACAGAATCGGTATAGAGGGTATGTACCTCAACATAATAAAGGCTACATATTACAAACCCACAGCTAACATCATACTCTATGGTGAAAAGCTGAAAGCTTTTCCTCTAAGATCAGGAACAAGGCAAGGATGCCCACTCTCACCACTTCTATTCAACATAATACTGGAAGTCCTAGCCACAGCAATCTGACAAAAAAAAGAGATAAAAGTCACCCAAATTTACAAGGAAGAAGTTAAACTGTCACTATTTGCAGATGACATGATACTATACAGAAAATCCTAAAGATTCCACCAAAAAACTAATAGAATAATTGGATTCAGCAAAATTACAATATACAAAATCAATACACAGAAATCTGTTGCACTCATATATTCTAACAACAAACTGGCAGAAATTGCAATCAAGAAAACAACTGCATTTACAATCACATCAAAAAGAATTAAATACCTAGGAATAAACCTAATGAAACAGGTGAAAGAACTATACTCTGAAAACTGTAAGACACTGATGAAAGAAACTGAAGACACAAACAAGTGGAAATTTATCCCATGTTCATGAATAGGAAGAATTAATATTATCAGAATGGCCATCCTGCCCAAAGCAATTAACAGATTCAATGCACCACTATCAAAATACCAACGGTATTTTTCAGTGAACTAGAACAAAGAATCCTAAAATTTATATGGAACCATAAAAGACTCTGAATAGCCAAAGTAATCTTGAGAAAGAACAAAGCTGGAGGTATCACACTCCCTGACTTTAAGCTATATGAGAACAGACCCATAGACTAATGGAAGAGAGTAGAGAGTCCAGAAATAAACCCACACACGTACAGTCAATTAATATATGATAAAGGAGCCATCAATATTTAATGGGGAAAAGACAGTCTTTTCAGTAAATGGTGTTGGGAAAACTAGACAGCTACATGCAAGAGAATGAAACTGGATTACACCCTAACACCATACACAAAAGTAAACTGAAAATGGATTAAAAACTTAAATGTAAGACATGAAACCATAAAACTCTTAGAAGAAAACATGGGCAAAAATCTCTTGAATATAAGCATGAGCAATTTTTTTTCCTGGACATGACTACCCGGGTAAGGGAAACAAAAGCAAAAATAAATAAATGTGACTACATCAGACTAAAATGCTCTGCATAGCAAAGGACACCATCAGCAAAACAAAAAGGCAGCCTACAGTATGGGAGAATACATTTTCAAATGAAAAATCTAATAAGGGGTTAACATCCAAAATATATAAAGAATTCATATGCCTCAACACCAAAAAAAAACAAATAACCTGATTTAAAAATGATCAGAGGACCTGAATGTTTTTCCAAAAAAGACATACAGATGGCCAACAGGCACATGAAAAGATGCTCCACATCACTAATCATCAGGGAAATGTAAATCAAAACCACAATGAGATGTCACCTCACACCAGTCAGAATGGCCACTATCCAAAAGATAAGAAATAACAAATGTTGATGAGTATGTAGAGAAAACCTCCTATGCAGTTGGTGGGAATGTCAACTGGTGCATCCACTGTGGAAAGCAGTATTGAGGTTTGTCAAAAAACTAAAAATAAAAATACAATATGACCCAGTAATTCCACTTAAGAATTTACCCAAAGAAACAAAATCTCTGATTTAAAAAGCTTTATGCACCCTGTGTTTATTGCCACATAATTTACAACAGGCAAGATATGAAAGCAATCAAAGTGCCCATCAATAGAAGAATGCATGAAGAAGTGGTACATATACACAATGGAATATTATTCAGCCATAAAAAAGAAATCCTTCCATTTACAACAACACATTAAACCTAGAGGGTATTATACCAAGTGAAATAAGCCAGGCAGAGAGAGACAAGTGTCATATTATTTCATTTACATATGTTTTAGATGTGGAATCTAAAAACAAAATGAATCAACAGAACAGCAATAGACTCATAGACACTGAGAAGTGATTAGTGGTTACCATGAGGGAGAGGTTGGGGTGGGAGGGTGAAATAGGGAAAGGGGATAAAGAGGCACAAAATCTTAATTATACTACAGTGACAGGGATGAAAGTACAGCATAGTAATAGTCAATAGTTCTATAACATCTTTCTATGTTGACAGTAGGGTGAGCATTTAATAATATGTATAACTGTCGAATCACTATGTTGTATACTTGAAACCAATACTGCATATAAACTATACTTCAATTAAAAAATACATCAAACAAAACTCACGAGTGCATGAAATTACAAGTCTAAAATTTTCATTAGTTAACAAAATGATAGCACTTAAAGGTATCTAAATTTCACCTATAATAACATCAACTTTTTTTCATTTTTCCATTTCCTCCCAGTCTTTGTTCAGTGCACAGCTGATTATTACATAGTTATACTCATGGCACAAATACCCACATGGTTGTGCTTTTCTCTCCTATGAAAAGCATTTTTCCATGTTAAGATCTTTGGCACCACTTCTAATTGCATTCCATCAAGTGTTTGATGTTTATAATTTATTCTGCCATCCCTCTATTTTTGTACACTGAGGGTACTTCTAACTTTTCAATATTATAAATGATACTACAAACATTTTCATGTACATTGTTTTTATGCCTTAAAATACTTTAGAATAAAACTCCAGAAATGGGTCCAAGAACATGAACTGCCACAAACTGAAAACTGCTTTCCAAAAATGTTCTATCAACTTTCATCACCACCTGTCTGTGCTGGTCAGGAGGATCATTTTCATTCCAACCTTGCCAAAATTATGATTTTTTTCTCCTAAGTTATAGATAGTAAACAGTTCCTCATTGGTTTATTTCATATTTTTTCCATTGACACTGAGATTTATTGCCCACTTTTATTAATGTATATTACTAAATGAGGCCAACATTGTTAGTGGCCTGATTAAATTTCAGTTTAAAGAATTCTAATCTTTCCCTCTCCTATTCACACTTGAATTCACTTTTGCCTTAGGCAAATCAAAATTTTCACTGTCCCAAGTGAACCAGTTGAGATGAACATCAGAAGCCTTCCTTTTCCTCTCTGAATACTGAGGGTGCACCCCGTTATCTTCTCTTGCACAAATAAAAAGCATTCAGATACTCCTGCAAAACCTCTGCAGGTCAGGTAACATGCAAAATGGGAACAGGAGTGGAGTACAAAAGTGAAGTAACTATAATCACACTAAAGAAACCTAAATATAAAACACACACACACACACACACACACACACACACACACACACAAGGTCAAGTAAATTAAACCAACATTTTTCACCATCAAGCATCCTCCTAGAGAAATTCTACTTAAAACTTGTAATTCTCAAAAACAAAGCCTTCTGGTTGAAATGCTGCAACATCTGTGGATTTCTTCTCAAAGAGCCAAAGCTATTATATTAAATATTTTTGCCACTTTAAACTACTTCATCCAACTCTCCTACACCTAAAAGTGTTTAAGAGGGTCTGAGAGACTTCCTAACAAGGAAGCCATTAGGAAGAGGGCTGCTAAAGGGGCAAGGATTGTACAGAGCTTACTGCTCAGAGAGAGGACAGGTAGACAAAATTGTCCGGGTGCACTCCGCCCAGCAGGTTGGGAGCTTTGCAATACAGACGCTCATATTTAAGGAGGAAAAAGAAATCTTCCTCCTTAGACGATCTTCAGGTGCTCCAGCTCCCTGACAGGCTACACAGCTCCAAGGACCTTGTCCACGATATACAGCCTACTGCGCCTTTCTCCCAGCCAGCCCCACCGGGCTGGCAACTGCCAAACCCTACCGTGGCATTAGGCCAGCCAGAGGGAAGCTCTGTCTGCAGCAACTACAAACGCAAAGTACAGAGGCTTATACCTGTGTGCTCGACCCACTGTTTCAGGCAGTGGAGACAGGCATAGCAGACAGGAAGCAGGAAACAGCTCTTTCCTCCCCCCAGGCACCAATACCACTTCCCTGTGACCCCCCATATTGCTTCAGGGACTGAAGTAGAGCTTTTGGACACTAGAGGGCACCATATACAAATATGAAACACAAAAGAAACCTGGTTCAGAGTAAAATTATTAATACAACTCCTGAGAAACATTTAAATGACATTGACCTCATGACTCTGCCTGAAAGGGAGTTCAAAATAAAACTCATTAACATGCTCTTGGAGGTACAGAAAGATATTCGAGAACTCAGGGATGAATTCTGGTCAGAGATCCAATTGTTGAAGAGCACAATGGACGGTATTAAAAGCAGATTGGATATGGTGGAGGAGACGATAAATGAAATAGAAACTAGAGAAGAGGAATACAAAGAAGCTGAGGCACAGAGAGAAAAAAGGATCTCTAAGAATGAAAGAATATTGAGAAAACTGTGTGAACAATCCAAATGGAACAATATTCGCATTATAGGGGTACCAGAAAAAGAAGAGACAGAAAAAGAGGTAGAAAGTTTCTTTGAGGAGGTAATTGCTGAAAACGTCCCCAATCTGGGGAAGGAGATAGTCTCTCAGGCCATGGAGATGCACAGATCTCCCAACACAAGGGACCCAAGGAAGACAACACCAAGACATATAGTAATTAAAATGACAAAGATCAAGGATAAGGAGAGACTATTAAAAGCATCCAGAGAGAGAACCAAGATCACATACAAAGGAAAGCCCATCAGGCTATCATCAGACGTCGCAACAGAAAACTTAAAGGGCAGAAGGGAATGGCATGATGTATTTAATACACTGAAGCAGAAGGGCCTTGTACCAAAAATACGTTATTCGGCAAGATTATCATTTAAATTTGAAGGAGGGATTAAACAATTTCCAGATAAGCAAAAGCTGAGAGAATTTACCTCCGACAAACCATCTCTAGAGTGTATTTTGGAGGGACTGCTATAGATGGAAGTGTTCCTAAGGTCTAATACTTGTCACCAGAGGTAATAAAACGACAGTAAAGAAAATAGAACAGCTAATAACTAAGCAAATGCAAAATTAAATTAACGATCCCCAAAGTCAGTCAAGGGATAGACAAAGAGTACAGAATATGATACCTAATATATAAAGAATGGAGGAGGATGAAAAAGGAGGAAGAAAAAAAAGAGAACCTCTGGGTTGTGTTTGTAATAGCATATTAAGTGAGTACTCTTGATAGTAAGGAAGTTAACCTTGAACCTTTGGTAAGCACAAATCTAAAGCCTGCAATGCCAGTAAGTACATACCTATCAATAATCACCCTAAATGTAAATGGACTGAATGCACCAATCAAAAGACATAGAGTCACTGAATGGATAAAAAAACAAGACCCATCTATATGCTGCTTACAAGAGACTCACTTTAAACCCAAAGTCATATACAGACTAAAAGTGAAGGGATGGAAAAAGATATTTCATGCAACTAATAGGGGGAAAAAAGCAGGAGTTGCAGTACTTGTATCAGACAAAATAGACTTCAAAACAAAGAAAGTCACAAGAGACAAAGAAGGACATTACATAATGATAAAAGGGTCAATCCAACAAGAAGATATAACCATTATAAATATCTATGCGCCCAACACAGGAGCACCTACATATGTGAATCAAATACTAACAGAATTAAAAGGGGAAATAGAATGCAATGCATGCATTCTAGGAGAATTCAACTTTCCACTCACTCTGAAGGACAGATCCACCAGACAGAATATAAGTAAGGAAACAGAGGCACTACACAACACATAAGAACTGATGGACCTAACAGACATCTACAGAACTCTACACCCAAAAGCAGCAGCATACACATTCTTCTCAAGTGCACGTGGAACATTTTCAAGAATAGATCATATACTAGGCCACAAAAAAAGCCTCAGTAAATTTAAAAAGATTGAAATTGTACCAACCAGTTTCTCAGATCACAAAGGACTGAAACTAGAAATAAATTACGCAAAGAAAATGAAAAATCCCACAAACACATGGAGGCTTAACAACATGTTCCTAAATAATCAATGGATCAATGACCAAATAAAAACATGTATCAAGCAATACATGGAGACAAATAACAACAATAAATCAACACCACAAAACCTGTGGGATGCAGCAATAGCCATGCTAAAAGGAAGGTATATTGCACTACAGGCTTACCTCAAGAAAGAAGAACAATCCGATATGAACAGTCTAAACTCACAATTAACGAAACTACAAAAGAAGAACAAATGTGGCCCAAAGTCAGAAGAAGGAGGGACATAATAAAGATTAGAGCAGAAATAAATAAAATCGAGAAGAATAAAACAATAGAATCAATGCAAGCAAGAGCTGGTTCTTTGAGAAAATAAACAAAATAGATAAACACCTAGCCAGACTTATCAAGAAAAAAAAAAGTCTACAAACAAATAGAATCAGTAATGAGAAAGGAAAAATCACTATGGACACCACAGAAATACAAAGAATTATGAGAGAATACTATGAAAAATTATATGTTAACAAACTGAATAATTTAGAAGAAATTGACAACTTTCTAGAAAAATGTAACCTTCAAAGGCTGACCCAGAAAGAAACAGAAAATCTGAACAGACTAATTACTAGCAATGAAATTGAAATGGTAGTCAAAAACCTACCTAAAAACAAAAATCCTGGACCAGATGGCTTCACCACTGAATTTTATCAGACATTTAGTGAAGACCTAATACCCATCCTCCTTAAAGTTTTCCAAAGAGTAGAAGAACAGGGAATACTTCCAATCTCATTCTATGAGGCCAGCATCACTCTAATACCAAAACCAGGCAAAAACACCACAAAAAAAGAAAATTACAGACCAATATCCCTGATGAACGCAGATGCAAAAATACTTAACAAAATATTAGGAAATCGAATTCAAAAATACATCAAAAAGATCATCCATCATGATCAAGTGGGATTCATCCCAGGGATGCAAGGATGGTACAACATTCAAAAATCCATCAACATCATCCACCACATCAGCAAAAAGAAGGACAAAAACCACATGATCATCTCCACAGATGCTGAAAAAGCATTTGACAAAATTCAACACCCATTCATTATAAAAACTCTCAACAAAATGGGTATAGAGGGCAAGTACCTCAACATTATAAAGGCCATATATGACAGACCCACAGCCAACATTATACTTAACAGTGAGAAGCTGAAAGCTTTTCCTTTAAGATTGGAAACAAGACAAGGATGGCCACTCTCCCCACTTGTATTCAACATAGTACTGGAGGTGCTAGCGATGGCAATCAGACAGCATAAAGAAATAAAAGGCACCCAGATTGGCACATAAGAAGTTAAACTGTCACTTGTTTGCAGATGACATGATATTGTACATGAAAAACCCTAAAGAATCCCCTCCAAAACTACTAGATCTAATATCTGAATTCAGCAAAGTTGCGGGATACAAAATTAATATGCAGAAATCTGTTGCATTCCTATACCCAGCAATGAACTAGCAGAGAGAGAAATCAGGAAGACAATTCCATTCACAGTTGCATCAAAAAGAATAAAATACCTAGGAATAAACCTAACCAAGGAAGTGAAAGACCTATACTCTGAAAACTACAAGACACTCATGAGAGAAATTAAAGATACCAATAAATGGAAATACATCCTGTGCTCATGGATAGGAAGAATTAATATTGTTAAAATGGCCATCCTGCCTAAAGCATTCTACAGATTCAATGCAATTCCTATCAAAATACCAACAGCATTCTTCAACAAACTAGAGAAAATCATTCTAAAATTCATATGGAACCACAAAAGACCCCGAAGAGCCAAAGCAATCCTGAGAAGGAAGAATAAAGCTGGGGGGATTATGCTCCCCAACTTCAAGCTCTACTACAAAGCTACAGTAATCAAGACAATTTGGTACTGGCACAAGAACAGACCCATAGGCCAATGGAACAGACTAGAGAGCCCTGATATAAACCCAACCATATATGGTCAATTAAGGTATGATAAAGGAGCCATGGACATACAATGGGGAAATGACTGCCTCTTCAACAGCTGATGTTGGCAAAACTGGACAGCTACATGCACAGGAATGAAACTGGATTATTGGTTAACCCCATACACAAAAGTAAACTCAAAATGGATCAAGGACCTGAATGTAAGTCATGAAACCATAAAACTCTTGGAAGACAACATAGGCAAAAATCTCCTGAATATAAGCATGAGCAACTTCTTCCTGAACGCATCTCCTCAAGCAAGGGAAACAAAAGCAAAAAAGAACTCCTGGGACTACATCAAACTAAAAAGTTTCTGTACAGCAAAGGACACCATCAACAGAACAAAAAGGCATCCTACAGTATGGGAGAATATATTTGTAAATGACGTATCCGACAAGGGGTTAACATCCAAAATATATAAAGAACTTACACGCCTCAACACCCAAAAGGCAAACAACCTGATTAAAAAATGGGCAGAGGATATGAAGAGACAGTTCTCCAAAGAAGAAATTCAGATGGCCAACAGACACATGATAAGGTGCTCCATATCACTAATCATCAGGGAAATGCAAATTAAAACCACAATGAGATATCACCTCACACCAGTAAGGATGGCCAGCATCGAAAAGACTAAGAACAACAAATGCCGGCGAGGATGCGGAGAAAGGGGAACCCTCCTACACTGCTGGTGGGAATGTAAGCTAGTTCAAACATTGTGGAAAGCAATATGGAGGTTCCTCAAAAAACTGAAAATAGAAATACCATTTGACCCGGGAATCCCACTCCTTGGAATTTACCCAAAGAATACAACTTCTCATATTCAAAAGGACATATGCACCCCTATGTTTATTGCAGCACTGTTTACAATAGTCAATATATGGAAGCAGCCTAAGTGTCCATCAGTAGATGAATGGGTAAAGGATGTGGTACATATACACAATGGAATACTATTCAGCCATAAGAAAGAAACAAATCCTACCATTTGCAACAACATGGATGGAGCTGGAGGATATTATGCTCAGTGAAATAAGCCAGGCAGAGAAAGACAAGTGCCAAATGATTTCCATCATTTGTGGAGTATAACAACGAAGCAAAACTGAAGGAACAAAATAGCAGCAGACTCAGAGACTCCAAGAAGGAACTAGGGGTTACCAAAGGGGAGGAGTGTGGGAGGATGGGTGGGAGAAGGGGATTGAGGGGTAGTATGTTTAGTACACATGGTTTGGGGGATCACAGGGAAGACAGTGTAGCACAGAGAAGGCAAGGAGTGAATCTGTGACATCTTACTGCACTGATGGACAGTGACTGCATTGGGGTATGTATGGGGACTTGATAATATGGGTAAATGTAGTAACCACATTGGTTTTTCATGTGAAACCTTCATAAGAGTGTATATCAATAATACCTTAATAGAAAAGTATTTAAGAGGGAAATGGTCATCGAGTGATGTGCACATACTAAGTGTTTTTTCATTAATCTATGCGTTTGTAGCACAAAAATGGGAACTTAATAAATGCTTTTGAATGATACTGTCACCTTTTTATATGACAGTAAGATGTTCCACTGTTTTCAAGGGATTTTACATAGCCTTTATATGGGTTGATTTTTAGGACAGAAGCGCAATTAAGGTAAATGTTAATTGAGGTGTTAACATTATAATGAAAGTTTACTAATAGATGCCATGAAACCATTGTGCTAATATAAATATAAAGCTCTAATTGTCAGTTTTAATTTGTTTCTAACATTTGAAACGTCCTCTTTACAACCAAAGTGATTATTCCACACAGAACCTTTCCTGCAGAGCAGAATGTGTTGGATGTTGTAAAGATACTTGAAAAGTTTTTCGAGTGCACCATCCCATTTATAGGTAAGTAAATAAAAGTACAGGTACTACCTACTACTAATACTAACTAGCTCAGGGTCCCTGAGCCAGATGGACAGTAATGAGTTTCTTGAGCTCTGTTTCAATCTCCCAGTTAAGTCTTCCTCCATATTCTTGAAGCACAATTCTAAAGAAAGTGCTAAAGGCACAAGGTCTTTTATTTCAAATCACTCTATCTAACTGAAGTACTTCTTTAAAACAAAGTATGAAAAAGCAAAAATTATTCCGTGTGTGTGCATTTTATATTAAATATATGCATACCTATATACATACACATAATATCTTTTATGTGTACAGTACTTCACAACTTATGTGCTTTGTTGTGTATTTTCTCATCTTATTTCCACAGTAATAAGTATTATCATGATTCTTATTTTATAAATGAGAACACAGATAATATCAGGTCCAGTGTGTGGCAGAGCCACAAATCAAATTAGACCTTCCTGTTCCAGGCCTAGTGCACTTTTCCCCCTAACATGTTACTGTACAGACAAGTGTTCAAGTATTTATGACTTGCCTACATTTTTATGTTTAACTTAACATTCTATGTACAGTTGATCCTTGAACACAGGCTTGAACTGCACAGGTTCACTTACACACACACTTTTTTCCAATAAATGTATTGGAAAAATTTTGGACATTTGTAACAGTTTGAAAATACATTTTTTCTCTAGCTTACTTTATGGTGATACAGCTTTTAATATATGGAATGTACAAAATATGGGTTAACTGTTTATGTTATCAGTTAGGCTCCCAGTCAAGAGTAAACCACTTGTTTTGGGGGACCCAAAAATTATACACACCTTTTTGTGGGGGGTGGGGAGCACCCACAACCTCAACGTTGTTCAAGGATCAACTGTACTTAGTATAAGGATTCCTACCCTGAAATCCACAGATAGACATCAGGTGAAGAAGGGAAGTCAAAGAAATGTTTCTTAATCTCCCTGAAGATACATGCAGTTTTAAAGCATGCATCAGAGCGAGAGGCTATCTTTTAATCAGAGATTCTTAGAAGGGTACAAGGAGCATATGATTCAAAAAGGTTAAGAACCACTGATTTAAGCTATGTTTAAGCATCTTTTGTAGAGCATAAAATATCAAGATTATTCAAATTTATTATGCCAAACCAAAATGAAGTCAACCAAACACAGGTGTATACAAAGTGGGTAGACCCAGGCATAAATATCAGTGTCTTTTTTTTTTCTTTAAGGTAGATAACCCAAAGTGACTTAAGACTTATAAGTCATTTCTTCAGAAACAGCCTTTGGAGTAGGAATGGCATCCATTTCCACACATAATGAAATAAGCCAACATTCCTGCTGATAACTAGAAAAGACAGAAAAATTAAAAAGTCATATTCTTAAAGGTATCAGAGAACTATGCAAACCAGGACAAAATATAAAATTCCAGAAAGAGGTAAGCTGCTCAGAAAAGTTTTGGAAGCCAGAAGACAACAGAATGATATCTTTACAGCAATAAAAGAAAATAACTGATGGCCTAAAAATTGCATACCTTTCAAAAATATTCTTAAAAATGAAGCTGAAACTCAAAAGTTTAAGACAAATACTGAGGGAATTCATTGCCAGAAGGTCAGCACTAAAAGAAATACTAAAGGGAATTATTCAAGCAGAAATAAAATGATACCAGACAGAATCAGAGAAGTACAAGAGGGGATGAGGAACAGTGGAGTAAATATAATTAACATGTAATATACAAAACAATAATGTTAAGGAATTTAAAATACTTATAAAACTACAATGTTTGACAACATAATGTAAAAAGCAGATGGAAATATCCAGCAGTTGTGTTAAAATAAAGTGTTAAAAAGTAATAGCTTATTTATGTCAAATATACATGTTTTAAGTTGAGGGTGACCACAAAAGAATAGTAAAAGAATGCATAACAAGTTAGAAACAAAACTGAAATAGAAAATTTGGTTATTCAAAAAGATAGAAATAAACAAAAAAAACATGTCAAATAGTTATGAGATATAAATCCAATTATACCAATTATATTAAATGTAAATGAACTAATCCAAATATACTATTATGATGATCAGTATGGATTTTTCAAATTTAAAAGCAAAAACACTAACAACTATATGCTGCTTACAAGAAATACACTTTAAAAATAACACAGAAAGTTTAAAAGTAAAAAGATATGCTAACTAAACGAAAGCTAGTATACCCAAAATATCAGAAAAAGTAAAGTTTAAAAGCAAAACATGCTACCAAAGAGGAGGTTTACATCATAAAGAGTCAGTTGAACAAGATGACATCATAGTATTAATCTATATGCACCTAATAACATAGCTTCAAATGACATAGGGGGAAAATAACAAATCCAAAAGGAGAAATAGATGAATCTAGAATCACAATGGCAGACTTCAACATGTCTCTCTCAATAGTTGATAGACCAGTCAAAATATTCACAAGCATATAAAAGATCTGAATTTTACAATGAACAAAATTACTTATCAAAAGAATTACTATATATACTAATACTTATTTAAATGTATATATTAATACTTATTTAAAAAGCCATCCATTATTCATACCTCTACAATAAACTCAGTTAAACATAAAGTGAGTTATGTTTTTCCTTCAAAAAAAATTTGCAACACCAACAGCTGAGAATCTCTAAGGCCTGTCTGACTCAAGGACCAAGTTCTGAAGTCTATATTGGAAGATGAAGTTCTATTAGTTACCAAAGTCACTGGTACCCTATGAAAAATTTCCCCCAACATCATCTTCTATTTCACATCTCAAACAAACTTGACATTTGCAACACAGTAAAGTCTACAATGCATCAATTTCAGATTCAGTTTGAACCCACTCAGACAGTAATCTCATTTGGTTATTATTTAACACTTGAGGTCTATGGATTTATGTCAAATCAAGTGACGTCTTAAGGCCAGTGTGGGTCAGCTGATACCACTGAATGTGCCAAACCAAAACCAAAACTACCAAGAATGCAAAGATTTGAGTCTTTGTGAATTGACCGCTCCTGGGCAAAGAACGGTGACAGCCATCTGTATTCTTCTTTCAGTGTAGACCGCATAGCTCCTGCTTTCCAGAGGAAGTCCCTCTTGTGGGGGTACAAGAGAGCAGTGCCCTTGGCCACACTCATCTGCCAGCATCTGCGCCAAAACACCCCTTTTATTCTCTACCCCTAACACACACATGCACACGCAAACGCTAATATGCCTACACGTGCAAACACACACTATTCTTAAATAAGGTCACCAAAGGTCCTGACAAGTAATGCCTGGTACCAGATAAAAGAATCAGGGAATCCTCACTAAGAGAAGGATGGCTTCAGAAATTTACAAATTACAGAACTAAAAGGAGACTTACAGCTTATTCGGATCAAAACTCTGACTTTACAGGTGGGGAAACCGAAGGACCATAACAACAGGTGACTTGCTGCAGGTCGCATCACACACACCTAAGGCCTAAGTCTTCACCTTCCATCCAGTTGTCTTCCCACTGCTCCAAGCTACTTGTTGGAAGAGCTACAACCTCTGACCCCCAGATGAACCCTACTCCTCCCCCCAAGGACTGGGATAAGCCTTGGTGGAAACAAGTCAGGATCAGAAGCAATCAACTCTCCCAAAGTTCCCCAGAACTCAAACCCACATCCATGGCCCTCCAGTCTCTGGTCTCTGTCTCCTTGGACTCTCATCACCTCTGTTGAACTACAGAGCACTCTCAGGGCCTGTTACTTTTTTCCTTCTCAAATCCTAAGAAGCACAGGTAAAAGCCAGCTCAGTCCCAGCATGGAGAACATGGAGCCACAGAAAAGAGAGAAGCAGGGCAAGGAGGAGAGGGCACCCAGACACTCAGTTCAGCCCCAGCTCCGAAAGAAGGTGTCCGAGTCAAGGAAAGAAAAAGACACATGGAGGAGCATTCAGTGGGGCTAGAAAAGGGAAAACAGCAGCAGTGGCCTGAGGAAGGATGACCAGGAACTGCCCTCTGGAAACAGCTTTGTAGAAAGTAAGGAGGGAGGCAGGATGGAGCTGAAATTTGATTTCTACAAAGACCATTTCATCTGATCAAAGTCAAGAACTGAGGGCAAAAGCAGCACTAGGGAAAGGGTCCTTCTGATACATCAGAAAGTGGAAAGGGTACCTTTTTAAACCACCCCCATCCTGGCAGGTCCTCTTTCCTATGCCACATATGCAGTGCAGGAGAATGGGAGGCTCTCTCAGAGATGGCTTTCTCATTCCCAGTCCCGCTTTAGAATTGGCGGTGGCTTTAGAAGGCAGGGGCCCATTTTTCTGGCCTCATCCATTTGTCACTTACTTAAAACTCTAAATTTTCAGGTCAACTGTTCAGGGCTGTCAGCCAGAGAGAAACAGGACCTACATACAGAGCTGCCAAGTGCTGGCTCCCCGAGAGGTACCAGTCAGCCAAAAGTCAATTCAGTCTATCCCCTCCTCCTAACTCAGCACAGAGCCCAGCAGTACAAGAACAGCACTGAAGCAACAAACTAATCCAAAAGCCTGAGCATGAAATTAATTTTGTTAAGCATAACACCTTCTGAGGCCCATCCCAAGATGGCGGAGATCCCCTTGTACTTTGTGGACTTGCAGGATGACTTAGACGATTGTTAGAAAATCAAGTCGGGAAGTGCTGTTGACTCTTCCGGAGCAAAAGACCTAATTGTCCAGCACGATACTGAAAACAAAGTGTGTCCAGTTCTGCTAGCACTCTCTGCCCCCAACGGTGATGACGAGCACAGAGCAGAAGCTGCAAATATCCGTCCATCTGGGGAGTGAGAGCCCCTCACCTGGGTGAACTGCCCCACACACTGGTGTGTGGATGATGTGAAGTGTCACATGCAGTCAGGATAATCTGCAAACTGTCTTCAGTGCTGACCAGGAGCACAGCTGAATGCCTGCTTCTCCCTCGATTCTGTGAATTGTGTGATGATAGGAAGCTCTTTCAAATTCAGAAGGTGCGCCAGGCTGCCTTCCAGTCCCTAGGCCCCTTCATTTCCACCTTTGCAAACCCCTCCAGGGCTGGCCTTTATATTTGAGAAGATGGTAACCTGAGCATCGAGCCAGTGGTTCAGGATTTGGACTCCAGTCACCTCCAGGTCACTCAGTGCAGACAGTTGTGGTGACACTTGCTCAGCCCGATGGTGGCGTGAGCAGACCGGCAGAAACCTCCTCCCAAAACTATATATATCTATGAAAAAACAGCGAATACAACTAACTATTCCTAAAAGAGAGACCAGAATACACAGGAAAGCGCACAGCGTGCAGCTACACCTGAGAGGACATGGCACCCCATGAGGTGGGTAAGATACGGAGCCATGACCCAGTGGGACCCAAGCACTCCCCCACCCCAGCGCCCCGGCGGGAAGAGAGGATTCAGAACCAGGAGGGAGTGGAAGTACACGCCACGAAATAAGCAGCCCCGGTGATCTGCACGGGGAGTGCTGACACACATCGCGTGGTGTAGCAGAGACTGGAGAGAGACACAGGGGCAGGATCTGAGCGGGAACGCGCCAGGGTGCTTGCAGCCGGGTACAAGAAAAAAAAAAAAAGAAAACCACGGGCTTTTTGCAGCGTTCCTAAAGACACAGGAGCCCAGCAGAGGAGCTGGATCGCCCCGGCACACTCAGCCCAGCAGCCTGGGAGTCCTGGGGAGTTTTGGACCCCTGAGCTGGTGACTGGGAAAGGGTGGGCAGCACTTAGACTTCCCACGAGGATCAACAGCCTCCCATTCGTTCCCACCCCGGCCAGAGCTATAAAGGGCCCTGCAGAGTGGCGCAGCCATGGCTGCAGAATAGTGGAGCAACACCGCCACCTACAGCATCCCCACAGAATCTACTCCCAGGGGGTGTTTTTTGTTTTTTTGTGTGTGTGCGTGTTTTGGGTTTTTTTGTTTTTTGTTTTTTCTTCTCATTTTTCTTTTTTTTTTAAGTCTTAAGGAGCCCAGCTGACATACACGGCAACTACCAGCGACCACTTCTATAGCCATGAAAAGACAGAGGAATATAGTCCAGACTAAGATCAACCAGACAACCCCAGAGAGGGAGCCTGAAGGGATGGAAATGCACAGTTTTCCTGAAAAAGAATTCAGAATAAAAGTCATAACCATGCTGATGGATCTACAGAGAAATGTGCAAGAGCTGAGGGAGGAAGTGAGGGAAGTGAGAAAAGACAATACAGAAATCAGACAAGCGAATGACGGGCTTAACAGCAGACTGGATGAGATGCAAGAGACTGTTAATGGAATAGAAATCAGAGAACAGGAATACAGAGAGGCCGAGGCAGAGAGAGATAAAAGGATTTCTAAGAATGAAAGAATATTAAGAGAACGGTGTGACCAATCCGAAAGAAACAGTATTCGCATTATACGAGTACCAGAAGAAGAAGAGAAAGAAAAAGGGATAGAAAGTGTCTTTGAAGAAATAATGGCTGAAAACTTTCCCACGCTGGGGAAGGAAATAGTCTCGCAGTCCACGGAAGCCCACAGATCTCCCAACACAAGGGACCCAAGGAAGACAACAACAGACACATAATAATTAAGATGGCAAAGATCAAAGATAAACACAGAGTATTAAAGGCAGCTAGAGAGAGAAAAAAGATCACCTACAAAGGAAAACCCATCAGACTATCATCAGACTTCTCAACAGAAACCTTACAGGCCAGAAGAGAATGGCATGATATATTTAACGTTATGAAACAGAAGGGCCTTGAACCAAGAATATTGTATCCAGCACGATTATCATTTAAATATGATGGATTAAACAATTTCTAGACAAACGAAAGTTGAGAGAGTTTGCCTCTCATAAACCACCACTACAGGATATCTTAAACGGACTGCTCTAGAGGGAAGCACCCCTAAGGCTAAAAAGATGTCACCAGAGAAAATAAAATCATAGCAAAGAAAGCAGACCATCCAAATACTAAATAAAGGCAAAGAATAAAACACCTAGTATATAAAGAATGGAGGAGGAAGAATAAGAAGGGAGAGAAATAAAGAAACATCAGACTGTGTTTACAATAACTTAACAAGAAAGTTAAGTTAGATTGTTAGATAGTAAAGAGGCAACCCTTGAACCTTTGGTAACCACAAATCTAAACCCAGCAATGGCAATAAGTACATATCTATCGATAATCACCCTAAATGTAAATGGACTGAATGCACCAATCAAAAGACACAGAGTAACAGAATGGATAAAAAAGCAAGACCCATCTATATGATGCTTACAAGAGACTCGCCTCAAACCCAAAGATACACACAGACTAAAAGTGAAGGGATGGAAAAAGATATTTTCTGCAAACGACAAAGAGAAAAAAGCAGGTGTGGCAGTACTTGCATGAGACAAAATAGACTTCAAAACGAAGAAAGCAGCAAGAGATAAAGAAGGACATTACTTAATGATAAAGGGGTCAGTCCAACAAGAAGATATAACCATTATAAATATATATGCACCCAACACAGGAGCGCCAGCATATGTGAAACAAATACTAACAGAATTAAAGGAGGAAATAGACAGCAATTCATTCATCTTAGAGACTTCAACACACCACTCACTCCAAAGGACAGATCAACCAGACAGAGAATAAGTTAAGACACAGAGGCACTGAACAACACACTAGAACAGATGGACTTAACAGATATCTACAGAACTGGACCCAAAAGCAGCAGGATACACATTCTTCTCAAGTGCACATGGAACATTTTCCAGAACAGACCACATACTAGGCCACAAAAAGAACCTCAGTAAATTCAAAAATATTGAAATTCTACCAACCAACTTCTCAGATCACAAAGGTATAAAACTAGAAATAAATTTTGGAAAGAAACCAAAAAGGCTCACTAATACATGGAGACTTAACAACATTCTCCTAACTAATCAATGGGTTAACGATCAAATCAAAACAGAAATCAAAGAATATATGGAGACTAATGACAACAACAACACAAAGCCACAACTTCTGTGGGACGCAGCAAAGGCAGTTCTAAGAGGAAAGTATATTGCATCCAGGCCTATTTAAAGAAGGAAGAACATTCCCAAATGAATACTCCACAGAAACAATTACTGAAATTGGAAAAAGAAGAACAAATGAGGCCCAAAGTCACCAGAAGGAGGGACATAATAAAGATCAGAGAAGAAATAAATAAAATTGAGAAGCATAAAACCATAGAAAAAAATCAATGAAACCAAGAGCTGGTTCTTTGAAAAAATAAACAAAATAGATAAACACCTAGCCAGACTCATTAAGAGAAAAAGAGAATCTACACACATAAACAGAATCAGATAGGAGAAAGGAAAAATCACGACGGACTCCACAGAAATACAAAGAATTATAAGAGAATATTATGAGAATCTATATGCTAACAAGCTGGAAAACATAGAAGAAATGGACAACTTCTTAGAAAAATACAACCTCCCAAGACTGACCAAGCAAGAAACAGAAAAACTAAACAGACCAATCACCAGCAACAAAACTGAATCAGTAATCAAAAAGCTACCCAAGAACAAAACCCCCAGACCTGATGGATTCACCTCAGAATTCTACCATATATATAGAGAAGAAATAACACCCATTCTCCTTAAAGTTTTCCAAAAAATAGAAGAGGAGGGAGTACTTCCAAACTCATTCTATGAAGCCAGCATCACTCTAATACCAAAACCGGGCAAAGACCTCACCAAAAAAGAAAATTACAGACCAATATCCCTGATGAACGTAGATGCAAAAATACTCAACAAAATATTAGCAAACCGAATTCAAAAATACATCAAGAGGATCATACACCATGATCAAATGGGATTCATCCCAGGAATGCAAGGATGATACAACATTCACAAATCCATCAACATCATCCACCACATCAACAAAAAGAAGAACAAAAACCACATGATCATCTCCATAGATGCTGAAAAAGCATTTGACAAAATTCAGCATCCATTCATGATTAAAACTCTCAACAAAATGGGTATAGAGGGCAAGTACCTCAACATCATAAAGGCCATATATGACAAACCCACAGCTAACATCATACTTAACAGCGAGACGCTGAAAGCTTTTCATCTATGATCAGGAAAAAGACAGGGATGCCCACTCTCTCCACTGTTATTCAACATAGTACTGGAGGTCCTAGCCACAGCAATCAGACAAAACAAAGACATACAAGGCATCCAGATTGGTAAAGAAGAAGTCAAATTGTCACTATTTGCACATGACATGATACTGTACATAAAAAACCCTAAAGACTCCACTCCAAAACTACTAGAACTAATATCTGAATTCAGCCTATTTGTAGGATACAAAATTAACACACAGAAATCTGTTGCTTTCGTATACACTAACGATGAACTAACAGAAAGAGAAATGAGAAAAACAGTTCCATTCACAATTGCATCAAAAAGAATAAAATACCTAGGAATAAACCTAACGAAGGAAATGAAAGACCTGTACTCTGAAAACTACAAGACACTCCTAAGAGAAATTAGAGAGGACACTAACAAATGGAAATGCATCCCATGCTCTTGGCTAGGAAGAATAAATATTGTAAAAATGGCTATACTACCCAAAGCAATCTACAAATTCAATGCAATCCCTATCAAACTACCAACAGCTTTCTTCAATGAACTGAAACAAATAATTCTAAAATTCATATGGAACCACAAAAGACCCCGAATAGCCAAAGCAATCCTGAGAAGGAGGAATAAAACAGGGGGAATTACACTCCCTGACTTCAAGCTCTATTACAAAGCCACAGTAATCAAGACAATTTGGTATTGGCACAAAACAGACCCACAGACCAGTGGAACAGAATAGAAAATCCAAACATTAACCCAAACATATACAGTCAATTAATATTTGATAAAGGAGCCTTGGATATACAATGGGGAGATGACAGCCTCTTCAGCAGCACGTGTTGGAAAAACTGGACAGCTACATGTAAGCGAATGAAACTGGACTACTGTCTAGCCCCATCCACAAAGGTAAACTCAAAATGGATCAAAGACCTGAATGTAAGTCATGAAACCATAAAACTCTTAGAAAAAAATATAGGCAAAAATCTCTTGGACATAAACATGAGCAACTTCTTTATGAACATATCTCCCCGAGCAAGTGTAACAAAAGCAAAAATGAACAAGTGGGACTATATCAAGCTGAAAAGCTTCTGTACAGCAAAGGACACCATCAGTAGAACAAAAAGACATCCTACAGTATGGGAGAATATATTCATAAATAACGTATCTGATAAGGGGTTGACATCCAAAATATATAAATAACTCACGCACCTTAACAAACAAAAAGCAAATAATCCAGTTAAGAGATGGGCAGAGGACATGAATAGACACTTCTCCAAAGAAGAAATTCAGATGGCCAAGAGGCACATGAAAAGATGCTCCACATCGCTAATCATCAGAGAAATGCAGATTAAAACCGCAATGAGATATCACCTCACACCAGTGAGGATGGCCAATATCCAAAAGAGAAACAACAACAAATCTTGGTGAGGATGTGGAGAAAAGGGAACCCTCCTACACTGCTGGTGGGAATGCAAATTAGTTCAACCATTGTGGAAAGCAGTATGGAGGTTCCTCAAAAAACTCAAAATAGAAATACCATTTGACCCAGGAATTCCAGTCCTAGGAATTTACCCTAAGAATGCAGCAGCCCAGTTTGAAAAAGACAGATGCACCCCTATGTTTACTGCAGCACTATTTACAAGAGCCAAGAAATGGAAGTAACCTAAGTGTCCATCAGTAGATGAATGGATAAAGAAGAGGTGGTACATATACACAATGGAATATTATTCAGCCATAAGAAGAAAACAAATCCTACCATTTGCAACAACATGGATGGAGCTAGAGGGTATTATGCTCAGTGAAATAAGGCAAGCCGAAAAAGACAACTATCAAATGATTTAACTCATATGTGGAGTATAAGAACAAAGAAAATAACTGAAGGAACAAAACAGCAGCAGACTCACAGAACCCAAGAACGGACGAATAGTTACTAAAGGGAAAGGGACTGGGGAAAATGGGTGGGAAGGGAGGGATAAGAGGGAAAAAGGGGCATTACGATTAGCAGATGTAATGTTGGGGGGGTCATGGGGAGGGCTGTACAACTCAGAGAAGACAAGTAGTGATTCTATAGCATCTCACTACGCTGATGGACAGTGACTGTAATGGGGTTGGTGGGGGGGACCTGATGAAGGGGGTAGTTTAATAACCATAATATTGCACATGTAATTGTAGAATAATGATACCAAAATAAATTATAAAAAAAGAATAACACCTTCCATTTCCTTAGTGCTTCACAGGGCACACGCACTGTTGTTTGCAATCCCATTGAACTCAGGATCCCCAGAGACACAGACCGGTGAGGGTCTGGCCTACAGTCCCCCAGGTAACCAGAGCCAGCCCGTGTCTCCCCTACATTGATTCATTCATTCATGTATGGTGTGTCTACTAGGTACTATGGTTAAAACGAACTCCCTGCCCTCATTATAATTCTAATGGAGAAAAAGAGACAAAAAATGATGAAGTGTCGGATATGTGAGGCATCTGTAAGCACTAGTAACAATAAGGTGGGGTAAAGGGAGCAGTTTGGGGTTGGAGAGCAGGAAGAAGCCTCTGATGAGGTGACATTCTAAGAGAGACGGGAATAAGGGAGTGAGCCATGCGTACACGGAGGCACTTCAGCTTGAGGGTCTAGCAAGTGCAAAGGCCCCAAAGCGATGTGTGCCTGCAGCGTCTGAGACGAAGCAAGGAAACTTGCTGGTCGCAGCAGCAGAGGAGAGAGATAGTAAGCAAGGTGACGGATAAGTAAAGGCTTTTGTTAAGGACTGGATGTTAACTCTGCAGTGGGAGGCCACTGTGTAGTTTGGGGTAAAAAGGTGACAAGATAGAAACTTCATTTTAAAAGGATCACTCTGGCTGCTTTGCTGACAAAAGATTGCGATGGAGCGAGGGTGAAATCAGGGAGGCCCAGTACAGGAACCCAGGCAAGAAATAACTGGGCATTTTCTGCCACATCATGGACGCCCTTGATGCGATTTTTCTCTCTGCAAGAGGTGGCCAGTACCCCAGTCTCCCAGCAGACCATGTCTTTCATTCAGGTCTACTGATGGCTGCCTGCAGCAGCTCCAGGAACCCCGTGCCACTGAGAAGATGGGAGCCACGAGGGCGGAAATGGGCACTTCCCACTGTGGGAAAGTGGGCGGTTGTTCCAGGGCCCTTGTGGAAGAGCTGGCCTGGAACCCATTACAGAGACACAGACAGATGCTGGACAGATGGACAGGGAGCGAGGGGAGAGCACCTCCATTCACCCCTCCACTGCTGTTTATCAGCATTTTACAATATCAAATGATCAAATAGTGGCTGTGTTCAGATGGTTTTTCAATTTGCATGTGAAACAGCTGAGATCATCCTCTAACCAAACCTATTTCCCTAAGGCCTGCCATGACACCCAACGGGCAAACGAGCACGCTTTATGGTCCTCACTGTGACAGGGACCTGTCACAGATCCTCAGCCATGGTCAAAGGCCCCACCGTATAGATGTTAGCAAAGTGACCTCACAAAATACAGACTTTGTTTTAATGCGTGAATACAAACACTAACATGGGAATTCAATGTGAAAACGGTAGCATTTATCAATTTCTTAACTGAGGTTGCTTAGGAACACAGAAGACAAAAATGGCCATTTAATATTTCTGTTCATTTCAATGTACCAGGCGCCATGCGAACTGACTTACTTGTTAAGGCCTTACAACCACCCTTGGAGGCAGAAACCATCACCCCCATTTTACAGATGAGGAAATTGGACCTTTGAGAGGGAAAGTGCTCTGAGCACAGTGATCTGGAGGGTCAGGGGCAGACCTAGCAGTCAAACCCAGCCCTGCTAGGTGGTCTCTGCTTCCCCTGTGACTCCCGGGGCATGCTGCCACTGTGCTAAGCACCACCTCACCTGTGGACGGGGCCTCTGCAGGAGCGGGCCCTTGCATTGGCAGACTCTGTGACGGTCCCCCTGGACCTGACTCAACAGCGTCTTAAGTTACGCATGAATGTATTTGAGTACTTAGAAGACCCATGTTGAAGGAGCATGAACATTGTGACCACTTTTTAATTATTTTATTCTCTCTTCTCTGTTCATTCAACAAATACCTGGTGTGTGCCAGGCACAGATGGTAGGAAGAGGCTAAGACCTGATCCTTACCTTCAGAGAGCACTTCATAAATGCTTAATAAATAATAAGCTAGATGCTAATATAGCAGTACTCAAAATCCATGTCGTTTTTAGTATTATTTGTTCACTGAAGAAACATTTATTGAGTACCTGATGAGTGCCAGGCACTTTCCTTCTTTTTCTTAAAGCACCACAGAGAGATTGGTGGTGCACTATGGAGACCCTCATTCTGCAAATGAAGATACTATGTCTGAAGGCTAAACTGTTTGACCAAAGTTACAATAACCTCCAGTTCCTCTCAGAGCCAGAAACAGATTGAAAGAAATAAAAGTAGAAAAGGAAAATGTGCCCTATACAGCCAATAAAAAGCTTTTACATTTTTTCAGTGAAAACCCTCTCTACTTCAAAATAATCTTCCCTTTAAATGAAGAAACAATAACTTTAAAGAACCAGAGGTATTTTTTATCCTCCAGATCTGTCCTATCAGAGTTTGGCTAGTAATATCCGTTCCTGTGTTCTTTTGCACCTGGGTGCTACCCCCATCTGTTTAGAGCATCAACAGAGCCTTCATTTTCTGGGACCACACTCTGTCTCAGGTGTGCATCTGATTTTTCCTGGAATAGGAGGTGCTATACACGCAATAGGCCATGAGGACACTGGGAAATTCACCTGTGGTATATGCTAAGTCACTACCCTGTCTGTACCTCTGTGTGACTTTTTCCAAGGACACATAATAATCTTCATTCCTCTCACACACAAATACTAGTAGCAATTTGCCTCGTAGTATATCCTACTCCTCTGCCCTTCTGAAGACCCTGAAGTGAAATGCCCAGCACTTCACACTTTCTCGCCACTCTGGCCCTACCCCTTCTGCCCATCAGATCCCATCTAGTCCGTAAGGTCAGCTCTTCCAAGCAGGCCTCCATGATACCTCTCTGAGGTCATTTCATCTCAACCTCTCCAGTAGTATTTAGCTCTTCCTGCCTTACATTCTTTCTTTTGCCTCTGCCCAGAAATATGAACCTCCATTTCACTATTTTTGTCCTTATACTTACTTGTCACATAATGAGGGCAGAAGAGCACAGTGGTGAAGTGCACAGCCCCTGGTCTGGGGTCAGTCTGATTTGTCTTAGCCTGTCCCAATCCTGCCTCTACCACTTAATTGCTATTTAGCTTTAAACAAGTGGCTTAATTTCTCTGTGCTTTCATTTCCTTGCCTCATCTGTAAAATGGGATTAACAGCAGATACTCCTTTATATTTTAGCAAGGTCAAATGAGATCATGAATGCTAGTGCCTGACATATAGTTAGAGCTCAAAAAGTGTTAGTAATTCTTTTTACTCTTCATTTGTATATGACTTTTTTTTTTTTTTTTTAGGAATAAGGCAGGGTGTTAATGTATTATTTGCTCCCAAATACCTGGCAGATTCTCTAGGTCACATTGGACCTAGACAGTATATTATGCACAGATGCAACTCAAAGTTAAATTAAAAGAACCAAAAGAATCACTTCTGTTTGTGTGTTTGCACTATGATCTTTCAAATGCTACCTTTTTCTTAATCCAAAGTAAGATATAGTTTCACACTTCACTCATCAAGTATTTATTAGGCCCTTATAACAGTACATTCCACACACTGTTCTAGGAACTCAGCAGTGAACTGGGTCAAGCCCTGCTCTCATGGTTTAGGGTCTTCTGCTGGGACGACACAATGAAACAGGAAAATAGGAGATAATGATGAGTACCACACAGGCAATCTAAAATAGAATGATGCCCAGGGAGTTGTTTTAGATTGGGCAAAGAGAACTTTCAGAGTTGGGCATGGAAGCTGAGATCAGAATCACAAAAAACTGATTTGCACTTTTTTTTTGATGAAGTTAGAGAAAGGAATGAAAATTAAATGAACAGGAAGGAAACAAAAAGGGATAGGTCAGTGAAGAAGGCAAGGCTGATGAAACAGTGAGGGCTTTGTCCCCAGGCCCAAACACAGGTCTGAAATGCAAGGAGCTGCTCCAGCCCCTGAGTGATGGGGTACGTAGAAAGGCAACCTGCCTGCCGCAATAGGGAGAGCCTGAAAGCTGGCTGGTGTGACATATAAGCTCATTTCTTGCTCATGTAAACGCCCCAGGCAGATATGCTGCCTGCATGACTCTCCTCTAAGTAGTCGTCCAGGGACCCAGGATCCTGCCACCTGCAACACTTGGATCCCAAGTTACCCACTCAGGATAACCTGAGCACGGCACCCATCTCTTCTGCTCCCCCTGGCAACAACTTGGCTACATAACTGGGACCACTTTATAACTGTGTGTCCGCGAGTAGGAAGGAATGGTTTGGTTATTGGCTCAACCTCTGCCACAGGTTCCTGCACAATGAGTGATTCCAGAGAATATCTAAGAGCTAATAGCGGCACTAAACCCCAAGTTCAGTTTAATGAAAATTGAATACACTTCATAAAAGGGGGGGAAACATGAAAGGCAAGAGTTGGTAGACCATGTTGAAAATTATGGCTAAGCAATGCCACCATACACATATGGCTATTTTCAAAAGCATATTTCCTCCCTCCCTCCCACGCACACACCTTCATCTCATCAATTTTATCCCAAACATAACATCAAAAGTTGTACTTCTGCAAGGGTCCGTAATTCAGAAAAGAGAGGAGCTGGGAGAAAACAGCTTCATCAATAAAGAATTGTTTACATAATAAAGGAAAACTGTGTTATTTTAAGTGTCATTCCTAATAAAGGATATTTCTGACCCTGTAGATTAAATTATGTTACCTACCCTGGTCTCTTGAGATCACCCAAAAGTACAACACAACTAGCGGATGCTAAAAGTTTTCCAGAGGTACATGGCTTTATAATTTACCTATCAGAGGGGTACAATATGAATTCTCAGTCCATAACTGTCCTATCCCTCCAAAAACAATTCACAGAGGAGCTTGCTGGCCACATGGGCCTCCTCATGAAGCGTGTGACAACGCGGAAACCACCAGCTCTTCTGCTGTGTCCCCATTCATTCCTTAAACCCAAATGAGCACTTGATATTATCCAAGACCCCTTCTTTCTGAAAAATTTCTTTAATAGCCAAGCAAAAGCATGCCCCCAACACTTTGGATGCTTTGCACTTTTAAAGACATCTAACTGAAGAAAACCTCAAATTACAGTAAGGCCTGAAGCTATCTCATTCCTAACAAGATACATTTGTTCTTCAATTGGTTATACCTTCCTTCCAAACTACACACCTCCAAAACCTTTATAAAGGAAAGTGCATGTAACTCCCTCTGAGTCGATATAAACATGTTCCTGATAATTACAAAAATTAAAGCAATTCCACTGAAACCAAATATGCTCATTTTGAGCATATGGTGCACAGTTGCTAAAAAGGGATTTTTCTTGTCACAGAGAACATCAAGAACTTTCTACATTTCTGGAAAAGAGATTTGAGGTGTTTTGTTTCAATGCTTTTTAAAGGCAGAGAAGGAAAAAAGTATTTCAACTGATCATTACAATACAAAGAATCCAGTTCAATGATATAAATTGTTTCCAAGACACCCAAGAGGTTGGTCTTCAACTGTTTGGTTAAATATTCAACAGTGATTAAGTAAAAAGACCAAAATATTCTAAACAGGTGCTTAATTTGGGGGATAACCTCAAGAATCAATTTCTCTTTTTCAAATTTAAAGTTTTAAACCACTGAAAGCATTAATCTTTAATGAAATTCCTCTTCGTAACAGATCCTTCTAGCCATTACAAAACCAGCAGTCCACTGGAATGTATTTTCTGGAAAAAATATTTCCACTTCCTTTATTTTACCTTGAAGGTGCCTCTTGATGCCACGTAACACTGAAATCCAGCGAGGTCAACAGGATGTCCCTACACACCTACCTAGCAGTCATGTTCTCAGCTTTCTGGTACACCTTGATAGCAGATGAGAAGCATTTTTATCCCAACCACTGCTCCATAAGAACATACATGTCTTCCTGGACCGTTTACTGTCTAAAAAACTCTGGATTAAGAACAAGTTGAGTAGATTTCATGAAATTCTATTTTACAGATTGATAAACAGAACTATAAACTATAAATTTAGCCATAAACTATAAGTAATATGTTATTTATGCTTTTAGACTTGAACCTTAGAAAAATGGATTTTATCCAGAATTATAGTAGTAATATTTTTTTTGCTATTATTAATATACAATTACAAGAGCAACATTATGATTACTAGACTCCCCCTACTATCAAGTAGTGATTTTTTTTAACCAGTTTTCATTGAGTATCACTGTACACCACTATTAGGAAATACATTTAATCCTCGCAGGGTGGGTTTTGTAATTCCCATTTTACAAATGAAGAAAGTGAGACTCAGTACAACTTAGGAGTCACGGCTGGGATTTGAATTCAGGTTTATGTATTGCTCGCTACTATTTCAAGATCAAAACAATTGTTAGTGTGTAGATGGTTCATAGGCGTTTATAGGCCTAGAAAAGACAAGCCCCCAGCTCATGAAGTCCATCTCTCTGAAACTAAAAAGAAAAATAGTCCACACAACTTGGGTGACACCACAGGCTACTTCTATAATGAGGTCACCTTACTAAGGGAAGTACCTGCCTGCATATCAGAGAGCAGTCCACCTACAACATGATCAGAGACCCAAGAAACAAGAAATTTAACATCCTCTGATCATGAACTGAAATAAAAGGGTAATGCTACAATGAAGAATACAAATTAAAGGATGGTGAGCTAAATGGCTTTTAGAAATAGAAACCCTGAAGAGTCTTTCAGCACTTACTTAGTGTTGTCCTACAGATAAGATGACCCAGCCGGCTAACGTGAATATTTCAATTTAACAGTACACACCAGAGAGAGTACTGCAAGCTCCTTGAAGCACTTTTTGCAATACAGAGCTCCTGTTCCCCAGGGGAAATGTTCTTTAAAAATAAAATCAGCACTGTTCACGGTCATCCCCATTATTAGAGCAACACATATCAACATTTACTAATCTACCAAGCCCAGTTCTAACTGCCCTTAATATATTAACTCATTTAATCCTACAACAGTCCTTTAAAGTAGATGTCCTATTATAATCCCATTGACAAATGAGGAAACTGAGGCACAGAATACTTAACTTACTGAAGGTCACACAGCTGGTTAGGAGGCTGAGCCAGGCAGTCTCTTAACCCCTCACAGCCAAGTCCTTATTAGTGTGTAGATGGTTCATACATCGGCAATCCCTATGTGCTCTTCCCTTGAGGCCAAGACATGCCTCTTGCTAGATGTCATTATGGGTCCATCCTTCCAGGTTGCAGTGATATTTACAGGGCCCTTCATAAGATCTAGGGCTTTCTTCCACTTCCTAATTCTCTACCCATATTTAGTCTCCATTTCCTTGATGGCCCCTGAAGCTACTGTAAAAATCACATCTTAAAGCTCAGCACCAGACTCTTTCTGTGTGTCTGGGGGCAAGTCCACACTCCTTTTGTCAACCACTCTACATCGAACTATTCCTTTAGAACACAAGACAAATGGTGGAAAGCGCAGCCACGGGGAAACATGATTCACAGAACACGCTTAACCCAGAGTCTCTTGGCTGCTCACTCATTGACCGATCTCATCAGGACTCCCCAATGGGAACCTTCTTTTCCTAGGCTGGAACATTTGGTACCGTGTATTGAGTGCAGGGTGCACACTAGCTCTGTGGCTGAGAATATTCTTTAGCATTCTGAACAAAAGGGGAAAATATTAACCTTTCAACTCAACTCTACAAGATAAGTTCAAAGAAGGCTTGTTGTGTTATTTTCTGCACTGTTCTATTTCTGATATTTTATCATTTAAAACCATTTTTTAAAGTTTCCAGTAATAGCTATCACACCTGACTTGAAAGAGAAATTGAATGTTCAGACTTGCAATGCTAAGCAGTTGATCCAAGATCTGTAGAGGCACCACAGAGGGAAGCCACTAATTGGGACTCATGATTCAATCAGCCACTAACCCAACTATATATATATATATATATATATTTTTTTTTTTACTACACTGGGATAAAACAAAGATACAATTGTTTTATGAGTGAGAGAAGCCTTTCCCCAAAACAAGCAGGGCTCTGTCCTGTTCTACATCTTTACTGATGGCTTCAGTGAAGGCATAGATGTCCTTATCAAACTGACATATAAGAGAAGCAAACTTGGGAGTCAGTTATTACAAATCAGGATTCAGAAAGAATGGGGCCAACACTAACAGTCAGATGAACCTTCCAACTATCAATGAAAGCATTGTACTTAAAGAAAACTTAGCAGCACAATATCAAAGAGGACCAGTAAAACACCACTGATGTGGAAAGAATCTAGAGATGGCAGATGGCAGTGACCTCAGGGCAGTCAGCAATGTGACACAGCTGCCCAGAACAAGCGAAGACCACCTGAGATGGCAGGACAATGTCCAGAACAAGGAAGCAAATGGATAGGTCCACTGTCCTCAGCACTGAGCAAAGCCTGCCAGGGTTTCCTGTTTAATTAAGGAAACAACATTTTAACTGGATGGTGAGGGCCACCAGGGTGAGATTAGGTCTCAAACCTGAATCATATAAAGAAAGGTTGTTGAAATCTGAAGTTTACTCCAGCAAATGTGGAGACATGAAAGCTGTTCTCAAACTTTTGAAGGAGTATGTGCAATAAAGAGCACAGTTTCTATACAATGTCTCAGGCGCAAAACTAAAACCAATGGAGAGAACTACCAGAGACAGATTTTAGACCACAATTAAAAATTATTTGTAATAATTCAAACTGTCCAAATATGGACTTTATAAGGTAAGGAGGTTTCTCTCCACCGTTAACATGTTTAAGAGGAGTAAATGACCATCTGTTCCTGTTGTCAAAATTCCTACACATAAGCTTCCATGATAAAAACGGTTCAAACTGGCACTGGACACAGAACTTTATCCCTTGGCTGATATTCAGAGAATCGCAAAAGCACAAAGTAGAAGTGGTCACAAAAGAACATTTCATGCACTCCCCCTAACTCTGAGCAGAGACATGGTTTAACTGCTCCACAAAAATCATTTTATTTTCCTTTTGTATGTCTCCAAGAGATTTTTCCATCTCTGTAATATCCCACAAGCCTGGCGTCTCAGGAAGTTCTTCCTGATATCTAACCTGAATGTCCCCTGCTCCAATCATACCAGTTCACAGGGATACCAAAATGGGCTCTGTAATGACCATCACAGGAGAATATTTGACCTAAGAATATAAAAATTAGTAAAAAAGGATATTGGCAAGGAAAAACACAGCAATCAAATTTTAAATATTTTCAATATCTAAATGCCAAATGTCATTCAGAACAGTTCTAAAAACCATTACAAGACTAGTTTACGTGCTTTCATTTCTGAGGGCAAACACTGATTCCTTTTGTATAAGGGCTCTGCTATTTCTTTCAGACCCAGCTTTCTATCTCTATGCAGAAAAAAGCAAGGCTGAAACTTAATGTGTTCAAATTAAAATCACTCAAAACGGAGACAAACTACAACTGGGCAGCAGGAATATAGAATGGCTTTAAAAGTCTAGTGACAACATTAAGTAGTTAAAAATGCCTAGTTCACTTAAAAGGTACCAAAATACAAATTAAATAAAACATTTTCTCTCATTTCTTTAGGAACTAGGTAAATGCCCGAATACAAAGCCACCTTGAAACACTGCTGAGCCTAGCATTCTGGCTGGCCTTAGTCTCAGCAACTCATACTGTGCTTAGCAAATTGATCACATACTGTGTTGATGTACTGCACCAAACTAATTTGCCCACTAGTGAACCCACTAAATTTCCACTAAAATGCCTTACTTCCCAATTAACTGGAAGACATATTCCACATTCTTTTTAAATGCCTCACAAAAGTAAAAGCTAAGCTCTAAACCAACTCTTTCAAAATAAATTATTTTTTTGTTACTGCTATACCTAGTTTTGAGAGACTATGTCCATCAGAATATGGACAAAAACTAGTAACAACAGACCTTTGACTTTTGTCCACAGGTTAGCTAACTATATCTAGTGGGCAGGGATTTCAGAACCCAGAAGCTCCAAAGGGCTTACTTTTCATTCTTGAGATAAAACCAGGGGCTCCTGTGTTCTGGAATAACAGTGAGTTTTTCACTCCATCAAGAAGTGCACTGGACACATGCACACTTTGTCCCTTGATTTAAACTTTGAAGGATTTGGACTTTGCAACTAAGCTCAGTCTCATAGGGGAATAACTCACATTGACCAAATCAATCACCTTGATTCTAGATTAACAGTTGATTCTAAGAGGCATTTTATTTGTAATGATTTCCTAATTAAGAAAATATGTATCTTAAAGTTGAGGCCTGGCAGAAGAAAGGATTGATGCTTAAGAAAGGGCTGTCACACATCCAAAATGGAAGCCACGTCTTTAAATTCTTCTCAGATCCCTTTTCAACTCTCCATTACCCAGCCAAATGTTGTTAGCCTATCCATCAGAGAACCAGGAAAATACACCTGAAGTGCCTACAGCTTTGCAAGCCACACATGTGAATGGACATATTTCTTCCCCTTCCCTGCCCCCAGGAACATCCCCAGTTTTCCCAAATCAACAGAAATAGCAGACTCGCTGACGATCTCAACAGAGACCTCACTTGAATCAGCAATGCAGGTAGCATATAAAAAATAAAACATCTTTAGTTATTAGCTGGTTATTTAATATATGATAGTCTCTAACTTCAATTTTGCTTAAGAAAAATAGTGCAAATTCTTTTGTGAAAGTAAAGAATAATATTCTTACAGTCACCATTTAAAGCATTGTTAACAGTTTTCTCAAGGGAAAAATTAAGTGGAGCAGACCAAAATTCCTTTCAGACTCACAAGCATCAAACCTAAAGGGCATATCCACACAGAGGTAATCGGCCATATTGGTTCTAACTGTTCCCAAATGAATTCACACAACGTAGGACTGTGCAAATATGACTAGTCATGCGCAGCTACAATCAAGGCAGGCTAACTTCTTCTGCACCAAAATATCTACGATATTAGTCTGCCATGATTTACACTTCTATCATCCAAGTTACTTCTTGGATACTATGAAGTCATAAAAATTATGAAAAATCATGCTTAATGACACAGAGATATTTGTAAAATGAAAAATAGGTCACAAAACAGGTGCACATCAACCATTCTTATTCAGGTAAATACACACATACCCAGATGAAAATGAAATATGTATACTGGATTAGGGTTTTATTTCTTTCACCTTCTTGGAAATTTTCCATATTTTTCAAGATTGCTACAGTATGCATCACTTTTATAAGAAGAAGAAAAGTAGAGAGGAGGAATTAAAGATAGCAGCATGAGAGGTGAGACAGAGGCTTCCTCCTAAAACCACATATAATTTGAAAATATAATTAATACAACTAATCCTGAAAGAGCAACGAAAAGAGGACTGCGCCAAACTGCAGGCACCTAGAGAAAAAAATAAACCTCATGGAACAGGGTAACGAACCAAAGTCATGGCCCAGTAGGACCCAAGCCCTTCCCCCACCCGTTCATCAGAGGGGAGGAAGAGAAACTGAGCAGGGAGGGAGTGGAAGCCTGGGACTGCTGAACACCTAACTCTGGAGATCTGATCTGGGAGTACAAACCTACATTTCATGGTGCTTGTATGATACTCTCATGATTAGGGGTTTGGAAAGCTAAGACAGGTAGAATTCCTGGAGAGACTGAGAATCCAGCTGCTTCTGGAAAGCAGGGATCCATATGCAGCTGCTCTCGGACAAAACAAAGGCACGCAGTCTGAGACACTTCCGAACAGCAAGAGGCCTGCCAAGGGGTAAGGATTGCACAGAGCTTACTGCTCAGGAGAAAAGACAGGTAGACAAAATACTCTGGATACACTCTGCCCAGCAGGTTGGAAGCTTTCACAATCTTCAGGCACTCCAGCTCCCTGGCTGGCTATAGAGCTCCAAGGAACCCCTCCGTGATACGCAGCCTACTGTGCCTTTCTCCTGGACAGCCCCACCTGGCTCGCAAACTGGTAAACCCTACCCTGGCGTTAGGCCACCCAGAAGGAAGACCTGTCTGTAGCAACTACAAACACAAAGCATAGAGGTTTATACCTGTGTGCTCAGCCCACTGGTTAATGCAGTGGAGACAGGCATAGCAGACAGGAAGCAGGTAACAGCTTTTCCTCCCACCCAGGCACCAATACCACTCGCCTGAGACCCCCAACATTGCGTCAGGGGCTGAGCAGCTCCAGAGAATAGAGCTTCTGGGTACTAGAGGGCACCATATACAAATATGAAACACCAAAAGAACCTGATTCAAAGTAAAATTATGAATACAACTCCTGAGAAAGACTTAAATGATAAGAACCTCATGAATCTTCCTGAAAAGGGTTTCAATATAAAAATCATTAACATACTCATGGAGGTACAGAAAACTATTCAAGAACTCAGGAATGAATTTCAGTCAGAGATCCAATCATTGAAAAGCACAATGGAGGGCATTAAAAGATTAGATATGGTGGAGGAGAAGATAAATGAAATAGAAACTAGAGAAGAAGAATACAAAGAAGCTGAAGCACAGAGAGAAAAAAGGATCTCTAAGAAAGAAAGAATATTGAGAGAAATGTGTGACCAATCCAAATGGAGCAATATTCTCATTATAGGGGTATCAGAAGAAGAAGAGAGAGAAAAAGGGATAGAAAGTGTCTTTGAGGAGGTAATTGCTGAAAATTTCCCCAATCTGGGGAAGGAGATAGTCTCTCAGGCCATGGAGGTGCACAGATCTCCTAACACAAGGGACCCAAGGAAAACAACACCAAGACATGTAGTAATTAAAATGGCAAAAATCAAGGATAAGTACAGACTATTAAAAGCAGCCAGACAGAGAAATAAGATCACATACAAAGGAAAGCCCATCAGGCTATCATCAGACTTCTCAAAAGAAACCTTACAGGCCAAAAGAGAGTGGCAGGATGTATTCAATGCAATGAAGCAGAATGGCCATGAACCAAGAATACATTATCCGGTAAGGTTATCATTTAAATTTGAAGGAGGGATTAAATAATTTCCAGATAAGCAAAAGCTGAGAGAATTTACCTCCCACAAACCATCTCTACACTGTAATTCAGAGGGACTGCTAGAGATGGAAGTGTTCCTAAGATTTAATAGCTGTCACCAGAGGTAAGAAAACCACAGTAAAGAAAGTAGAACAGCTAATTACTAAACAAATGCAAAATTAAATTAACTATCCCCAAAGTCACTCAAGGGATAGGCAAAGAGTACAGAATATGACACCTTATATATAAAGAATGGAGGAGGAAAAAAAATAACCTTTAGAGTGTGTTTGTAATAGCATATTAAGGGAGTTAAGGTAGACTCGTAGACAGTAAGAAAGTTAACCTTGAACCTTTGGTAACCATGAATCTAAAGCTTGCAATGGCAATAAGTACATACCTATCCATAATCACCCTAAATGTGAATGGACTAAATGCACCAATCAAAACACGTAGTCACTGAATGGATAAGAAAACAAGACCCATCTATATGCAGCCTACAAGAGACTTCACTTAAAACCCAAAGACATACACAGACTAAAAGTGAAGGGTTGGAAAAGACATTTCATGCAACTAATAGGGGGAAAAAAGCAGGAGTTGCAGTACTTGAATCAGACAAAATAGACTTCAAAACAAAGAAAGTCAAAAGAGACAAAGAAGGACATTACATAATGATAAAAGGGTCAATCCAACAAGAAGATATAACCCTTATAAATATCTATGTGCCCAACACAGGAGCACCTACATATGTGAAACAAATACTAACAGAATTAAAAGGGGAAATAGAATGCTATGCATTCATTCTAGGAGACTGTAACACTCCACTGACTCTGAAGCACAGATCAACCAGACAGAAAATAAATAAGGAGACAGAGGGACTGAACAACACATCAGAACAGATGGACCTAACAGACATCTACAGAACTCTACACCCAAAAGCAGCAGAATACACATTCTTCTGAAGTGCACATGGAACATTTTCAAGAATAGATCATATACTAGGCCACAAAAAGAGCCTTGGTAAATTCAAAAAAGATTGAAATTGTACCAACCAGTTTCTCAAACCACAAAGGTTTGAAACTAGAAATAAATTACTCAAAGAAAATTAAAAATGCCATGAATACATGGAGGCTTAATAACTTGCACCTAAATAACCAATGGATCAATGACCAAATAAAAACAGACTTCAATCAATATATGGAGACAAATGACAACAATAAATCAATACCACAAAATCTGTGGGACCCAGTGAAGGCCATGCTAAGAGGAAAGTATATTGCAATACAGGCCTACCTCAGGAAAGAAGAACAATCCCATATGAACAGTCTAAACACAAAATTAATAAAACTGGAAAAAGAAGAAAAAATGAGGCCCAAAGTCAGTAGAACGAGGGACATAATAAAGATCAGAGAAGAAATAAATAAAATTGAGAAGAATAAAACAAGAGAAAAAAATCAATGAAACCAAGAGGTGGTTCTTTGAAAAAATAAACAAAATAGATAAACCCCTAGCCAGACTCATTAAGAGAAAAAGAGAATCTATACAAACAGAATCAGAAATGAGAAAGGAAATATCATGACGGACCCCACAGAAATACAAAGTATTATAAGAGAATACAATGAAAATCTATATGCTAACAAGCTGAAAAACCTAGAAGAAATGGAAAACTTCTTAG
This sequence comes from Smutsia gigantea, assembly GCA_032199065.1. Classification (NCBI taxonomy): domain Eukaryota; kingdom Metazoa; phylum Chordata; class Mammalia; order Pholidota; family Manidae; genus Smutsia; species Smutsia gigantea. The sequence goes on along the minus strand of JAVSCE010014621.1, from coordinate 73,015 downwards.
AAAAATACAACCTTCCAAGACTGACCAAGCAAGAAACAGAAAAACTAAACAGACCAATCACCAGCAACAAAACTGAATCAGTAATCAAAAAACTACCCAAGAACAAAACCCCCAGACCAGATGGATTCACCTCTGAATTCTACCAGACATATAGAGAAGAAATAACACCCATTCTCCTTAAAGTTTTCCAAAAAATAGAAGAGGAGGGAATACTTCCAAACTCATTCTATGAAGCCAGCATCACTCTAATACCAAAACCGGGCAAAGACCTCACCAAAAAAGAAAATTACAGACCAATATCCCTGATGAACGCAGATGCAAAAATACTCAACAAAACATTAGCAAATCGAATTCAAAAATACATCAAGAGGATCATACACCATGATCAAGTGGGATTCATCCCAGAGATGTAAGGATGGTACAACATTCGAAAATCCATCAACGTCATCGACCACATCAACAAAAAGAACAAAAACCACATGATCATCTCCATAGATGCTGAAAAAGCATTTGAAAAAATTCAGCATCCATTCATGATTAAAACTCTCAACAAAATGGGTATGGAGGGCAAGTACCTCAACATCATAAAGGCCATATATGACAAACCCACAGTTAAACTCATACTTAAAGGCAAGAAGCTGAAAGCTTTTCATCTAAGATCGGAAAGAAGACAGGGATGCCCACTCTCTCCACTGTTATTCAAAATAGTACTGGAGGTCCTAGCCACAGCAATCAGACAAAACAAAGACATACAAGGCATCCAGATTGGTAAAGAAGTCAAATTGTCACTATTTGAAGATGACATGATACTGTACATAAAAAACCCTAAAGACTCCACTCCAAAACTACTAGATCTAATATCTGAATTCAGCTAAGTTGCAGGATACAAAATTAACACACAGAAATCTATTGCTTTCCTATATACTAACGACGAGCTAACAAAGAGAAATCAGGAAAACAATTCCATTCACAATTGCATCAAAAAGAATAAAATACCTAGGAATAAACCTAATGAAGAAAGTGAAAGACCTGTACTCTGAAAACTACAAGACACTCCTAAGAGAAATTAAAGAGGACACTAACAAATGGAAATGCATCCCATGCTCTTGGCTAGGAAGAATAGTGTCAAAATGGCTATACTACCTAAAGCACTCTACAGATTCAATGCAATCCCTATCAAAATACCAACTGCTTTCTTCAATGAACTGGAACACATAGTTCTAAAATTCATATTGAACCACAAAAGACCGAGAATAGCCACAGCAATCCTGAAAAGGAAGAATAAAACAGGGGGAATTATGCTCCCAGACTTTAAGCTCTACTACAAAGCTACAGTAATCAAGACAATTTGGTATTGGCACAAGAACAGACCCACAGACCAGTGGAACAGAAGAGAAAATCCAAACATTAACCCAAATGTATACAGTCAATTAATATATGACAAAGGAACCTTGGATATACAATGGGAGATGACAGCCTCTTCAGCAGCTGGTGTTGGAAAAACTGGACAGCTACACGCAAGAGAATGAAACTGGACTACTATCTAACCCCATACACAAAAGTAAACTCAAAATGGATCAAAGACCTGAATGTAAGTCATGAAACCATAAAACTCTTAGAAAAAAACATAGGCAAAAATCTCTTGGACATAAACATGAGCAACTTCTTCATGAACATATCTCCCCGGGCAAGGGAAACAAAAGCAAAAATGAACAAGTGGGACTATATCAAGCTGAAAAGCTTCTGTACAGCAAAGGACACCATCAATAGAACAAAAAGACATCCTACACTATGGGAGAATATATTCATAAATGACATATCCGATAAGGGGTTGACATCCAAAATATATAAAGAACTCACACACCTCAACAAACAAAAAGCAAATCACCCAATTAAGAAATGGGCATAGGATATGAATAGACACTTCTCCAAATTCATATGGCCAACAGGCACATGAAAAGATGCTCCACATTGCTAATCATCAGAGAAATGCAAATTAAAACCACAATGAGATATCACCTCACACCAGTGAGGATGGCCAACATCCAAAACACAAACAACAACAAATGTTGGTGAGGATGTTGAGAAAGGGGAACCCTCCTACACTGCTGGTGGGAATGCAAATTAGTTCAACCATTGTGGAAAGCAGAATGGAGGTTCCTCAAAAAACTCAAAATAGAAATACCATTTGACCCAGGAATCCCACTCCTAGGAATTTACCCTAAGAATGCAGCAGCGCAGTTTGAAAAAGACAGATGCTCCCCCATGTTTTTCGCAGGACTATTTACAATAGCCAAGATATGGAAGCAGCCTAAGTGTCCATCAGTAGATGAATGGATAAAGAAGAGGTGGTACATATACACAATGGAATACTATTCAGCCATAAGAAAGAAACAAATCCTACCATTTGCAACAACATGGATGGAGCTGGAGGATATTATGCACAGTGAAATAAGCCAGGCCGAGAAAGACAAGTGCCAAATGATTTCCCTCATTTGTGGAGTATAACAACGAAGCAATACTGAAGGAACAAAATAGCAGCAGACTCAGAGACTCCAAGAAGGGACTAGTGGTTACCATAGGGGAGGGGTGTGGAGGGCAGGTGGGGAGGGAGGGTGAAGGGGATTGAGGGCTAGTATGTTTAGTACACATGGTGTGGGGGGATCATGGGGAAAACAGTGTAGCACAGAGAAGGCAAATAGTCTGTGGCATCTTACTACACTGATGGACAGTGACTGCAGTGGGGTATGGGTGGGGACTTGATAATATGGGTAAATGTAGTAAACACATTGTTTTTTCATGTGAAGCCTTCATAAGAGTATATTTCAATAATACTTAATAAAAAGTTAAAAAATAGAAGAAGAAAAGTAAAACTACAAGTTTAACAGTTACCCTTTGGTAAACTCACCATATCACCCAGCAATCCCACTCCTAAGTATTTATCTAGGTATTGTGTGGGTACAAATGATTATAGCAGCTCTATTCATAATCACTGAGAATTGGGAACATTTCAAATATCCTTCAGTGGATGAACGGATGAACTGCAGTATCTCCACACAAGCGAATACTACCCAGTTATATAAAGGAACAAACGACTGAGACATGCAACTCATGGATGAATCTCAGCTGCATTATGCTGATGGGTGAAAGCCAGACAAACAGCTGCAGGAGATATGATTCCACGTGTACCACATTCTGCCAAAGGGAACTACAGGGAAGAGAGAAGAGTAGTCGTTGCCAGAGATTAAGGTTAGGGAGTTACTGGCGACAACGGGGCAGCACAGGGAATTTGGGGGTGATGGAAAGGGTCTATAGCTGAAGTGTGGTACTGGTTACAGGAGTGTACGCACTTGTCAAAACTCAAAACTGTATGTTAAGAAGGGTGAATTTTACTACTGAACACACGATGCCTACTAAACGTGCCTTAAACAGCACCCTTTGGAACTGAAAATCTATTTGCATTCAGGTTACATTATTTTCTGTGCAATTCTTTCTCCAAAATTCATCTACACTTCCTCTAAGAAGAAAAAAAAGGTGATTTTTTTTTTAAATCACTAGTAGGCATGGAATTCTGAAGGAATACGACACAGGGCTGAGAATTTTTAGTAAGGGTGAGTGGATTAAAGAAAGTTCAGGACACTTTGGCCTGCCTGTGATGTCTCCCCAGACTGTGGGGTATAATAACCAAGGGATTCCAGAGCTGGAGAGAAGGTATCTAAAAGGAGCAGGCACAAAAGGTACCCCCTTCCAGCCTAAAACCTTCAGTAAGGCAGCCGAATGCATATTCCAAAATCCACATCAGAGAAACAAGCTTTGGTCACCAGCTGAGCCCTTCTAACATCCCCCCCGCACATGCCAGATCCATTTCTAGACGGATTAATGCAGGTCTAAGCAGCCGCCAGGCCCATCCGGATTGCTCAATTCAGGGCTTAAAATGGCCTCCGCACCTCTGTGATATTAGGAAAGCACTTCTAAGAGGTGTTGGAGGAGATTTAGAATGGCTTATCCTCCTAAACGGATTTAGGAACAAGGAACTTTCTCTTGAGCGTTATGTGAAAACTGGGTTTTTGTTTTGGTCTTTTTTTTCTTTATTCCATTTAGAAGAACATACAAATAAGCCTTCACTGATCCTTGTGAGCTTAAAAGGGTGTCATTTGAAAAAAAAAAACAGGTGTCATTTGAGCAGAGATGTGAAAACTGGTTTTTATAAAGTATAAAGTTGTTTTTCCTAAGAAATATTCTTTTTCTCCAAATGGAGAATAACAACCATTTCCCTTGTCTGTGGAGATGGGAGGAAAGAGGCCTAGGGCAGGTACAGGAGTAATTCCTGGGCAACAATTAATCTATTTCCTAGAAACTGAAAATAATATAAAACTTAAATTAGAATGTGGACTGAAATATATCTTTACGATATACATGAAAGAGTGACTAGCAAACTAATGTTCTTGAAAGAGAATGCTTTGGCTAATTTAGAGATCAAATTATTTTTAAGGCCTTAAAAGGACTGTCTACATTCTTATCTGTTTGTTAAAACAGATCACCAAAGAATAGCTACTCTAAAACTTGGTTAGTCTTGTTTCTTTATACACACACACACACACACACACATTCACCTTTGTCTTCATTGCCTTAAATTCTGAATTAATAAGGATTTATCATAAAATAGACAACTGTGTCTTTCGCATCAGGGCTTCTCTAGAAGCCGAACTCATCAGGAACAGCACTGTGGGGTTTAAATCCGTAGCCAAGTGTCCGAAATAAACAGAAGCAAAAAAGTTCACACTTACTATTCTTGAGTCCTACTCAAAGCAAAATGGGTCTTCTTAAAAGACAAAGTATTATGTATTTTGAAATATGTCTGGTGAGATAATAGACAAAATGGTAACATGGAAACTTGGGCTACAGAGCTGGGCCATTCTCTTCTACTAATCCACCCCACAAATGCCTATGCCTTCTTCCACTCTGACAGTCCCAGGATATCCGTTAAATAGCTGTGCCACTCTGGACACATCATTTACCATCTCTTTGCGCCTTAGTGCGGGGAAACCATATTTAGCACACTGGGTAAGTCATGGGAATTAGATAAAAGGTTTACAAAACAGCCAGCATGGTATGCAGTGGAGCTTCAAGAATATTCTCTCTTTCCTTCTCTCCCTTTCTTCTGAAAATCTTTCATTAACATTAATAATGAATCTTTTTGCTTAGTCTACTAAACAGTTTAGAAAGGAGGCAAGCTTTTCTGTAAGTCCACATATATCAGATATCTTTATGTGTTTATTTTTTCAACTAACAGTGAGTAACAGCATAAAACCTGTCACTGACAGGCTCCCAGGTATAATCATTAGACACCGATGGTGTGCTTAGCTCTGCAAAGAATTTTCCAGGTTAGGGTGGGGTCAGCACTGGGCACATGACAGTGGCTACACCCTGTATACCAAGGACATCTCAGAAAAGGGAATAGAGATGGAGCATGATTCCTCAATAGTTACCATGCGAAGAGCCCAGGACTGACACCTACCAGATGCATGGCAAAAAACAAAAATGAAAAAACCCACGCCATCAGTAAATAAATAAAACCTTTAAGGAGGGCCATTCTAGGACAAAAGCAGGTACCTTGATAAGCAAAATCCAAGCTCATTTTGAACACAGGCCCCCACAGCACTCACTCAGCAGCAGCTTCTGGAGGGAGATACGCCAAGTGATTGACTGGTAAACCAAACCACAGGTTCTGTGAACATTTTAGATTTTTTCCTCTCTGCATACTAAACAGAATCTAAGTCATGTTTTTACTTTACTTCAAGCATTTCATTAACTAGTCTTCTCTTTTCCACAGGATGGGTTGTTGTCAGCAGTGACTGAAGACGACAATTCGAGTATGCCCGGAAGTAGGAGTTCATGCTGTAGACAGTCTCCGAGGGCACCAAGGCAAGGGAGTCCACCCCACCTTCCTACTCCAGAGCCCCCCGCACCCATGGAAAACAGCCACTCTCGCTTCTCTTACTCTTCACAGCCAAAGGGAAAAACAGCAAAACAGGAAAGAAAAGTCCACATTCAAGAGTTTCCTGCTCTCCAGGTTCTCAAAACAAAGACCTTAGTAAGAATATAAGTAATGAAAATGCTCTAATCTTTATTTTAATTAAAGTATTATTGATATACACTCTTATGAAGGTTTCACATGAAAAAGCAATGTGGTTACTACATTTACCCATATTATCAATTCTCCACCCATACCCCACTGCAGTCACTGTCCATCAGTGCAGTAAGATGCCACAGATGCACTGTTTGCCTTCTCTGTGCTACACTGTCTTCCCCGTGCCCCCTCACACCATGTGTACTAAACATAATACCCCTCAATCCCTTTCTCCCTCCCTCCCAACCCGCCCTCCCACACCTCTCCCCTTTGGTAACCACTAGTCCCTTCTTGGAGTCTGTGAGTCTGTTGCTGTTTTGTTCCTTCAGTTTTACTTCATTGTTATACCCCACAAATGAGGGAAATCATTTGGCACTTGTCTTTCTCTGCCTGGCTTATTTCACTGAGCATAATAACCTCCAGCTCCATCCATGTTGTTGCAAATGGTAGGATTTGTTTCTTTCTTATGGCTGAATAGTATTTCATTGTGTATATGTACCACCTCTTCTTTATCCATTCATCTACTGATGGACACTTAGGCTGCTTCCATATCTTGGCTACTGTAAATAGTGTTGCAATAAACACAGGGGTGCATATGTTTTTTTGAATCTGAGAAGTTGTATTCTTTGGGTAAATTCCAAGGAGTGGGATTCCCGGGTCAAATGGTATTTCATTTTCAGTTTTTTGAGGAACCTCCATACTGCTTTCCACAATGGTTGAACTAGCTTACATTCCCACCAGCAGTGTAGGAGGGTTCCCCTTTCTCTGCATCCTCACCAGCATTTGTTGTTCTTAGTCTTTTTGATACTGGCCATCCTACCTGGTGTGATGTGATATCTCATTGTGGTTTTTATTCTAATCTTTATTTTAAACTGGTGATTAATGTAATGAGTTTGAAACTTCTGTTCATGAGGAAACTGGAGAATCAGGGTAATTTACATAAAACTGCTAGAGTTGGTTTTAAGTAACAGGCATGGGCCTTTCAAATTCCCCCTTTAGGTTCTTCAAATCCTAAGGTGGTCAGCAAAATGACTAAGTGTATGTTTGTTTAATTTTGTCATAGCTAGCATTTTAATTTTCTTGGGCATCTACTTTGAAATGTATGTATTTAAGAAGAAATGCCATTTTAAGAAGCAGTTGGTCAGTAGGAAGAGCCAGGAGTAAGGTTGGAAAACCTGGATGAGGGCCTTAGTCCAGCCTATGACCCTGGTTCACACCCTCCTCTGAGTCTCAGAGTACATTTCTCTTCAAACTCTGTGTATTTGCTCCCACCTTGTTGGGGTATACCCTCCCCACCCATCGTTCCCCCTCCTCTTGCATCTCTACCTCTCATTTGCAACTGGCATCTTAGTAAGATCGTCAACATGTTCGAGTCCTATGCCATTTTAGAGTCAAATTCTTCCCTTGTTGTATCTTCTCACCCCTTCCCATCAGTGAAGTTCCACCATCCCTGCCTCCCTTTCTAACCTGCTGAGATCCATCTGACTTCCCACCGCACCTCTAAAACTCAACACAACTACTACTGACATCTTAATGGCCAAATGCAATCTCACCTACCTCTTTGATCATTTTGACCACTCGCTTTGTGAGATTCTTCCCTCCCTTGCCTTGCAATGCACCACTTTCTCCTGCTCCATCCTCCGAATGCCTCTCAGTTTTCCAAGGCTCTAGCATTCATTCACTGACTCATTCATTCAAAAAGAAAAACATTCTGCCTCTGGGGCCCACTTGTCATGCCTACTCATGGGGACATTTCCTCTTCTCATCTGTAAAATACAATGATTATTAAATGATCTCTAATCAAAAGTGACACAGTTGAAAAACGTATTTTTATTATCTTCAATATTCATGCCTAGTTTCCTTAAGGTAACTGCCACATTCAAAATACCTTAACGCACATTAACTCTTACGTCTTTTACAATAATATATTTTTAGTTTAATCATTTACCTCTGAGGCAAATGATCCAACCTGCAGGATTACTATTAGAGCCTGTACCCGGGCACTCCCTCCTCAGCCCCTCTTCCTTGCTGCACAGTGAGCTGTGCTTTCTCTCTGTGACACCTGGAAATTACTTATATCTAGTACTTAGTATAATATATATATATAATATATTCCCAAATTAATATTTTGTTCCTCTGTAAGAATATAATTAGCCTTACTTGTTGAGGTTTCCAACATAGAGGTGCAACAGAGGACTTTACTTCTAGGAATGCATGCCCACTATGGGTAGGACACATGTATTCTAAAACTTGCCCAGCAAGAATTACGTATTAGTTACTGATATGTAGTATAACAATGGTAATAGTTTGAAAAATAACGATTGCTTCCCCACCCCACCCTCCTAGCTCACTTTGGGCCCGTGCCCTTTCCCTTGTCAGCCTGAAGTGTGGAGTGAGGAGAGGGGACATTTTAGCACTGTACAGAAGAGAAATATCTGCTTCTGACATTCAAAATATGATTTTACAGCAAGACTATGGGCTGGGAAATCAGACTTTATCAAGAACAGAGCTTGAAAAAATCAGATCATGGTCTTGTCTATAAAAAACAAAGCTGCTTCTTATTAAGGCTTGCTGTCCTAGCATAGGAGAAAGAATGAACCCACAGAGGATAAAGACCAAAATTCACCCTCTTTGGGACCAGGGATTAGGAGAGGTGGGAAGTAAAACATTTGAGCCATGGTCTGTCTTCTGATTTTTGGCCCCAGCAATGGAAAAAGGTGTCAGATAAGCTATGGGACACTCCAAGAGTGAGCGGCATTTGACACTCTGTAACTGGGGAGGCCGCTCTTCCATCTGCCCAGGAGACGCTCGGAGCAATGCTGAGCAGGAGGAGGAAAGGACTGCACTCAGCTTTCCCGGGACTGTGGTGTGGGTGGGTGGGGCCACAGCTCCTGTGCGGGCCTGGGGAGGAGCAGACAGAGGGAGCTGAGAGGCGGCAGGCCTGGGCCGGCCAGGCAGAACAAAGGTAACCTCGCAGCAGGGATTACAGGGAGTGTTGTCTTAGACCCTGGGCCGGATGGAGGATATGACAGAGATGGAAAGTGACACAGAAGAGTGTCAGCAACAGCTGAGAGGAGATGGAGTCAAGGTCAGCACAGGAGCACAACTGAGCCCTGACCTGGCCTAGAGAGACCAAAGCACAAACTACACAGCTGCAGACCCCAGGAGTAGATCCAGCTAGACACCCAAGACTTTTTCAGCACAAAGCCAAGGAACCCCCAATCCCCATACCCCTTACATACATGCAGGAACCATCCTGGAAAAGAATGGAGGACGAAGCCAAGTATCTGAGAAACATTATTTTATCTAAGCAAGGGAGAGTGCAAAACCTAAAGGAACTGCTGCTATCATTGCATCCGACCACATACACTGAAGTTGACTCAGGTCTCTCCTGCTGCCCAGGGGACAAGGCACCAGGGGGACAAATCTTTCCTAGAAATAAGAGAAACTGCATTTCCTCTGCATATCCAAATATAGCTGGAGAAGATCTAAACTCTTAACTAGTATACAGAAGAATTCCATTTTAATACTGTTTTCAGTATAATAGCATTTCTATGACCAATACCAACAGTTTTTTCTGCTCTGATTGAAAGAGTGCTCAGATGAGACTTTCACAGGCTTATGTACTACAACTACGTTTTTTTCTTTCTTCTACCCTATCTCTTGTCCAGAATACTGAGTTCTCTTCTTTCTGTATTTCCAGCACCTAGGGCAATCCCTGACACATAGTTGGCCCTCAATAAACTTTTACTGAACAAATGAAAGTAATAATGAACATAATATGTAATAAGACAAAACATCACCATTTTCTACATTCTTGGTGGTGTGATTACATTGGATGCAACATGAACCATCATTACAGTTTTTTCCAAATATCATATTGATGTTCTATAAAAAGATAGCTCGGGAAGGACTAGAGAGTGGCAGCTACAAGAGAGTAAAGAGATTAACCACAAAGCAGAGAGGACAAGGTTAGAGATTAGAGAGAAGCAAATTTGACAATCCAACTGACATGAGCCATTTAATAAGCAGATTCCCAGGAAAATAGGTGACCAAGAAAGGAGGGGAGAAAAAAGCCACATGCCTCAGACTGGGGTCTACAATGCGAGCAAATCCAACACACAAAATAATTTGTCAAGTTAGTGTCACATGGCCTGCCCTTACAAAGTTGAGTGTCACTGCAAACTGTAACTACAAGTATGGAGTCCCATTATATTTGCTGACGTGGACTATCTCAGCATTTCCCTGGGTGCATTTTTCAGGATTTTTGTTTTACTTCATTCTGGATCCTCTGGTTCACCAACTATTCAAATAAAGAATGGACTTGATGTATGCAAACAGGTCACTCATGACAGCAACAATGCACTTTATGTGGGAAACATTTGGAAATCTTGAGCACAAGAAGCATAGAGCATTTTTCGGTAATCCTCGACATGAACTTTATAATATTCACACAGCTTTAGAACTCAGATTTTCCTGGTATTAGGAAATTTAATATTAAATAGTTTACACCAAATTAATTTAGCTGAAACAGACATTTTTTTCCAAGCTGTCAACGAGCCCTTCAAATTACCTTCATCATGGAGCACTGAGGTGACTATAGACAATGCTGGGAAACATATACTGAGAAAGTGGAAAGGAGGTAAGCTAAGAACCTGCAACAGCCAGGGTTGGCCAGTTAGAGAAGTGGTGTTGCCATAACAAAGCAAACTGAAACAAACACTCAATGGGGAGGATGGCCCTTGGGCCACACTGTTGTCTAGCACCCTGCCACTGAGTGGTACAAGTGGTTACGCCAGCATGAGCGTCATCTCCCCAGCCTCACTCAGCCACACGAACAAGCCAAGCCTAGGCCGCAGCAGGCCGACTACACATGCAGACCCTACCACAAACAACACGGGCAAAAAAGAATACTGGAGCTCAAAACAGGCCCTCCGCACTCAAAATACTGTGTCCTAACATGGCCACAACGTGTCATCTAAGTCCCAAGACGGCTATCAAAACGTGGACCATAATCCCCAGCTGAGAGTCGTGACTGTCCAGGCGATGACATTGCCTTAAAGCATCAAGGTGCCTGGCGCACAGTCTGTCATTTTAAAAAAGCAGATTTTCCCCTTCATAGTAGTTTCCAACTTAAGAGCAAGTGAATCAAATTCAGTTTGGTCTTCATTCCAAAATAACCCTGTAGTTTAAGTGAGACAAGATTATCCTCCTGCCTCTTTGTAATAAATGGAGCTGAGAACACCTCAGCTTATGGGAACATCTGTGGGGCTATGGTAGCTGATACCATCCAAACACATGAAGAGGGAACTCAGATCAACGCACATCACCACTCAGTCGCAGGACGGAGTCAAACTCCTTTTGCAATGTCAGCGTTTTTTGTAAAAAAAAAACAAGGTTCACAGAAATGACTCCTAGATAATTTTTTTTGAAGACTCAATGGACTATTCTTAGGAGATGACTTAGGAGCTCCATTAAAGGCTCCCTGTGCACAATGAATAGCATACTGAGAGATCAGTGCTCTGTCCTGAAGGTACATGCAATCTGCTACCCAGCACATAATTATACTTTGGATGTGCTGTGAACTGTAGATAAAATCTATTTTTGGCACAAAAAAAGGCTATTGTTATTTTAAATAACATTGAAAGTAAAAGAAACTTTAAGGTGTTATGGACAGTCTGCCAACATTGGATTTTGTTTAGTTTGCCAACGCTAACAGGTTGCCTTTTGGACTTTGTTTTTTTTTTGTCTGAATGGCTTCAAACCTCTTCCTATTTTTAGGGAATCACCCATTGTGTGAGTGTCGGGGGCAGGCGAGACCCTACCTCACAATACGGAACTGGACATTTCCTCTGCTGGTCCTTGGCCATCCTACAACCTAGGCTCAGCTCACTGTGCCGTTCCAGGCTCTGAACGCAAAGTGACACAAAGACCCAGAGTTCAAAGAGATTACTCATGGCAGCAGGGGCAAGTGCAGAGGAAGTCAGCCACACAGTCCTGGAGAGGTGGCAGCACCAGAGTCACCTTCCACTGGGGACAGGCCGAGGCTTTCCCTGTGGCTCCTGTCTCTTTCCTGAGCTTGGGTTTCCAGCCATCTCCCAGTTACTTCATATTTTGCCTAAATCAGAGCACTGTAGCCTGACTCACACAATGGGGGTATTTCCACATGACTAATAAGAAATGAGTTAACCTTATGAATTAGCACTCATCACTTTTGCATAAGGAGTGATAACAGACCCACTGGTAAAGATAAATGGAGATCTCACTTTTCCTAGACTGAACATTTTTGTGTGTTGCTGAAATTTCACTTTCTTGACACTAACACATTAGGAAGTAAAGCATTCAGTTCAACTCTCTTACTGCAGGAAACTAATCCATGATAATAAAATCCCAAACAGTTTTTACTTTTGGGAAGGAAATAATTGGGAGGGCGCAGAAGTGTATGCTAGAAATGTTCTGTATCTTGATCTGGGTGACAATGACATAAGTATCTATATTTTAAAAGTTACCATGTGTACTCTTAAGATTTTACATGTAATTGCATGGAAGTTTATCTAAAAAAACACACATATGTAAATGGAGAGACACAGATATATGGCCCAGAAACTGTGTTGATGTAGATGGCATACTGGTGATAAAACAAGCACAAAGAATGTCCTCAAAATAAATTCCATTTGTACATAATATCTCCCTTGACCTTGGACTTTTCTGGGCATTCTATTCTGATAGAAGAATTACTAGTAGATATGTTTCAATACCCAGTGATATTCTTCAGTACCTCCTGGAGATGGACACACCCAGTTCTAGTTTTGTTTCTCTTCACATTTTCAACCTTTTAATCAAAAATCTCAGCAGGGTTCCAGCTGAGAGAGCTGAGGCCCTGCCGTCCCCACCTCACTCTCTCTCAATCCTCAAACCAAGAGACTGACGTCGCTCTCCTTTAAGTGCTGCCCATGCTGGCTTCTCCTGTCCAGTGACCCTGATCATTAGCGAGTCCCAGAGATGATGATGATGCTAAGTGGGTGCCAGTCACTGATGTGGGCACCTCACATGGCCAAGAACTGCCCTCCTCACTCCACAGATGAGGACCTGAGACACAGAGAAGTTAAATAAGTCCCTTGAGGTTAAAATGCTAATACAGGAGACTAGCTCGACCTCTTATCTTCCAGCTCATCCCTGTTACTTAGATCTAAAATCCAGGATATCCTCGCCTTTTTCATTTTCCCTGGTGAGGATCTAATGACTTCTCTTTAAAGCCATCCATTTACCTTTTCAAATATAGCATACACATACCCCAAAACAAACAATGCCGAGTGAGAGAAGGGCTACGTCAACCTGGAAGCTGTATTACTACTCTATAGTTCTTCGAGAACCCAAAATATTTAACTTACCATGAAAATTTGTGCAGTCATACCGAAGTTACAAAAGTCCACCCTACAAACAACATACACTCAGAATGACCAAACCCTTGGCAAACCGGATCCTCCTCCCTCCTCCAAAAAATGCTATGTTTCCCTCTCTCCAGATCTCTGAGTGGGGGTGATATTCACAAACATGTCAAGGTCACGCCTCAAGTAGTTCTGCCAGAAACTTCTATGTTCAGAATTGAAGTTAGCAGGCTTGAAGAGACACTAGTAGCCCGGTTCCTTCTTCCTCTGCCCTTACCCTACCATTCCCTGCCCCTAACTCAACCCTCACCCATTCCCAAGAGGCAAACATAAGTTGTATCAGCAAGAAAACTACAGCATCTAGGATTTGACACTTAGCCCTAGATTCTCAACACTAGGTCAAAGAGCAGAGAGAGAAAGAGAGAATGTGAAAACAGAATTTTACAAAGCAATCAGGAAGAAAGCAAAATAGAAAGCGAGGTCCTGGGAGAATGGCTAGATGCTGTTAAGAATATGTTAGAAATAATCCTCTAGAATTTGCCTGGACAATGGGTTCTAAGTCAGCCTGGCCCTTGAAAAACATGTTACTGACTTAATGACTCCATACTGACTTAAAGAAAGCCTTTGTGAGGAAGTTAAATATCTTTGCACAATAACAACAACTGCTTCATCATATATCGCATTTTCATAAAAGTGGTTTTCATATAGTAATTTTATTTCCTTTCTTAGGGCTGTTGCATTTCCCCTATCTGCAAGTAAAAGTGGAAGGAAATATAATTAATTTAGAGAAGCCACAATAGTGACAAAAGAAACCTCTCAACAAATGCTTATTTTATTTATATTTAAATCATTACACTCAATACATCAGTAAAGTAATGATCTCCAAACAAAGTTTATATTATCATACTACTTACTTATTTCCATTTTCCTCCAAAAAAGAGTGACAGAAGGACAATTCATGAACTTCGTTAAGAGCCTGGAATGCAAGTAGGGGGAATTTGCCTCTGTTCATCTAATTTAATGAGGACTTTTCTATTGTTCTACAGATATTAGAAGCATGCTGATAATTTCAAGGGAAAAGTTCACTGAACTTTGTGCCTGTTCCAAATACTTATTTCCCATTTCTCCCATTCGTTAACATGCAAGCAAAATTCTATGCAAATTCTAGGCTTGTTGGGACTTGCAGACACTGCCCTTTGAAGAGGCCTGGCACGGCTTCAGCAGCAAGATATATACCTGCTCTGGCTCCAGAGATCACGTGTACCACCCACTTCTGGGGAAGAAAGAGTCCCTCTCACCAGGAAGCAGAGAAAGGTGAACTGGGTTCAAGAGATCTACACTTTCACCTCAGTCAGAAAGATGGGCTACCTATAGTACATAATATTTATCATTTTATTCCTTCCAATTTTATATGAACAAGGAAAGAATTCCTAGTCTATGTATGTGGAATCTATTTCTTCAAGTGAAAATGGAATTACACTAGTATCAAAACTGACAGACATTAGGAAAAAAACCACGGACCATTATTCCTTGTGAACACAGAAACAAAACTCAACAAAATTAGGAAATTAAATCCAGCAATAATATATTAGGATAATACATCACAACCAAATGGAGTTTCCTCTCAGGAATACAAGACAGGTTCAACATTCAAATAATAATTCACCATATTAACAGACTAAAGAAAAAACATACCACCTTGGTAGATGCAGAAAAAGCTTTTAACAAAATTCAATATCCATAGATAATAAAAACTACTCTGTGATGCAGAACAAACTATGTTGGACACAAACACTGTACTTTAGTTGGTAAACCTAAAGTCTCACAATAATACTGGTTAGGAATTACAAGTATACTAGGTTTAAGCAAATAAATATATGTAGTTAACAAGAGCCAAGTATCTCACTGTCAAAGGAAAGAGTTATGCAAAGGGTGAACACTACAGGAAACTTTGTGGTGCTGGACTGGAGTCAAAGATATCAGTATGAACTCATGTTTAGTTATAGAGATACAAAAACATAGATATATAAATGTTTGTAAACACAGTTAGCATACATACATATATTTCCAAACCCTGTTCACTAAAAGGACCTAGGAGCAGTGACAACAGCTTCCAGGTGCAATGCACACACCTACTGCCCAGATCTTGGTTTCCATACACTCTTCTCCAATGAAAAGGAATCTCAGCTCCTTGGAGAAATGACTGAGTTGGAGAAAATACAAGATCAGCCTGGAGCATCTCATGGTCCCAAAAAATAAAGATACCCCCACCAACAAAAACAGATGGGAGCATTTCAAAAAGACACAAGGGCCAATCTGCAAGAGCTCTTCATATCCAAAGCTGGAATAACCTGAGCAACTAAACAGTAGTATTTTGTTATAACCCAAAGAATAAAATAAATATCCACAAGTCCATATGGATAGGGACTTCCTTACAGAAGAACTCCAGTTACTAAACACAGCTTAGAAGGAATAAGGGAAATAGAAAGTTCCCATTAGACCACCACAGTAGTAACTGCTGATAGAAGATCCACAGATGAATACTAAAATCAGTGGGCAAATTTTTCATGAAAAACAGGATTTTGAGCAGCCTCTGGGCTGGTCTCATGGGTGTGCACCATAGGCATTCGCACAGGGCCCCATTTCAGAAGGGTTCTCACTTGGTTTCTGCTCTGCTGCTCCCATCTTGAAATTTTTCATTATTTTGAACATGAGGCCTTTATTTTCATTTTGTTCTAGGCCCCACAAATTATGTAGTTGGTCCTGCAATCACTTCAAATTCTCTCCCATAAAATATTGATTAATTACTGTGGTGATTTTAACATATGTCCATAAATTCTGAGCTTAATACACCCTATCTTTGTGGCTAACCTTAATGACTCACTTCCAACAGATAGAATACGGAATAGGAAAAAGCAGAACTTTACTAAGGACGGTTCTAACATTAATCAAAGTTAATGTCACCTCTCATAAGACATATTGATATCATCATGTACTTCCTGTGTTATAAAATGAGAGGGGTACTTCACCTCTGTGGTGTCCTTCCTGAAAATCTATAACCCTAGTCTCATCACAACAGAACATCAAAAAATACTAAGTTAAGGAATATTCTACAAAATATCTGACCACTACTCTTCAAAACTGTCAAGGATGTTAAGACTGAGAAATTGTCACAGATTGGTGGAGGTTAAGAAAACATGAGCACCTGACAGTAATGTAATATCCTGGAGGGGGCCTGAAACAGAAAAGGGACATTAGTGGAAAAACTGACAAAGTCCAAGTAAATTCTGCAGAAAAATAATTTATTTTTGATAATTGTGTCACAGTTACGTAAGATGTTAACACTAGGAAATATGGTGCAGTATGTACAAGAACTCAATTCTTCCATCTAAAATATTTCAAAAAAATTTTTTTAATAAAAATGGAAAAATTATATGGAGTTCTCATTGATCTTCCCCACAAATAGGCTCTCATATGAAAACAGAATTTCTAAGTGGTAAAATAACCAGGCTTTTGTGACATTTTTCTTATTGTTTTAGAATGTAAGTTTCAAAGGGGAAGAAAATACCAATCTATTCAGTTGTATAGCGCAGATAACGAAGAGGAAAAGATTTGCTGGAAGTTCAGGTGAACAGAAGGCCACAGGTTTCAGTGGCCAGGTCAGGATCCTAATTCCCACACACCCACCTCAACAGGGACCACGTGTCATAGAGTCAGCGCTGCCAATCGGAAAACACCCCTATTTACCTAACAGTAAACCTTTGTGTTAAAGGCTAAGGTCACACATTACTCATACATATCTCCAAATAATCATATTTGCTGGTCCTAAGGCAGGAGCAGGAAGGCAGGAGAAGGAAAGGGAGAAGGGGGAAGAGGGCTCCTATCAAGGAAGTTGTTTGCAACATCATGTCTCACCCAGAACTTTTATCCAAATGTCTCCTTCAAGTGAAAGCGAGTCACACACTGGGATTTTTTTCTTCCACCTTCTTAGTTGATCTAGTGTTTCCTCACTAGTCAAGATTTATAAATATAAGGCTAAGTTTCCCTTTAGTCATTTTCCTCTATGTAGATTTCATTCATTTAATGTTTATTAAGCACGTCCTTTGTACCGGGATCGGTACTCAGGACTCATCAGAAAAAAGCAGAGGCCACACTTCACACTTCAACTACAAAAATAAACTAACTGTGATATATGAACTCCAATAGAACCTTTTAAACTATCTTGTTTCCCCATGGTACAAGCAACTTTTGCACAGAGAATCAAAATCACTTTCAACATTGTTTTGTTGGTTGGCTAGCTGATTTTTAACAGCCTTCAACTGAATGGTCTACCTCGGAGGCCAAGAATAACAAACTGGGCTTCACATGCTTCTTCCTCGGGCTTTTTCTGTCCTCTAACCATGGAGCCCTTCTGGAGAAGTGTGGCCTGACAGGATGCAAGCACCCGGATGGACCCTTTGGGGCCTCGGCTCCACTCAAATGGCTGCTGGCCATTCTGCTTAAGCATCAGAGGATAAGCAGTTATTCTACCTAGTAAACTACCACACACACAAGCCAAGAGGATATCACCACCACACCCCCAGCACTCCTGAAACCTGGGTCTAAGCAGACTGTGGACAGAGAGACACTGGGTGCACCCACGGGCCTACTAATAAGACACTTCAATCACTGCCAGCATCATTTCTATATCGGAGATGACAACATGGTCTATAAAAGTATATTCTTCAAACATCAAGAAGGGTCAAGGAAATCCCTGGAAACTCCGGCCAGTGGGGAGGGCTGTAACTCCAAGCAGGAGCAGGCAGGGAAAGGTGGATCTGTAAAGCTCTTTGGTCTGGAGATTTTGATTTTGTTTATAAGTCTGACTGAATGGTTGCCTGCATTGGTGGCTTCTGTCCCATGTGTGTCAATGGTTTTCAATACTAAAGCATTGAAAACAGAGGCAGTGGAAGTTTTATGAAAACAAAGCAATTCATAGGGCTAAATGCCACCTAGGAGGTCACAAGCCACAACTAGAAGCATCTCAGTTCTGAAATGCCCGAGTACCTCAGTTCCCAAAATGCTACATACTTCAACACAGCCATGAAAGGTTCCACCTACCCTACTGAAACCATGTACGTGAACCTCCTGTCCCCTCTACCCTGCTTCTATTAAGTATTAAACAGCAGTGCAAAAATCCCAAGACACCACAGTGACATCCCAGTGACCCAAAATGCTCTGACACTGCTGGAGGAAGCTGACTACGGAGTTCTGCCAGACTTGGTGACACTGTAGTGGTCACTGAGGCTGCTGGCTAATCACAAGTCCCAAGCCAAGAGGTTCAACAGCTTTGTGATGAGGTGAAATGCGGCCTTCTTGGGGACATAAAGCAGTCTTCACTTTGGGACAAATTCCAACAGCATACTTACTTGAGCAAGTCAGAGAGAAAGAAAAACTCAAAACCGAAATTAAAATTCCTTTGTTTAAAATGTAATCAGTTTCCTGTCTAATTCAATCCAAAAACAAATAAAAACACAAACAAAAGTGCTCAAGTAGCCATGATGAAGGTGATCTATAATTTCTAAGTGATGCATAAATTAACTGTAGTCTCACGCTGAGATAGAAATAAAGGATGGTTACAATTTGAAAGGCCTGAAGGATACTTGAATCAGTAATCCATACTACAGGGATGGCTACATAAATATTTGGGATATCTTTGTTGAAATCTATACCAGACCACTTCACACCCATGAGGATGGCCATTTTCAAAAACAGAAAATAAGTGTTGGTGAGGTTGTAGAGAAATTGGTGTCCTGCTGCACTGCTGGTAGGAATGTAAAATGGTGCAGCCACCGTGCAAAACAAATTGGCAGTTCCTCAGAAAGTTAGGCAGAGGATTGCCAAATGATCCAGCAATTCCACCTCTAGATCTTCCCCTAGAAAAATTGAAAACAATAGCTCAAATACTTGTATATGAACAATTATAGCAGCATTATTCACAATAGCAAAAGGTAGAAACCACCCAAGTGTCTATCAACAGATGAATGGATAAACAAAAGGTAGTGAATTTGTACAATGGAATACTATTCAGCCTTAAAAAGGAATAAAATTCTGACACATGCTACAACATGGATGAACCTTGAAAATATGCTATGTGAAATAAGCCAGAGGCAAAAGGGCAAATATTGTATGATTCCTTTTAATATGAGATATCTAGAGTAGTATGCAAAATCAGAGAGATAGAAATAGAATGTTGTTTGGGAGTGCTGGGGGCAGGGAGGATCAGGAATTACTGTGTAATGGGTACAGAGTATCACTTTGGGAAGATGAAAAAGGTCTGGAGATGGATAGTAGTGAAGGTTGTACAACAAGGTAAGAGTATATAAAGCCACTGAAATGTACACTTATAAATGGTTACAGTGTTATGTTATGTATATTTTACCAGAACAAAGGGGAAAAAAGTCTATACCAGAGAACATAATAAGATATCACTACATACCTATTGGAACAACTAAATAGTGACAGTGCCTTTTCTTCCTTTGTATACTGTATCTATGTGAAAAGAATGTCAGCTGAACCTGTTGTGGCAATCCTTTCACATTTTATGTAAATCAAACCATGCTGTACACCTTAAACTTATACAGTGATGTCTGTCAATTACTTTTCAGTAAAACTGGGAAAAAGTGACAACACTAAATGCTGACAAGAATGCACATGAATCAGATCTCTAATATGTTGGCGTGAATGTAATATGTTACAGAGCCACTCGAGGACAGTTTGTCAGTTCCTTTAAAAACTAAACATATACTTGCCATACACTCCTAGAAATTTATCCCAGAGAAAAGAAAGTTATGTTCATACAAAAACCTCTACAGAATTGTTCACAGCAAATTTAAAACAGCCAACACTTGGAAGCAACCAAAATGTCCTAAAATAGGAGAATGGTTAAAGAAACTGGTGTATCTATACCGTGGAATAGAACTCATCATCAAAACAGAACTACTGACACAGACAATTTGGATGGATCTTAAGAACATACACAGAGTGAAAAAAACAAAAACATCAAAAGATCACATGCTGCGTGACTCCATTTCCTTAACATTTTGAAATGACAAAATCAGATGGAGAACAGATTAGTGATTTCTAGGAGTTAGGGATGGTAGCGGAAGCAGGGGTTCAGTATGTGAATGTACCAGTTAACCTATACTCATTGATGGAGACTGAAGACACTTTCAATTTCCCACTGTCAAAAAGGCTTCAAAAATTATTCCATACACCTGTTCTTTAATCAAGGACACATGCAATTGAATGCTTAATGGTTCCTCCTAGTCATCCCAGCTTCCACTGAAAACACAATGGCAGCTACCCACAGAAATTCCACTGACAGTTTGTCATATGTCAACTTACACCCGCCACAATTTGGCCTATTTTCTTCCCTGTTTTGCCTGGAGGAAAACTTAATTTTGAATTGTCAGTGGTTTTGATACAATATCATGTAATTTCATGTTTAATCCTCTACCACTCACGTATAAACACCTTTTTAAAATTCAAGAACACACAAAGATGTGTAGGGTGCTCCCACTTCAAACAAATCTAGTGTGTTAATGTTTGTAGGTGTATGTGTATATATATCTCTGAATTCAAAAATACAGTTTAGTGTGATTATCAAGTGTTCATCATTGGGTTTTATTAAAGAAGGCACTCTCCTGCTAATGATTTTATTTATATGTATCTTTTCCAAAACGCTTATATTACTTAATGAAAAATACAGTAAAGGTGTAAAGAACTATGAAAGTCACAACTCAATAAAAGCAGACAACTGAATTATTATGCAAGCCAATCTTGGATTTTACACAAAAGGAAGTCATTCAACTCATGTTCGTATCACTAATCCTTGGTATATTTTTATATTCTGATTCACAGTGTTTTTAGTTTTTTACCAAAATATACACTACTCCTTTTACACAACATTTATGAATTTAAACAGAAAAGGTATGATTCCTGTTTGACCTGCAAATATTCTTGATCTAATTTATGGGTGGTCACATACATTTAAGTTGATTAATGCTTTAATAATATAACTTTATTAATCTGCTGAAAAATCTCTGCTGAAAATGAATACTTCAATCATTTCGTTTCTATGGACTTGTGTTATCTGTTCTCAAGGGAATATGAGAAGCTATGCTCCCTCTTTCTAGAAAGTCACTTTTAATAACTACAACCATATTCTAAACGATAAACTATTATGTCAGATGTTTAAACGTATTTAGGTTAGTGACCTAGATTTTCAAATTCCCTCCCATGCTCACCACTTCCCACACTCCAGGTCACCCCCCCGAGACCAGCCCTCATCTGTATGTCGCTCCACGACAAGGTCACTTCAAATTCTAAGTTGGCACAAAAGCTTTTGGAAGTTTCAGAGAAGATAAATTTAGTCTTTACATGTTCTATACCAGCAGCTGTTTCTAAACTACTTCAGAAGTTTTCTGACTTAATCTCTTCCAGTGGTTCCCTCTCCCTATCACTAATTTTCACAAAAGAAGGAAGGTTAAAACACAAGTCCTGGGGAAACACGCACCTGGGATAGCCACATAGCCTCAAAGGGCTCCACATCAGTGCCGCCTGTTCCAGGAGCGCAACCATCACTGTTCCCGGCCTGTCCCCCTTCCAGGAAGGAACTCAGCTGATTCTGCCCTCAACAGTCCCGCTATCCGTCAAAGTTGATGTTCTTCTCCATGCTTAGGAGAGAAGACTTTGCAAAATTAAATATGAACACATCAACATCATATACATGGTACAGCAGCGTACAGTCAGAAGATGGGGGTTTCAACATCAGCTTTGCCCTAAAGGTGTGATCGCTCCAACATCTTCCTGCCCAGGGTCACCTTGACACTTTAATCCAGAGACCTCTGAGCCCACAAACCCTCTCTCAGACCATGCTTGGCCAAGCTCTCTGCTTGGACCACTCACCCTTCTAAACCTAGGCTCCTCAGAGGTGTTCCCTGAGCCTCACTGGTGGTTTCAGAAGCATCCTCAGCTTATCTTTATCCAACTACTTATCACAATGATCACTGATCAGTTTGAATGACTATATGATAGCCTTCCAACTAGTGAATTCTTGAGGGCAGGGCAGCCTGTTTCCAACATGTTAGCATAAGCCACCGAAGCTTAAGCTCCAGGTTCCTTGTTCATGAGGTCTCTTCCAAGGCCCCTGAAGGATCCGAAGCATTGTTTCACTGAGGTTTTTCTAATATGCAATAAGCTACTTTAAATGTGATAGTCTGATCTGCACAAGTCTGCGGTGGTCACCATGACCATCAGAGGAAGACACGGACTACTGGGAAATAGCCTGTGACCTGGTGTTTACCTGAAGTGTATTGGATCAAACATTACAGAAAAAATTTTTTCAATAAAATTATTCTATGTTCTCTGCTGGAGGTATGTGGGAGATATTTTAACTGCAGCTGAGTGCATTGTCTTTCCATTGAGCTTCTGCTTGGACACACTTCTTTTTCCGTTGTGGCACTGAGTGTCTGAGGGTATTTTCAGGAACTGGCTAAGAGGAAGGTGGATTAGGAATTTTTTTATGGCTTATGGAATTTGTCAACTTTTTAAGTTCTTATCATTTCTCATTATACTCACTTTTTATCAAATTCTGTATTCATAATTTTATATTCCTTTTCTGAACCCTTCAAATTGCACAAGCCTCAGGCTGCACAAAACCTGGACCTGTCCCTGTCTGTCCTCACATAGCACTTGGCGTATTAAGTTCATCAAGTGAGCCAGTGCATGCACCACTGCACCCAAGGACAGGCATTTAACATCTCAGTTCACCTTCTCCACAAAATAGTAATGTGTGGTTCTTATGAAACAGCTAATGTGTAAAAACATTTTGTAGGGCACTCCAGAGTGCTCTCAACAGTCAAGGAAGTAGTGCAATGGTTGCTTTCTTCAGAGATACGGAGCACCGTTATGGGTATTGAGAGAGACGAGGGGAGAGACACAAGGACGAGGTGAAAAAAGTTTATGTGACATTGGTCAAGAATCATCGTCACTGAGTTAGAAGACTCTTCAGGAATCTTCTGTTAGAGAAAGTAAGCTTTTATCCCCCACTTTTTTATCAGAACTTCCTCACTGATAAATTCTAATTCTCAGCTAAGAATTGTCTACCTCACAAAACTTCCTTGATTTTATATTGCATGATTTTGATAGAAGCCATATAGTGCCTTCAAAATTTAATTTAGATGCAAACTCTGGGATATATTCCCCCACCTTCCCCAGATTTTCAAATTTCCTGATGACAGCCTCCTCCTACTTGACCTTTGCTCTCTTTGTCCACCTGGAGAACAAAAAACTAACATGATCTGTCCCCATCCCAAAACAGGGGTGGTCACACACCTACTGGGAAAGTGTACAAAATAGTATAGAAACAAGCAAACAGCAAAACTTTTCAAGAGTGCTCTAGGGTTGAACCTTGACCACTGTTCTTGAGTGGAACTAAATTAGAACCACGTACTCATCCAAATATTTATTGAGCATGGCACAAAACGCATATTAGGAAGTCAGTGGGCAGAATATTTAAGTTCTGCTGTTCTTACGTTTATAAGGTTCATAGAAGAGATAATTTTTTAAAAACCCTCAAAAAATGCAAAATGTAAAGTAGGGTATCTAGAGGACTCTAAAAGTGTGACATTTGAGCTGAAACCTTCATAATAAGAATTATATAAAGGAAGAGGAGGCAAAAGTGTGCCCGCTAGAGGGAATAGCACATACAAAGGTCCTGGGCAGGAAGAAGCAGGGCATTCATGAGGAACTGAGAAGAAAGTATGTCTGGAGTTTGTGGGGCAAAGGGTTTACATGATCTCACAGATGTGACCTAGCACCGTCTTTGTCAACCATTCTGTCAACTGGACCCCCCTCCCCAGTGACCCCAGTTACTGTCTGCAATGTTCTTATCAGAGTCAGAGAGCAAGCCTGCCTCCCCTTGATGATTCTCCAGAAATTCAATCATTGACAAAAGGCTACAGTACATTGGTCACAGCAGTAGGTATTTCGATACAATTAAGAATGACGGTCTGTGTCCATGGGATAAAGTATAATCAAGAATGCCCTGGACGGAGAGGATCAAGGGTTCAAATCCAAGTTCCATCATAAATCAGCTGGGTGGCTATATCTCACTTAGTTCTGTGCCTGGCACAGTTCCTGGCCCAGATAAGTAGATGCTGAAGGACCACCACCCCTACTTCACTGAATCTCAGTTTTCTTATCTGTAAATGGAAGCTCATTCCTACCTCACAGAGTTATTGTAAAAATTAAATAGGAGCTCATGAAAGTGTACACTGTAGTGTTTGGCATATAACAGGTGTAATAGAAATGTTTGGTTTAAGCTGCTTCATTGGACCCAGGTGTATATTTTGCTCCGAATAATTTGTCCTACCTAGATGTAAACGCTAGTAGTATTTAATGGCTTTTCAACTTTTTCTAAATCATTTTTTTTAAAGCAGGAAACTATTATTCTCTTTGTAGCCTCACCCTTTGGAAAGCCCAGCCTTTCAGACCACAGGTTATTCCCAAGATGGGGGGGGGGGCAGCAATACATCCTTATTATTGCTGAAGTACCCAGGAGGTAGGAAGCAGCTTCCAAAATGGTGACCTAGTCTGTGAAGTGAAAACAAGCCTTAGGAAACTGCCAAGGAGATACTAAATGTGTGTCTTTCCGGTGTGGTCATCTAGGTACAATGTTATATCTCATTCCGACCTTAGGGACATTCCTGGCTAGGGAACCAGAACACCAAGAAAGCCCACCAAGGGAGAGAGAGGACTCGTCTTATTAAAAAAGAGTATATGGCTGTGAAGCAAGAAATGAGTGCAGGGAGATAATATTTGAGAGGGAGAACAAAATGTTCACAAAATCTAAGGAAATGGCAAATATGAAGAGGTTAAAGGTAACAACTCAAAGATGAATTAAGAAATGGCAGAGAAGAGAACAGAGCCATGACCATCAGCACATCCTGATGACTCATCAACTATGGAGGATTAAGGAATGGAGGAATTGGGAAAACTCAAATATAAAGTTGAGATGCCTTGGAGAATGGTGAGATGGTAACAAATCAGCAAATTGGAAATGTGTTGGTTTAGAAGAGAACTTGAAAAACTTTTTTTAAATGTAGCAGTCTAGATTTGAAGCTAAGGCTCAGTAATTGAGTAGAAATAGCAAACAGGCCAGCTGGAAATAGAAGACGTGGCCTGGGCAGAGGTCGGGGGAGAGCCCACACATGGGAGAGTCTTCGAGGAGGAGCTTGGTTAAACAACAAGGAAAGATGAGTTCACCTACAAAGGAAAGAAAGGGGGGAATACCCACATAAGCCGAGGAGAAGAAAGTAGAATAAACAAAGAACTTGAGAGAGAACCAGTAGTTTGTGGACATCAAGAATACATTGTTAAAGCATAAATCACATGAGGCCACTTCTCCAGCTAGACTCCCCACTGCCTCTCATTTCATTACTTTGGCCACCAAACCTTTCCATGAACTGGCCTTGCCCACCTCTCTGACCTGTCTCTGTTCCCTCTCAGTGCCCTGGCCACAGGGGCCTTTTGCTGGCCCTCAGCTACACAAAGTTCATTCCTCCTTCGGCACTTCTGCGCTTTCTGATCCCTCTGGAAATTTCACTCCATGGGAGATCCTGGTTCCCACCCTATCTGACATACACACCATTCTTTACTAATTATGCTGTTTGTTGTGTTGGGCTAATACATACCATTACCTGCAGCATCTTGGAACCCTGTTTCCCTCTCAGCTATCTCTCTGCTAGATATATATATCTATATATCTAGATATATAGACATATAGCCTGGAATAGTGCATGGCACTAATGGGGATTTTAAGAAACCTTAGATTCAGCAAAAAATTTAGTGACCTTCATGAGATCAGTTTCAATAAAAATGACAAGGTTAAAGCCAGACTATATCAAAATTATGGAGAGGATGAGAAGGCAGGATTTAGTGACAACTTAGTCAAACCACATCACACCCTCAGGGGTGAGGGGGACCAACTGCTGATAATGTAGAATCACTATCGATCACATCTGTAAGAGTTGCCTTTCCAGAATGAGTAAATAAGACATCTTAACTGGATCACATCTTATTTCTTCTACTGAGGGCTCTCCCAGAGAAAAATATGACCCAAACCCATCATGCCTCAAATTCTTGCTTAAGATGGTAATAAATTTCTAAAACTCATACAAAAATGTCAATTACTTCAAGTTCTGTATTAAAAAATACAAGGCGGCACACTACCCAAAGTTGTGGGGGCCGTCACTAAAATACGGGAAGTGCGACAATCAGACATTAGGAACACTTGGTCCTTATTTACCCACAGCCCCCAGCCCTCAGACCACACCCACAAAGAAATTCCTTCAAAAGCGGGTGTTGGGTCTAACTCCTTTTGCCAATTTCCGTAGTTGTACATTCTACCTTCGGGCCTTTTATCAGAAGCCTGTCATTGCAATGGTGACAGAAGAGGACACCACAAAGTGTCATTGTGTTGAGAGGTAACAGTACTGTTTAAGAATCTGGACAGGGATGAAACTAATGGAGGATTTATAGAACATTCCAAGTCAAAGGTTTTCCCAGAGTCTGAGAAGTGGTTTGTGCCCTGTGCTCCTGCCAGAACTATCAAGGAATCTCTTACAGCAGCTAAGGAGCTCAAGGCTTCATAGGGACTGACATCTTGTGGCTGCTGGACAGGCTGGGTAAAGTGGTCACCGTGGTTCTCCTCCTCTGTGGCTACAGCATGATACTTTGAAGCTTGGGTGTTCCCTGTGATATAAGTTATAAGAAATACATACTTGGACCCCACAGAAATACAAAGAATTATAAGAGAATATTATGAGAATCTATATGCTAACAAGTTGGAAAACCTAGAAGAAATGGACAACTTCTTAGAAAAATACAACCTTTCAAGACTGACCAAGCAAGAAACAGAAAAACTAAACAGACCAATCACCAGCAACGAAATTGAATCGGTAATCAAAAAACTACCCAAGAACAAAACCCCCGGGCCTGATGGATTCACCTCTGAATTCTACCAGACATATAGAGAAGAAATAACACCGATTCTCCTTAAAGTTTTCCAAAAAATAGAAGAGGAGGGAATACTTCCAAACTCATTCTATGAAGCCAGCATCACTCTAATACCAAAACCGGGCAAAGACCTCACCAAAAAAGAAAATTACAGACCAATATCCCTGATGAACGCAGATGCAAAAATACTCAACAAAATATTAGCAAACCGAATTCAAAAATACATCAAGAGGATCATACACCATGATCAAGTGGGATTCATCCCAGGGATGCAAGGATGGTACAACATTCGAAAATCCATCAACATCATCCACCACATCAACAAAAACCACATGATCATCTCCATAGATGCTGAAAAAGCATTTGACAAAATTCAGCATCCATTCATGATTTAAAACTCTCAACAAAATGCGTATAGACGGCAAGTACCTCAACATCATAAACGCTATATATGACAAACCCACAGCTAACAGCATACTTAACGGCGAGATGCTGAAAGCTTTTCATCTAAGATCGGGAACAAGACAGGGAGGCCCACTCTCTCCACTGTTATTCAACATAGTACTGGAGGTCCTAGCCACGGGAATCAGACAAAACAAAGACATACAAGGCATCCAGATTGGTAAAGAAGAAGTCAAACTGTCCCTATTTGCAGATGACATGATATTGTACATAAAACACCCTAAAGACTCCACTCCAAAACTACTAGAACTAATATCTGAATTCAGCAAAGTTGCAGGATACAAAATTAACACACAGAAATCTGTTGCTTTCCTATACACTAATGATGAACTAACAGAAAGAGAAATCAGAAAAACAATTCCATTCACAATTGCATCAAAAAGAATAAAATACCTAGGAATAAACCTAACGAAGGAAGTGAAAGACCTGTACTCTGAAAACTACAAGACACTCCTAAGAGAAAAGAGAGGACACTAACAAATGGAAATGCATCCCATGCTCTTGGCTAGGAAGAATAAATATTGTCAAAATGGCTATACTACCTAAAGCAATCTACAGATTCAATGCAATCCCTATCAAACTACCAACAGCTTTCTTCAATGAACTGGAACAAATAATTCTAAAATTCATATGGAACCACAAAAGACCCCGAATAGCCAAAGCAATCCTGAGAAGGAGGAATAAAACAGGGGGAATTACACTCCCTGACTTCAAGCTCTACTACAAAGCCACAGTAATCAAGACAATTTGGTATTGGCACAAAAACAGACCCACAGACCAGTGGAACAGAATAGAAAATCCAAACATTAACCCAAACATATACAGTCAATTAAT
Source organism: Smutsia gigantea (assembly GCA_032199065.1). Classification (NCBI taxonomy): domain Eukaryota; kingdom Metazoa; phylum Chordata; class Mammalia; order Pholidota; family Manidae; genus Smutsia; species Smutsia gigantea. The sequence continues at coordinate 44,140 of JAVSCE010014621.1, read as the reverse complement.
ATTTGATAAAGGAGCCTTGGATATACAATGGGGAGATGACAGCCTCTTCAGCAGCTGGTGTTGGAAAAACTGGACTGCTACATGTAAGAGAATGAAACTGGACTACTGTCTAGCCCCATACACAAAGGTAAACTCAAGGTGGATCAAAGACTTGAATGTAAGTCATGAAACCATAAAACTCTTAGAAAAAAACATAGGCAAAAATCTCTTGGACATAAACATGAGCAACTTCTTCATGAACATATCTCCCTGGGCAAGGGAAACAAAAGCAAAAATGAACAAGTGGGACTATATCAAGCTGAAAAGCTTCTGTACAGCAAAGGACACCATCAGTAGAACAAAAAGACATCCTACAGTATGGGAGAATATATTCATAAATAACGTATCTGATAAAGGGTTGACATCCAAAATATATAAAGAACTCATGCACCTTAACAAACAGAAAGCAAATAATCCAATTAAGAAATGGGCAGAGGACATGAATAGACACTTCTCCAAAGAAGAAATTCAGATGGCCAACAGGCACATGAAAAGATGCTCCACATCGCTAATCATCAGAGAAATGCAGATTAAAACCACAATGAGATATCACCTCACACCAGTGAGGATGGCCAACATCCAAAACACAAACAACAACAAATGTTGGCGAGGATGTGGAGAAAAGGGAACCCTCCTACACTGCTGGTGGGACTGCAAATTAGTTCAACCATTGTGGAAAGCAGTATGGAGGTTCCTCAAAAAACTCAAAATAGAAATACCATTTGACCCAGGAATCCCATTCCTAGGAATTTACCCTAAGAACGCAGCAGCCCAGTTTGAAAAAGACAGATGCACCCCTATGTTTATCGCAGCACTATTTACAATAGCCAAGAAATGGAAGCAACCTAAGTGTCCATCAGTAGATGAATGGATAAAGAAGAGGTGGTACATATGCACAATGGAATATTATTCAGCCATAAGAAGAAAACAAATCCTACCATTTGCAACAACATGGATGGAGCTAGAGGGTATTATGCTCAGTGAAATAAGCCAAGCCGAAAAAGACAAGTATCAAATGATTTCACTCATATGTGGAGTATAAGAACAAAGAAAAAAACTGAAGGAACAAAACAGCAGCAGACTCACAGAACCCAAGAACGGACTAATAGTTACCAAAGGGAAAGGGACTGGGGAAAATGGGCGGGAAGGGAGGGATAAGAGGGAAAAAGGGGCATTACGATTAGCAGATGTAATGTTGGGGGGGCACGGGGAGGGCAGTACAACTCAGAGAAGACAAGTAGTGATTCTATAGCATCTCACTACGCTGATGGACAGTGACTGTAATGGGGTTGGTGGGGGGGACCTGATGAAGGGGTAGTTTAATAACCATAATATTGCACATGTAATTGTAGATTAATGATAATAAATTATATTTAAAAAAATACATTTAAATTAAAAGAAATATAGTATTCCTATTTAATTTTTAGTCACCATTACTTGTTGTTGGGATATATGAGCCTGTTGAGTGTTGCACAACTTCTCAAACCTTGAGCTCAGATTAGACACTGCCATACTCATTTCCTGTTCCATACTGATTCTCACGCAGTACTTGTTTTACGTCACAACTACAAAAAAATCCAGCTTTGCAATGATCTGACATCATCAAAAGGTTAACAGTCTGATGTTGAAGCCATAATCTGCCTCATACTAGAACGGTTGTTGAGTATCACTGTGTTGCCCTTGAAAATTAAAAACGTTCTATGTTGCCCCGTGGGCTTGCTGCTGTAGCTCTCTGTGGTGCCTGGGGGCCCAGTTTGAGAACTATGGATCTAACAGCATTATTATTCAGTTTTGGGGACAAAATTCTTGGGGGAAAAATAAAAATTGGAATGCTATATTTGATGTTAATGGATTAGTGTGAATGTTAACAAATTGTATAAAGAGTTAATATTTTAAAAATCTTGCTCCCCATTTATCTTTTAAATGCATGTCACTTGTTTTGTTTACCTAATTCCTTTGGGATAGACTTCTATTTTGCAGATAACAAAATAGAAACAGCATCACCTGGAAAGAACAACAAAATATTAATGTCATATAAGTCAAAGGTAAATGCTTGCATTAAAGGAGTGGGGAGCAAGGACAGTACATGGTAGATGTTTCAGTTAATAATCATGTCATAAAAATTTTTATACCACCAAGTGCATAAGGTGAATTCAAGGAAATTTGCAAGTTTAATTGAACCTCTCTTCTAAGCAAATTTATTACTTGAAAATTTGAATGTTTTAAACTGGTGTAGAAAGAGTTTGGTTGTTTTACAAAGGAATGTTGAGATTCCTTGGTATGTTTGAAGTATGATGTAGTCCACTGAGATTAAGATGGTGCCTTATTTTTTTGAACACATTATTATTTTATAAAATATATTTGATTTCTATGTTGTGTTTTGAGTTTATCTTTTAGGAGGATAGGAAGCAAAATATTCACCTCCTAATTATATGCAATGGGGAAATAAAGCTCAGAGAGAGGCAAGAATTTATTTAGCACTGTGCTGTAAGAAATTAGAAGACATCACCTGCTCATTTGGGTTATAAAAAGTCATGTAAAAAAATCATATATGACATGTTATAATCTAACATAGATCTTTTCACAATAAGGTGATGATATATAACAATCAATAAATAAAATAAAAAAAAAAGAAATACATACTTGGTCATTGTTATGAAAAATATTTATTTCCCAGGTATATTTGATCTTCATCCACAGTTTCTGAAAACACTGTAGAGACTTAAAGGTGAAACAGGTGTTTTGTCATGTTAATGAGAGACTTTTGGACCCTGCCCTCCCGCCCACCCAAGGGGCTAAGAGGCTGAATCAGCCAATGGCCAATAGTCAATCATGACTGTGCACTGAAACCCTTACAAAACCCCTGAGAAGAGCTTGCTGTCTCACTTGGCTCTGCACTGCCTGCTCTGCTCAATTGGGGAGAGTTCCTATGCTTGGGGAACCAGAACACCTCCACATGCCACCAAGCCAGGCCCCAGCTCCACAAGGATAGAAGCGCCTTTATTTGGGACCTTGCCTTATGTCTCTCTTCATCTGGCTGTTAACTTGTATGCTTTATGGTAGTCTTTATTAAACTGCTAAGCATTAAGTGTTTTCCTGAGTTCTGGGAGCCACTCTAGCAAATTAATCAAACATCATGGGGGGAGGTCACTGGAACCCTCCAGTCTGTAGCTGGTAGGTCAGAAGCACAGGTGACTGCCTGCAGCTTGCAACTGACATCTGGAGTGGGGGGTGGAGGGCAGCCTTGTAGGATGGGAGCCCTTCACCTGGGAATCTGGTGCTGCATCCGGGCAGATAGCATCAGAATCAAGTTGAGTTCTCCAACACCCTACTGGTGTTTGAGAATCGTTTGGTGTAAGTATGTGTGGGAAGACCCCCTCCCACATATTTACACACGTTGGAATCGTGTCTGGGTACCCAAATGACGCTACACTATTACTGCTGTGTATAATATTCTATCTCATTTGGTGGCAGAGATGTGACACCCCCTCAAAAGGAAAACAGGAGAAGAGGCAAAGAGGTAAAAGCAGGACCAGGCAGGACAGGTCAGGTTAAGTCAGCATAAAGCAAGAGCCATCAAGGAGAGCCAACTTCAGCAAGCGCAGCACAAACGGTTACAGAGACCACCCAACCGGAGGCAGCTGGCTGAGATGCACACACCGCTGTACTTAAAACACAGGTAATAATACACTGTGCTGAAAACCAATATGCAGAACGTGTGTGATCTAGAAGTTGATTTCGCATCAAAGCCTCTCCTGATTCCATTCTCCAAGCCAGAATTAGCTGTCCCGACATATGCTGAAAGACACCTCACCCATACCCTCTGACACCTGAGCTAATGCAATGTCTCTTAACTTGAGCTGGAAAGATTGATGAGACAAGCGACTAGCAATTACTGGACCCAGATTTTTGTGAGCAAATGAGCTTTAGAGGGTCAGGGCTCGCCGAGACTTAGTTATAGGCAGCATCCTCTAACAGGACAAAAAAAAATGTGAGAAAAGGGAGACATTTTAAAGGTCCAGGAAATGACACCATTCTTCATGTTTAAAGCTCAAGGGAGACTGCAGGGCAGGAAAGGACAAAATAGCACCCAAGGATCTGTGCAATGGGGAAATTGAGTTGTGGTGACAGGACAATGGAGAAGGTCATTTCATTAGCCAATGAAGATGGGAAAACCCCAGGCTTACTTGGGATCCACACTGAGTTTCTGAGCAGAAAAGACTGTATGGCTTCCAATACGACATTTAAACATCGTGAGGGACAGACCAGCTGAGTTAACTTAGTCAAGTCAGTCACTCCCCCTCTAGGAACCTTAATTTCCCCATCTACAAGCCAAGGGTGGAAAGAGGTCTCAAAAACACCCTCACATACTTAGATTCCAAGTTAACGGTCAAGAGGTGAGTCCCGGGCAGCCCAAAAGGGACACAGAGTCACAAGTGGAGAAGGAGCAGCATCTGGAAGACAGGATTTCCTTCAACAGGAACCAGAAGCCAGAGGGAATCTGCAGGAGTCAGGAAGGGGGCGTCTGCCAGGTGAATGTAGAACAAAGCGACCAAGTCACTTGCCGCCTCAGTAGGAAGCTACCTCCCTGGGCTCGGAAATGAGCCCTGGGGCCTGTCTTCAGCTCCAGCCCCCCACCCCAGAAGTCTGCAGCCAAGGGGGGTGCGCTCCGCCAAGGATTCAAGGAGACTACAGCAAGCCCCAGAAATAGAAGAGGCTAATGGGGGAGTTTTAACTCAGTTACCTAAAGTGCTAATCAGATCTCTAAACATCAGATTATACCTTCGATTAATATATACAATGAACCCAGCAGCAACCAATATTCTTGGGACCCAACACAGCAGGATACTATGACTCAGAACAAAAGAATAACAAACATAAAATGCTAAGGGAATAGGGAAGCAGCTTAGATCCAGCTGGCAGCAAGCTACTGAAGAGAAAACTCCAGGCCCAAGCAGTTATACAATTTGCAGCATCCAGGAAAAAAAAATGATGTCCTTCTCAGACTGTTACAATTAACAGGCCTGAAGGGCAGAGGAGAGCAAAAGCCCACATGCAAAGGTTCTCAGGTGCGCCCTCTCTACAGATGTTAGGAAAATGTCCATTGAGTAGATGCTAATATTAACCAGAATTTGAGGAACAGGAGAAATGAAATACCATGGCAAAAAAAAAAAAAAAGAGAGCGAGAAGGATTAAAACAATAGTTTCTATTAAACTTTTATAAATTTAATGAAAAAATTTAATACAATGCCTTTCTTCTGCACAAGGGAAATGAGAACTCAACTGTCGACTTCATAATTAGTTATTAAAACTTAAGAACTAAATATGAACTGTTTCTGAATGTTGCTAAATAAATACAAATTGTTACATGTTATTTGCAAAGTAATCCATTAAAACTTGAAATATGCACACCTTTCATCTAGCAATTCCACTCCTGGCAATCTATCCCATAGATAAAATAATCAACATATAAGAACATATGGACAAGGATAGTGAGTTTTTCACGGTTGCTAAGAACTGAAACACAATGAATAGCCATCCACAGAGAAGTAGCCTGATCCACACCCAACCATTAAAAAGAATGAATTAAAGCTTCCCCTAATGATTTGAACGAGTTTCTACAGAGTATTGCTGAGTTGGAAAAGATACAGAAGGCTACATAATACAATCCAATTTTTAATGATTGTATTAAAGCTTGTATCTGTATATGTTTTAGAGGGCTGTATGAGCACAGAAAGATGTGAGAATACATACACAAAGTCAGTGGTTCTACAACTTTAACATATATCAGAATGACCTTATTTTGTGTTAAAATGCATCTGATTCAGTAGCTCTGGGATAAGGTTTGAGAATTTTTATTTCCAACAGGTTCCCAGGGGATCTAAGCTGCTGAGAACTGCACTAAGTTTCAGTAAGAGTTATGAGAGAGGACAGAAAGGGAAGTATGCAATGAGGGGGAAGGAATAATGGGTTCTTTCCAAGATAACAAAGACAGCTTTTCCATATGATTTCTTTTATGGAACATAGGGTATGTGTGTACATTTACACAAGCAAATTCCTGAAAAGATTGTCACCAACACTAATAAAAGCTCTTTCAAAGGTAGAATTTCAAATGATCTTTACTTTCTTCTTGATAATTTTAGGGTTTTTTTGATGAGCAAGTGTTACATAGTCATTTAAAATAAACCTGGTTTTATTGAGGGGGAAAGAAAACTGTGGAACTTTGGATCAACAATTTCTCAAGGAAGAGCTCTTCTGTTATTCAGGTTTAGGTTAAGGAAGAGAAAATTTAATCTTAAAACTAATCAAAAAACATTCAGTGAAAACACAAGATTTGTCTTGTGAATACAAAATATCTTCCTCTTTCAAAATCCAATCTGATACCCAGTAAGCAAAGTCTCTCCTTTCAAACTGTATTAACACCATTTCCTCTTTATGTACAAGCTAGAAAACTAGACAAAGAACAAAATAACTTTATTATTTCCAATATAGGACTTTCAAGCTCCCAGGTGGCATCAAAGAGTTTTAAGCTAGAAAATAAACATCCTATATCAGTTATACTAATTCTTATGTACCCTTTTTCACGCTTTCCCATTTCTCATTAGCTTCAAGTCTTTGCTAGAGTAACACAGCCCTCCTCCTAAAACCATGTTACCATTCAATCTAAAAATTAAACCTACACCTCAAACCAGACTGCCCACCTCTGCTATTTTTTCCATTGGTAACAAATAGTCTGGCCTTCCAGACCTGCTCCTTTAGTGCCTGCTTAACGCACTGGGGCAGGAACCTGCTCAGAGGCTGAAAACTATAGTTGCAATGCTCACATACCTAAGATCTGCAAATCGATATAAAATTCTTGGCTCGCAGTCTTGCCAACCCCCGCTTCTTCTCCACCCTTATTATAGTACAGTGTTTCTCTTTTTCTGCAATTTCAACTCAGTTGACCTCCATGGTTCATTTTAAAAATTAGAGTGGGTCTGAGGCTGAGTTCAGGAATATCCTTGATCTCCAATATTAAGATTGTCTCCTGGCTAAAAATAAGCAAACAAAATGTTGCCCTCCACCCCCCAAAAAAAGGTGAGAAAAAAAAAGGCTGCCCAAAAACAGCCATAGAGTTCTATAGCACTGACAGAATCAAATTACTCCCTCTGAATAAGATTCCTGAGACACAGGAAAAAAAAATTAAGTTCTTTGTGCTCCCAAGACATAGAAGATTATAAAACTATACGGGTATAAGAAGAGGCCAAGGTTTGAAAACACTACAGAGAAACTAAGACAAAGTAATGAAATCTAAAACCATGCTTTCAAACAACAACAAAAAAAAACTTGACAGTATAGAAAATAAAGAAAATATGTTTCTAGAATTCAGACCAAAACAAAAAGGAATAAACAGTCTAACCCTGGAATAGCATGTGTTCTAGAACGGGAAAACAATGAAAGGCAAAAATATAAAACTTTGAAAACAAAGCTGAAAATGTTCTTCATGGATTCGAACAAACATCCATAGATTTTCTACAGGTATAGAGACATCTTTCTGCTTTTTAGGAAGGATTCTCTATAGTGACCCCAAAATAGTAAGACATTTGAAGAATGAAACTTACACTGAAGCACACTAAAATCAAAGGCACAGAAACATCACCTACAAGACCGACCCGAATGAGATGCCCTTTGGTGAAGGGTGGGGAGAAGTTGGAGAATAATTTCTGTCCATTTTTTTCCTCCATGATTATTACTCTATTTGTGATCTAACTCTCCTTGGGAAAAGTCTTGTAATTTATACATTTTAAAGACTGTTAGAGATTTTCCCATTACATTAGCATACAATTATATTTAGCATTAATTTATAACTTTAAGATATCATCTCAATATATTAGACTCCTTACAACTCCTAGCTTTCTTTGGGTTTTATCTTAATTATATACTTTCCAGAGTTATTTCATTTTTCCAAAAGAAGCAGTCATAACAACTAAATGTTTTGCTTGCTAGAAGTACATAAAAGCATCAAAATGAAGACATCCAGTATATCACAATTAAATGAGAAGACACATCTAAGTAACATGCCAAAAGAACCTTCGATAAAATTCAACAAATATAGATAAAACTCTAGAAAACATACCAAAATGTCAACAGTGCTTATTACTGATGGAATTAAACATGATGTTAGTTTTTGCTTATCTTTTATAATATAGGTGAAAAATACACATTTTAAAAATTAAAGATTTGTAGCCAGATTACAGTAAACTAAGAGAAACTAGAAGCGAATATTCATTAAGCCTCTGAAGACAGAAAGGCAGAGAGGATGCCGGCCCAAGACACAAAAAACAAGTAGAACAGTTCTATGTCTGCTTGGTTTACATGTTACTCATTTGGTGGGATTTAGTTTGAGACTTGTTTTTGTTGCAATATACCCACTCTGACCTCTTGGTGCATGCACCCAGGTGGTTAAATTGGCTTAGGTCAGTTCACAATAATACGAACAAAATGTTACATGAAAAAAGGCAGGTTGCAACCCATATATATATATATATATATATATATATATATATATATCATTTAACACAAGAGTCAATTGTGTTAAATGTATCTAATGTCTTTCATCTAATCCAAGACAGCTGTTATAATATGCCTCTTATGTTCCACTAAAAGAAAAAGCTGCCAATCACAAAATGTTGGAATTTTACAGCTTTTATCATATATCATGCTGTCTCTGTGTCTTTCCCTATACATAGTAACTTTGTCTTTCAATGCCAAATATTGGAGAGATCGCATTGAAAGCAATGTATGTGGCACCAGCAACAGTAAGAAGCATTGTGACCCCAGTCACACACTCAGGTAATATGAGCACATTTGCCAGAAAGCAGTGAATGTAAGAGCATCTCAGTTTCAGAGATGTTAAAGTGGGGAAGAGAAAACTGTACCTTAGAATTGATAAAATATATTAATACTTTAATATAACATCTATAGGAGATGAGATCGTGAGCAACATTTTCTCAACACTTTTCTGTATTTTTCATCTTATTCTAACTGGTATGTATCTGATAATTAGAAGAAACAAGTTTTTTTGCTTCTTTGGTCTGTTTAAGTCGCTTTTTTCCTTTGGCAAGATGTATTGACTAGTCTGGTCATAATCTTGAAGGTATGAGTTCAAAATAGTTACACCAGGACCTTGATCAATTACAAGGTTTTATATCATAATTAGGTTTGTAGATTTATTGGTTTTAAGCAGAGGAGCTGGGCAGAATGAATAGAGCTAAGGAAGAGGAAAGTACCAAAAAGTAAAAGACAGACTTGGGAGTACTTTACAATTTAGCCTTGGGCCAGACTTTCATCTTTAATTATGGCTAGGCCAAGTCCTATTGTCAACAGACACATTTTATGACCTGCAAACAGAACCTAGAGTACTACAGACAAGTGGGTAATGCAGGAAGCAGATCTTATTCTGAATCCATTAATTTTATTATTTTGTCTTTCTCCAGAGAATAGTGAGATATGGGGAAGGTGGGGAAGGAGAGGGAAGCAAGGAGGGAGGGAGGGAGAGAGGGAGGGCTTCCTGGATAGTGAGGCATGGTACAGGGAGGTCGATGCATATATTTTAACTGATTGAGGATTTTTATTAAATTTGTTCTAGTTCGTGGATATTTCATCCCATTAAGGATAAATCTGCATTAAGCTCATATCCTTGTTCAAAATGCAGTACTCTTGCTGAGCTCCATGAGATGACTGACAAGTCAAAAGTCACCCTGAAACCACAGTTCCCACACACACATCCAAGCCCAGCCCACCCCATCCCCACACGGCCAGGTTTCAAGGAAAGGGGTTTTGCCTGAAGGAATTGAAGCCATCATTTGATATATGCAAGGAGACAGTCATTTGCTTCCCTGTAACACCCAGTCACTGCTCTGAAGAACTAAATTTCCCTCAGCCCAAAAGGCACATCTAACTAGGACTCACTGGGCATCTGTCACCCAATCCCCCACCTATTCCTTACATGTCCCCACAGTTTTCTCCTTGAATTCTTATGTCACGATTGCAGCTGACAAAGTTGTCATTGAACCTTCCCCCAAAAAGGCACCCACAGAAAACATTCTTGGCTATTATCAGAATATAAAAAATGTTCGGAAATCATCCACAGGAATGAACTGAGTATTTCTGAGTATATAAGTTATACAGTTAAAAAAGTTACTCAGATAAATATAATTAAAACCCAAGGTTTGGAATCAAGAGACAACCAGTTTTAAAAGGCTCCATGCACATCTTGAACTAGATGGTAACTCTGTGTGTTGCTTTTAAAAAGTTTCAACCCAAGGGTGCACAAACCCCTTCTCCCCACTTCAGTCACCTGGGTTGAATCTCAACACAGGCCACTTAGACCTGAAGGCCAGCGCTTAGGAACTTACATAAAGAGGTACTTCGCTGCAGCTCAACTCCATGGCTTCCGCATCTGCAATGAAAATAAATAAGAGCAGTTATTACAGGAGGCCCATGTACCCAAGCAGCAGAGCTGTGTCCTGCCCTTTCAGTTATCAGGTCAAGGGATAAGTAACTCATTAGATAAGAAGGTTGCAGAGACAATTACAAAATACAGGAAAGAGAAGCTCTCTGTATAAAATATAGCTGTATGAAAGAGCTCCCCCTTTCTTCTCCCATGTTAATTTCCACACATAAGGAAAACCCATCAACCCACTGATGCTCCCAGAACACAAGTTATATTTCAGAAAACCAAGAAAGAGCAACACAGCTGGTTGAAAGTTTTGCTTTAAACCCTTGGATCTTGGGCTACTCTGAGGTCAGGATCCACTTTTGGCCCAATGAGACAGGAGCCCTCAGTGAGGAGATAGTTCTGTTGCCTCTCTTATGGGGGCGGGGGCCAAGATTTCAGTTGCATATCACACTGAGAAAAGGACGCCCACTGTTACCAACCTCTCCAACCAGCTGTACTCATCCCATCAACCTCTGGGTATGCCTCCTCCTTTAACACCCACACCTAGAAGGCTGTTTTCACCTTATTCTAAGAAGCCAGCATCATTCCATAAAAAAGGGTTCACTGAACGCCAACAGTGGGCCAGGCATTACACAGAGATGATGAGAAATGGTCCAGCTCCCAAGGAGCTCAGCTGAAAAAAGACCCAAAGAGTGGCAGAAAGTACAAAGTGGGCTGCACGAGAATTCTGAATGGGGCAGACAGGGACACTGACCACTCCCTCATTTCCCCAAGGCCACCCCGCATTCTCTAGAACAGGGTTCTGCTCACCAGGCCAAGCCTGGCTCTGGTTCTCAGGCCACATTCCAGTTGCAGTACTCTGGGGACATCTCTTGAGGAGGCAGGCACGTGGCAGCCTGAACTGTGACATTTAGTACAGTTATCCCCAGAGGATATACTTGAAGGGAGGAAGTTCTACATTAAAAGTTCTACTTGTAATAAATTTAAGTCTTACTAATATTTCATACACATGCTGGTGCTGCCACCTACCTAGGCCACAATTATTCTCCCTGAGTCATCCTAAGAGAAGAGCGAGGGTCTGACAGGTCCTCATTTTCAACACAGTGTGCCCTGTGGCAATTTGTGTGCACCATCTTGAATGGGCTATGGATTATAATCAGTTTTTAATGAAACTAACCTCACGTACTGGATGAATGGTTTAAGGTGTCCATGAAAGAAAGTTCAAATTAAATACTAACAACAATATGACAAAACTAAGACTCCTGTTCCTAAAATGATTTTTTCATCAGCCGCACTGTGAAACAGTGATCAATCAGAGGATGTGGAGAAATGGGAGCGCTCCTACACTGTTGGTGAGAATGTAAATTGGGGCAGCCACTGTGGAGAGCAGTATGGAGGTTCCTCAAAAAACTCAAAATAGAAATACCATTTGACCCAGGAATCCCACTCCTAGGAATTTACCCTAAGAATGCAGCAGCCCAGTTTGAAAAAGACAGATGCACCCCTATGTTTATCGCAGCACTATTTACAAGAGCCAAGAAATGGAAGCAACCTAAGTGTCCAACAGTAGATGAATGGATAAAGAAGATGTGGTACATATACACAATGGAATATTATTCGGCCATAAGAAGAAAACAAATCCTACCATTTACAACAATATGGATGGAGCTAGAGGGTATTATGCTCAGTGAAATAAGCCAAGCCGAAAAAGACAAGTATCAAATGATTTCGCTCATATGTGGAGCATAAGAGCAAAGAAAAAAAAACTGAAAGAACAAAACAGCAGCAGAGTCACAGAACTCAAGAATGGACTAACAGTTACCAAAGGGAAAGGGACTGGGGAGGATGGATGGGAAGGGAGGGACAAGGGGGAAAAGGGGAAATTACGATTAGCAGACACAATGTTGGCGGGGGTAAGGGGAGGGCTGTACAACTCAGAGAAGATAAGTAGTGATTCTATAGCATCTCACTACGCTGACGGACAGTGACTGTAATGGGGTTGGTGGGGGCGGGGGACCTGATTAAGTGGGGAGTTTAATAACCGTAATATTGCACATGCAATTGTAGATTAATGATACCGAAAAAAAAAAAAGAAATACCATATGACCCCGTAATTCCACTTCTAGGAATTTACCCAAAGAAAACAAAATCCCTGATTTGAAAAGATAAATGCACCCCTATGTTCATTGCAGCATTATTTGCAATAGCCAAGATATGGAAGCACCAAAAATGTCCATCAACAGATAAATGGATAAACAAGATGTGGTACATATACACAATGGAATATTAAGCAGCCATAAGAAAAGATTATGAGACTGACACACTGCCTACTGCGCTAAGGAGGGTCTGCCATAAGAAAAGAAATCCTGCCATTTGCAAGAACATGGATGGATCTAGAGGGTATTATATTCAGTGAAATAAGCCAGGCAGAGAAAAGCAAATACCATAGGATTTCACTTATTTGTGGAATCTAAAAACAAAACAAAATGAACAAAATAGCAGTAGACTCAGACACTGAGAAGTGACTGGTGGTTATACAGGGGAGGGATTGGGGTGGGCAGTGGGGAGGATGAGAGGGATAAAGAGGTGCCAAATTTCTCAGTCATAAGTTGGTACAGCCTGGACAATGTAGCCAATGATTCTGCAACATCTTCCTATGCTGACAGATAGTAACTACACTAATGGGGGTGAGGATTTAATAATGTGGGTAATTGCTGAACCAGTGTGTTATATACTCAAGACCAATATAAGATTGTATATCAACTATACTTCAATAAAAATTAATCTTTTAAGTGATCAAGAGCACTGACATGTAGATCTCCCCCAAAGTTCAAGATGGCATTTAAAATATAAATATATATCTGCCAGCATACACCATAACCCCTCACCCTCAATGTACACTATACCCCAAGATTAGCAGTTTTTCACATGTTTACAGTCACACCGCACATAATTCCAATCCTTTATAAAATTTCACTAAGCTTGATAAAATTAGAAGATCCTTTCAAAATTTCTACTTAATAGCAAAAGAAATGCATTGGTTTAAAACAAAAGCTGGAAAATATAGATTATAAAGCAACAAACTAAAATGCATTCCTTTATGAGCAAAACTTTGAAGACTTGAGTATTTTAAGAAGTATGTTAGAACAAATTAAGCTGTGTGGGAGGTATGCATACACTTACAAAACTACAGATGTTTTCCATGACTCAACTTGTGATATCTGTTAAATTTTTATCAGATAAAATATATCAAAAAGAAACTACTTTTGATGAGAATATAAAAACATATTCTGGAGAATGAATTCAATTTTTTAAAAATGTCCTGTAGGAAAACTGTTCAAATACAACCACTGATAAGCGTCTGACCCAAGCAGCTGCCCTCAGAAGCATCGTTAGTGAAATTCATTCACTGTGTCATTCATGAGCAACTCTAAGGAAGAATGTGACGCTGACAGCACAGAGTCCCACAGTACACCAATGTGGTTGACTCTTTAGAAATACGAACTTCAAACATGGTCAGATCTTTACAATTTCTTTAAAGAGATGGGAAGTGACCATAAAAATATTTACCTTATTGAGGTGTGTTGGTTATATTGTATGTAGCAAAGTACTTTAAAAAGTTGTCACATTTCATTTTCTCTTCCAAAAACAGAAGTGTTCCAAACCTCTGGTTTTTCTGAGATGAGAAGTGGCTATTTATAACAGGTGTTTTTTTAAATAACATTTTCCCAAATAGCCTGGTCCTTCAAGAAACGGGTGATATTTTAATAAGTGAAAAAGAAAAATCTCTCTCAAAGGAAGCTCAGTCTTTGCCATCATAAGAATATTTTCAAAAAGTAGTTGCACATTTCTTTTTTTTGTTTTGTGATCCTTACAGAAATTTGAAGTTTGCCACCTACACAAGTTCTCATACCTGCATGCTTTTTATTTTTGAGAAAGCTTTTTCATCAGATTTTTAAATCTTTCAAAATGAATGTTTCATGGGTTTTGTGTTTTTAAAATGCAACAACTTCTGATTAATTTGCAGGAAGACTGACAGCAGGGGAAATGGGAGTTTACCAGGCCACATGCAAACAACAAACTTTTGCATAATGGGTGGGACTGAAACATAAATCCCCTCATTTGTAAGCATAGCCTGCAGTGGACTCCCATTAGAATCTATATATAATAGTGAGGTACCTTTTTCAGCTATGACATTCTTTAAAACCAATTTCAAAGTAAACAGAGCTTTAAACCAGACCTTCAAACAAATTACCAGGCACTAAAAATTATTAAACTGAGGTTTTCAAAATGACACATATCCATCATATTACTCACTGACCTGTACTATATATCAATGTTTTTAATGAGAACAAAAAGGGTTATTAATTTAAACATTTTACTATAATGTTTAATCTTCATAGCTTTTTAAATTTGGGGGTATGTTTTAAAACATATATTGTTATAGTAGTATGATTTATAAATAATTACATAAAATAAGAACACATGCTTTTTATTTAAGGAGGAGAGAGGACAGTATTTTGAAGATCTGCTCCTACAAAGCAATTCTTTGGCCCTACGTGCTTTTCCCAAAACTTCTCTGCCAGGCTCAGTAGCCTGGGGCACTGCCTGTGGAGTGTTGTGAGCTGGCCAGAGCCCACATGGCCTGTTGTTTATACGGGAGAAGGTGCACGTGAGCTGGACCACAGTGCAGAATCCAGTGTCACAGCACTTTCTGAAGGATCCAGGTTCTCCACACTTCATCAGTATGAGGCCAACTGCATCAAATGATGGCCTCAAATTTGGATTATATGATCTCAGCCAAACGGGAGAAACATCCAGGGCTAGAAAACATGTCATTCATATTTCACCTTATATTTAAAGCTCATTCCATTATTCCTGCCTACTTGGCTTGGTGCCATTTTTAATACAAAAACATAAAAACCATTTTGAACAGCAATTCATTTTTCAGAGAATCTACATTTCACTCCTTGAAAAAATAAAGCCCTCACAGTTCTCAGCCTGAGTCCCAGTGCTTCTAAAACGCCTATCAGAATCTCCTAATTGGGATCCGGAAGAATTGGGCGCAAATATATTATATACTCAAAAAAATAAATCAAACTTCAAGCTGAAATAGATACTCTCATTTGGATTTTTCCTAAAATTTTTTATAGTAAAAAAAAAAGCTGTAGGTTCTATGCTCACTTGCAGAATAGCATGGCTAAACCAGGCCATGCTTCCTTTCACATCAAGTTTAATAAAACGAGTTTGTATTTGCTAGGCAAGTTCAACTGCCTGAGTTTGCATGTTGGAGCTTTTCACTGTGCAAATGTCATGCTCTGCACTTATTTCCCAGTGTTTGAGTTCTCCACCTGCAATTTCAAAAATTCATACTCATTTTTTTTAAGGTACTGTATTTTTCAAAAATGTTTCTTCGAAAAGTAAAAGCCAAAATATTTCCAGTCTTGCTCGCAGACACAAGGATGATTTGGGGTCTTAGCACACAGCCACAATTTTTAAGTTTGCTCCCAAAAAGGGGAAAAAAATCTTATGAAAGAATATCAAGATGCAAAAGATTCAATATTTTAGGACATATTCAAAAATTTTAATATTCTAATATCTTTGATTGCTAGTTAACTAAAAAAATTAAACCATTTAACAGGTAAAAATAATATTTTAATTAAAGAAAACATCTAACTTAAACAGGAAAAAAATCAGTTCTTGGCTTCATGAAATTCTGGGTTTCTCATGATTTTGCATTGAATGATACATCCTAAGACTGATTCAATATAAAACCCATGACTTTTAACTTTGTATTTCAACGTGCTAAAAATCATTGGCTTGAATGGCTCTTATAAAACCTGTTAATTAATAGATGATGCTCAGGTATATATGTATAGTTTAGCAACTACATTTGGGAGGCTAATAGAGCATCAGGCACTGTGCTAAGTATTTTACAAACATCTCTGAATCCTCACAGCAGCCCCCAGAAGAATGTCTAGAAGACCTAGTTACCTGAATCTTCATTTACAAGTCCCTACAGTAACAAGGTTACACTGAAGCAACAGTTATCTCAACATAAATGTTTTACATGAACTGACCACTTATACACAAACAACTACGCTCACCCCCGCCATTCATTCTCTAACCCACGCCAGCTCCACCAAATACTGGCATCTCTTCTCCAGCCATTCCATCTTGTACAAACTTTTTGTAGTTGTTTGTTTTGGTCTTGGTGAGGTTACTGAATTTTGTGAATAAAATACAAATCAATTTAAAATAAAATTTCCAAAGAGATGAAATAAGGTTAAATAAAGCTGAGGAAAGTATTGGAGAACTTCTCAGATCAGGAAACTATTGATGAGAATGTGGCAGAGATCCATTAACAAGTGAAAAAGAAAAATAATGAGATAAAGACTTAAAGATGATCTCAGTATTAAAGAATAAAAGCACCTTCACCCCCCCAACCAATGAGAAAAACAGAAGAACTTCTTGGGTATTTCTAATAGAAAGGACCTTAATAATAGTGCTTTGAAAGTTAAATTTAATAGCATGGATATCCTACTATGCAATTAATCAGTTTTGTCAGAAAATGTCATTCCCCAGACCACCCACCACCACCCCTGTCTCACTCACGTGCTCTTCACTTTATGTTCTAAGAATTAGCACAGAACTGAAAACTGAGCTAGGTCAAACTGAACATGGCAGAGGTGGTATTCAACTGCCTGCCCCAGAGCCTGAACTCCAAACCATGATGTCCTGTGGACTTTCAGCCAAGGAAATAAAAGACACATTTTATAAATATGATACTTATTTTTATAATTTGTTTCATTTTCAACAGAACCCCAAGCAAATCCTTTTTCTACCACTGTTTCCTATGAAATTTTGTTCCCCAGTTTAAAGAATTCACTTCAGGGCTCCTGCCTGATACCTGCTCTCCTCAGGTAAGGGCCCTTGTCCCTACTCTGCACGTAAAGGAAAGAAAAGCTCATCCAAGTTGCACTAATGGACTGAGCAGCGACACGGGACCAAGCTGGAGTGTGAACCCAGCCTGTCTGATCCCAGAGCCTAGGCTCCTTCCAGCACCACACAGGATCCTCTTGAAACATAAGCCTTGGGGACAGACTGCATGTACACACCAGCTCTGCTACCCTCCAACAGCATGGCTTTGGGCCCGTCATTTTACCTCCCTGGGCTGGTTTCTCATCTGTCAAGTAGAACTACTCCCAGGACACACCTCATGTGATTGTTGGGAGGACTGAGAGATTTGCTAGAGTAACAGGAGAAAATACTTAGGTCCTATCATAAGCAAATGGACCTGCCCAGCTCAGCCTCACCTGACAGCCCGGAGGACTCTCCAGATATCAGGAATTCTGAAGAGCATTATACCAAATACTATAAAGTGCCATAGAATTTTGGTTTTATAGAGCTGAATATTCCTCCTATGGTTTGGAAATTCAAAGGGCAGAGCAATTACTACTGGAGCAATTCCATTGCCACCGCACTTTGAAACCTTGCAAACTTGAAGGAAAATTGTTGATTCACAGCTCCTTACATGAATCTAGGAGGACAGAATTATAATTTTATTTCACAACTGTTACACTAACTGGAGGAGGGAAAAAGTGGTTAAACTGGGAGGCAAGGCCAAGGCTAAGTAAAAGCTGCAACTCAAGCACAACGGAAATGTGTAAGGAGAGCATTTTAGAAATAAACCTACAGTTAAGTGCACAACAGTGCTGGAGACCCACTTTAGACTAGAGTTATCTACCCGAGTCATTCAGGTCTAAGCAGCTCTAAATAAAAGAGAATTATTTGCTGAACTCAGCGAGGGGAGATGTCTAAAGATTAGAAGGGAAACAGCACAGTAACTCTTCGATAGGACCTCATTAATTCAAACTAATGGGGGTGGTGGGGTGGGAAGGAGGAAGGGGAGCCAGCCAGTCTGAAGTGGTACAGCCTAAATTAGAGAATGTTTATCAAGTACAAAGAGGAGAGAGAGCTAGCTGTTAACAAAGTGCTCCACCAAAGCGGTCACACTCACTTATATTTTACAGGATGTATTTCCACACAAAGTGATTAAGCCCTCAGAAAGCTTTTTAATCCATTGAAAACCCCTTTATTATCTCACTTATGCTTAACCTGTTTAGTGTATCCTTCATAGTACAAAACTCAGCCCGTTAAGCATCTTGGTCAGGATACAACCTGTCAAGGCGTCAATTTCCTCATTAGCATTAGATGTCTGAAGTTACTGTCATGTCCCAAAGTCAGTTCACTGCCACTCTGTACAAAGCGTGGCAGTGGATTTGGGGGTGGGAGGCTGGGGTGTCAGTGTGAAAAAATCATGGATACATGCTATTTTTAGGAAACACTGATGAGTTTGATAGGTTGGAATAACAAATTTGGATGCCACAGGGAGCAAAGGCCTCCTTTGTTTATCCCTAACACACACACTAATCTGTGACAAATTGAACGACAGGCTCGTGTGGGGGCAAGGGTCCTGTGCTGGAGACCTAACAACACTTCCAATTACATGTTCCCTTTTAATCAGAATTTAACAAAATATACTCCAGTGTTTCCTATAATGATCAAGTAGAGAGAGCCTCCTACTGAAATCTCTGCCTGGACAGATAATGATCATTTCAAATGCATCAGACCATTCTTCACCAACATCCCATTTCCATTTTCTTATTTACCACTCATTTTTATAAAGCAAGGAAGTAGAGAATAAATCACATGTAAAGACAAGAGTCATGCTGCTAAAACTAAACTGGCAAGTTGAAAGCCTGCAAGTTCATTCATTTGCTGACATGTAAAAGTCTGAATTCAATGTAAGATTTGCAGGTGAAACAGCTACAGCACAAAAATACAAAGTCGAAGTGGCAATCTAGCAATGTCTCCCAGAGCAGTCAAGAAATAATACTGAGAAAGGGGCATCTGAGCTAGGTTCTTCAGAGGGGAAAGCCTAGCTAAGAAGCTTGCTCTTACCTTGTGAACTATGGGGCATCCCACTTTTTACTTTGATAGGAGAAAAGCAATTCTTCCTGGAGGCTTATGTGGAATTGCTGTAAATTAATGTAACAGAAATTAAGCCATGGGTTCATAACATATGGACCACTGATGGACTTTAGAGAGTCCACAAACTCCACAAAATTTGATGCAAAATTTTGCATACATGTGCAGTTTTCTGACAATAGTTTATAGCTTTCATCAGATCCTCAAGGGACCACTAAACACAGAAAAGGCTAAGAACTTTTTTAATCATTCTAGCCAAAGTTAAAAACTTTCGCTTTGTAAAAGCCCACGGGAAGGGTATGAAAAGATATGCTAGAGAATGGGAGAAGAGACCTGACATAGGACTGGTATCTAGAACATAAAGAACTCTCAAGCAATCCAATTGGTAAACAGACATGAACAGACATTTCACTGAAGAGGATATATGGATGGCAAAAAGGCACATGGGAAGATGTTCAACATCATTAGCCATGAAGGAAATGCAAATTAAAACCACACCAATCAGATGGCTAAAACAAAAAATAGTGATATAAAAAATGCTGGAGAGGATGTGGAGAAACTCACTCAACTCATACATTGCTGGTGGTAATGCCAAATTATAGAGCCAGTCTGGACAATTTGGCAGCTTCTTAAAAAATAACCATGCAACTGTCACCAGCAATTCCACTACTGGGTATCTTCCCGCAAGAGAAATAAATTTATGTTCACACAAAAACCTGTATCTGATTGTTCATAGCAGCCTTATTTGTAAATAGCCAAAAACCAGTATCAGCTGAGATGTCCTTCGACAGGTGAATGGTCAAATTCCGGTGCACACGTGCGTGTGTATATACATACACACACGTACCTATACCACCTCAGCAATAAGGAGCAAGCCTCATGCACACTACACGGACCAATCTTCAGGAAATTATGCTGAGTAATAAAAGTCAATCCCAAAAAACTATATAGTCCCATTTATGTCTTTTAAATGAAAAAACACAATAGAAATGGAGAACAGATTGGTGGTTGCGACAGGTTAGAAACAGCATTGGAAGTGGGAAAGGAAAGACAGAAAGTTGGTTATGGTTATAAAAAGGGCAGCACGAGAGATCCTTGTGGTGCTGGAACTGTTCTGTATATGGGGCTGTGGTGGTAGAGACATGAACCTACACAAGGGACAAATAGAAGTCACACATACTAAATATAAGTAAAACTGTGAAACCCAAGTAATATGGGTGCACCGTATCAATGCCAGTACTTCCATTGTGGGAAACTGGGCAAAGAATACAAAGTATCTCTGTATTGTTTTATAACTGAATGTGAATCTACAGTTATCTCAAAATTGCCAGTTTAAAAAAAGTTCTGCCAGAATTTGTGTCCTACTGAATTTTCTTTTTGTGATGGCTACCATAGGTGGTTTCTCCTCCCTTCCCCCACTCTGTGTTTTCCAATGATAGAGCCATTACTTAAAATATTTTCATTTCTTTCCAAGCTTGTGATGTGTTTTGATTATTCAATGTGACAGCAAGATTTTATCTTAGTTTTTTTTTAATATCAAAAGAAATTCAGAACCACCTAAGGAAAGAAATAAAGCAAACAAGATAGGAAATAAACTTTATGGGCAAAAAAAGTAACTGCTGAATCATGTGACTGGTTTTTTTGGGCGGTTGAGAGAGAGGTGGGGTGAGAAAAAGAGAGAGGGAGGGACTCATGGGCTTAAGGTTGATCAGTTTAATAATCGAGGCTGATATTTACTGAGCACTACTATGCTAGACACTGTTCTGAGTGCATTTTAATTCATCTGGTTCTTACAGCCATATAGAGTGCCTCTTTTACCCCCATTTTACAGATAAGAAAAGTGAGCACGGACAGGTTGAGCACCTCGCCCAAGGGCACATGTCAAGTAAGTGACAGAACCAGACTCAAACCCAGGCAATCTGGTTCCAGATCCCATACGTCCAACCATCTTGATTATGACTGTATATATATGCTGGAAATTTAAAAGGGGAATAATTTGACCAAGTCCAAGAGAGATGCACAAGGCAGCAAATGCTTTGGCTAAGAGATACAAAGCAAAATAGGGGCTGAAAAGGCCCCACTGATCCATGACTTGAGAGGCTGCTGCCCCCTCAGCTGCAGCCACATCAGAGGAAGGAACAGTAACCGGGAGGAGTGAAAATAACTTATTACTATACACTATTATATTGATATAAAAGATACTAATATATTGCTATACTATTAATATTAAATATAAAAACTTGAAAATAACTTCTCTTAAAAATATATTTAGGCATTGCGGTCGGGAATGTAAAATGATACAGCCATGCTAGAATTCAGTCTGGCAGTTTGTTAAAAAACCAAATGTGAGGGGGAGATGGCTCAAGATGGCGGCATGAGTAGGGTGGAAATATCCTCCCAAAACCCTATGTATTTTTGAAAATACAACAAATACAACTATTCCTAAAAGAGAGACCAGAAGATAAAAGTACAACAATCAGGCTACATCTACATCTGCGAGAACTCAACATCTCACGGAAAGGGTAAGATACAAAGCCGTGACCCAGCAGCACCCGAACACTCCCCCCACCTCAGCTCACCCGTAGGAGGAAAAGAGTCACAGTGGGGAGGGAGTGGAAGCACCAGACTAGTAAATAACCAGCCCTAGTAATCTGCACCAGGAGCACAGACACACATCACATGGTGTACCGGATATTAGAGAAACGGAAAAGTAAAATCCAAGATGGAGACTGAGAGTGGGTCCCCACAGCCAGCTCCCCTGGGATAAAAGAAAAGCGGGTGCTTTTTAAAAGTCTTAAAGGGACAAGGGCTTAACAGCTGGACAAAATTGCCGTGGCACATTCAGCCCAGCAGGCTGGGAATCTTAAGGAACTTCAGGTGCCCTAACCCCCTGGGTGGTAATGCAGTTCCGAAGCCCCTCACGGTGATAAGCAGCCTGCCATTCATTCCCCCTGGCACTGCAAGCAAACCGGCTGACCCACCACAGCTACGGAGCAGCCGGGGAACAGCCCCGCCCACAGCAACCACACAGAGTCTCCTCCCAGCACACAGCTAACTAGGACAGACCCAGAGGTTGCCGCCAGTGCGCAGCTGCCCGGCACAGACAAAGGAAGCCGGCACAAGGTCCAGAGGGCACGAAGGGGCACCGTTCTCACAGGAGAACACACCTGGCATGTCTGTGACTCCCCACAGTGCCCTAGGCTATCCCAAGGGCTGCCCTGCCCATGGCAGTTCAGGGGATTAACCCAGAGGCTATGCTCTGCACCTTGTTGGCCGGCACAGGCAGAGGAAACAGCGCAATGCCCAGCAGGCACGAAGGGGCACCATTCTCACAGAGAACACACCCAGGACGTCTGTGACGCCCCGCAGTGCCACAGGCTATCCTGAGGGCCAACCCGCACACAGCAGCTCAGGAGATTATCCCAGAGACTGCTCCCAGTGTGCAGGTAACAGGCACAGGCAGCGGAGAAGGTCGAGGTGAACAGCAAACAGGAAGGGACTTTTTTCTCCCAGCTGATACATGCACCACCTGCCGACAATCACTCCCATCGCCATGAAAAGGCAGAAGAATCTGGTCCAGTCAAAAATCACTCAGACAACCCGAGAGAGAGAGCCTGGTGAGATAGGTATGAACAATCTTCCTGAAAAATAATTCAAAATAAAAGTCATAACCATGCTGATGGACCTACAGAGAAATATGCAAGAGCTAAGGGATGAAGTCAGGAGGGAGATAACAGAAATTAAACAATCAATACACGGAATTCATAGCAGACTGGATGAGGTGCAAGAGACAATGGAATAGAAATCAAAGAACAGGAGTACAGAGAAGCTGAGGCAGAGAGAGATAAAACGATCTCTAGTAATTAAAGAATATTAAGAGAACTGTGTGACCAATCCAAATGAAACAATATTTGCATTATAGGGGTACCAGAAGAAGAAGAGAGAGAAAAAGGGATAGAAAGTGTCTTTGAAGAAATAATTGCTGAAAACTTCCCCAACCTGAGGAAGGAAATAGTCTCTCAGACCATGGAAGCCCACAGATATCCCAACACAAGGGACCCAAGGAAGACAACACCAAGACATATAATAAATAAAATGGCAAAGATCAAAGACAATGACAGAGTATTAAAGGCAGCAAGAGAGAGAAAAAAGATCACCTACAAAGGAAAACCCATCAGGCTACCATCAGACTTCTCAACAGAAATCTTACAGGCCTGAAGAGAATGGCATGATATATTTAATGCAATAAAACAGAAGGGCCTTGAACCAAGAATACTGTATCCAGCACGATTATCATTTAAATTTGAAGGAGGAATTAAACAATCTCCAGATAAGCAAAAGTTGAGGGAATTTGCCTCCCACAAACCACCTCGACAGGATATTTTTAAGGGACTGCTCTAGACGGAAGTACTCCTAAGGCTAAATAGATGTCACCAGAGAAATTAAATCACAGCAAAAAAAGCAGACCAACCAAATCTAACTAAAGACAAAAAATAAAATCAACTATCTAAAAAGCACTCAAGGGAAACACAAAAGAGTACAGAATAAAACACCTAACATAAAGAATGGAGGAGGAAGAAGAAGAAGGGAGAGAAATAAAGAATCATCAGATTGTGTTTATAATAGCATAATAAGAGAGTTAAGTTAGATGGTTAGATAGTAAAGACGCTACCCTTGAACCTTTAGTAACCACGAATCCAAAGCCTGCAATGCCAATAAGTACATATCTATTGATAATCACCCAAAATGTAATGGATTGAATGTGCCAATCAAAAGACACAGAGTAACAGAATGGATAAAAAAGCAAGACCCATCTATATGCTGCTTACAAGAGACTCACCTCAAACCCAAAGATATACACAGACTAAAAGTGAAGGGATGGAAAAAGATATTTCATGCAAAAAATAGGGAGAAAAAAGCAGGTGTTGCAGTACTTGTATCAGACAAAATAGACTTCAAAACAAAGAAAGTAGCAAGAGATAAAAAGGGACATTACATAAAGATAAAGGGGTCAGTCCAACAAGAAGATATAACCATTATAAATATATATGCACCCAACACAGGTGCAGCGACATATGTGAAACAAATACTAACAGAACTAAAGGAGGAAATAGAATGCAATGCATTCATTTTAGGAGACTTCAACATACTACTCACTCCAAAGGACAGATCAACCAGACAGAAAATAAGTTAAAGACACAGAGGCACTGAACAAAACATTAGAACAGATGGACTTAACAGACATCTACAGAACTCTACACCGAAAAGCAGCAGGATACACATTCTTCTCAAGTACACATGGAACATTTACCAGAACAGACCACATACTAGGCCACAAAAAGAGCCTTGGTAAATTCAAAAAGATTGAAACTCTACCAACCGACTTCTCAGATGAAAAAGGAATAAAACTAGAAATAAATTGTACAAAGAAAACAAAAAGGCTCACAAACATATGGAGGCTTAACAACATGCCCCTAAATAATCAACGGATCAATGACCAAATGTAAACAGAGGGCATGCAATATATGGAGACAAATGATAACAACAGCACAAAGCCACAACTTCTGTGGGACACAGTGAAGGCAATTCTAACAGGGAAGTATATAGAAATCCAGGCCTATTTAAAGAAGGAAGAACAATCCCACATGAATAGTCTAAAGTCACAATTATTAAAACTGGAAAAAGAAGAACAAATGAGGCCCAAAGTCACCAGAAGGAGGGACATAATGAAGATCAGAGAAGAAATAAACAAAATGGAGAAGAATAAAACAATAGAAAAAAAATCAGTGGAAACAAGAGTGGTTCTTTGAGAAAATAAACAAAATAGATAAACACCTAGCCAGACTTATTAAGAGAAAAAGAGAATGTACACACATACACAGAATCAGAAATGAGAAAGGAAAAATCACGACGGATCCCACAGAAATACAAAGAATTATTAGAGAATACTATGAAAATCTATATGCTAACAAGCTGGATAACCTAGAAGAAAAGGATAACTTTCTAGAAAAATACAACCTTCCAAGACTGACCTAGGAAGAAACAGAAAATCTAAACAGACCAATTACCAGCAATGAAATTGAATCAGTAATCAAAAAACTAGCCAAGAACAAAACTCCGGGGCCAGATGGATTCACCTCTGAATTTTATCAAACATGTAGAGAAGACATAATACCCATTCTCCTTAAAGTTTTCCAAAAACTAGAAGAGGAGGGAATACTTCCAAACTCATTCTATGAAGCCAGTATCACTCTATTACCAAAACCAGGCAAAGACACCACAAAAATATAAAATTAAAGACCAATATCCCTGATGAACATAGATGCAAAAATACTCAACAAAATATTAGCAAACCGACTTCAAAAACACAGCAAGAGGATCATACTCCATGATCAAGTGGGATTCATCTCAGGGATGCAAGGATGGTATAACATTCGAAAATCCATCATCATCCACCACATCAACAAAAAGGACAAAAACCACATGATCATCTCCATAGATGCTGAAAAAGCATTCAGCAAAGTTCAACATTGATTCATGATAAAAACTCTCAACAAAATGGGTATAGACAGCAAGTACCTCAACATCATAAAGGCCATATATGACAAACCCACAGCCAACATTATACTGAACAGTGAGAAGCTGAAAGCTTTTCCTTTAAGATCAGGACCTAGACAGGGATGCCCACTCTCTCCACTGTTATTCAACATAGTACTGGAGGTCCTAGCCACAGCAATCAGACAAAACAAAGAAATAGAAGGCATCCAGACTGGTAAAGAAGAAGTCAAACTGTCACTATCTGAAGGTGACATGATACTGGACATAAAAAACCCTAAAGATTCCACTCTAAAACTACTAGCTCTAATATATGAATTCAGCAAAGTTGCAGGATACAAAATTAATACACAGAAATCTGTTGCTTTCCTATACACTAATGATGAAATAGCAGAAAGAGAAATCAGGAAAACAATTCCATTCACAATTGCATTAAAAGAATAAAATACCTGGGAATAAACCTAACCAAGTAAGTGAAAGACCTATGTGCTGAAAACTACAAGACACTGAAGAGAAATTAAAGACTACATTAACAAATTTGAAACTCATCCCATGCTCTTGGCCAGAAAGAATTAATATTGTTAAAATGGCCATCCTGCCTAAAGCAATCTACAGATGCAATGCAATCCCTATCAAAATACTAACAGCATTCTTCAACGAACTATAACAAATACTTCTAAAATTCATATGGAACCACAAAAGGCCCCAAATAGCCAAAGCAATCCTGAGAAGGAAGAATATAGCAGGGGGGATCTCGCTTTCCAACTTCAAGCTCTACTACAAAGCCACAGTAATCAAGACAATTTGGTACTGGCACAAGAACAGACCCACAGACCAGTGGAACAGAATAGAGAGTCCAGATATTAACCCAAACATATGTGATCAATTAATATATGATAAAGGAGCCATGGATATACAATGGGAAAATGACAGCCTCTTCAACAGCTGGTGTTGGCAAAACTGGACAGCTACATGTAAGAGAAAGAAGCTGGATCATTGTCTAACCCCATACACAAAAGTAAATTCGAAATGGATCAAAGACCTGAATGTAAGTCATGAAACCATAAAACGCTTAGAAAAAAACATAGGCAAAAATCTCTTGAACATAAACATGAGCAACTCCTTCATGAACATATCTCCCTGAGCAAGGGAAAGAAAAGCAAAAATGAACAAGTGGGACTATATCAAGCTGAAAACCTTCTGTACAGCAAAGGACACCATCAATAGAACAAAATAGCATCCTACAGTATGGGAGAATATATTCATAAATGACATATCCAATAAGGGGTTGACATCCAAAATATATAAAGAATTCCCACACCTCAACAAACAAAAAGGCAATAATCCAATTAAGAAATGTGCAGAGGACATGAATAGACACTTCTCCAAAGAAGAAATTCAGATGGCCAACAGGCACATGTAAAGATGCTCCACATCGCTAATCATCAGAGAAATGCAGATTAAAACCACAATGAGATATCACCTCACACCAGTGAGGATAGCCAACATCCAAAACACAAACAAATGTTGGCGAGGATGTGGAGAAAAGGGAACCTTCCTACACTGCTGGTGGGACTGCAAATTAGTTCAACCATTGTGGAAAGCAGTATGGAGGTTCCTCAAAAAACTCAAAATAGAAATACCATTTGACCCAGGAATTCCACGCCTAGGAATTTACCCTAAGAATGCAGCAGCCCAGTTTGAAAAGGACAGATGCACCCCTATGTTTATTGCAGCACTATTTACAATAGCCAAGAAATGGAAGCAACCTAAGTGTCCATCAGTAGATGAATGGATAAAGAAGAAGTGGTACATATACAGAATGGAATATTATTCAGCCATAAGAAGAAAACAAATCCTACCATTTGCAACAACATGGATTGGGCTAGAGCGTCTTATGCTCAGTGAAATAAGTCAGGTGGAAAAAGACAAGTATCTAATGATTTCACTCATATGTGGAGTATAAGAACAAAGAAAAATCTGAAGAAACAAAACAGCAGCAGACTCACAGAACCCAAGAATGGACTAACAGTTACCAAAGGGAAAGGGACTGGGGAGGATGGGTGGGAAGGGAGGGACAAGGGGGAAAAGGGGCATTACGATAAGCATACATAATGTAGGGGGGTACAGGGAGGGCTGTACAACACAGAGAAGACAAGTAGTGATTCTATAGCATCTCACTACGCTGATGGACAGTGACTGTAATGGGGTAGGTGGTGGGGACTTGATGGTGGGGGGAGTCTAGTAACCATAATGTTGCTCATGTAATTGTAGATTAATGATACCAAAATTTAAAAAATACATATATACATATATGTAGTATTTATTATAAGATTTAATATATTGTTATAAAGATCAGTATAAAATAACTCCTTGAAGACGTGAAAATAACATGTTTGCATGTTAGACAGTAAAGGCTCCAAGAGTTTAGAAAAGAGCTCTGTGGCTGAAGTCGTCAAAAGAAGACTGCAGTGGCAAAAGGCGTCATGAGCCGCGTCTTAAGGAAGTGGTGGCACAGTGAGAACTGGTGTTCAAATGCTTTCACTGGCGAAGAGGAGTCAAAAGCGTGTTGCTATTGTAATTGAAATCCAGCCACACTTCTGGACTGTTGTGATCTGAAGAAATGTGACCCTCCTAAGAATAATAACCACAAGTTTCTATCACCTATAAAACAAAGACTTGTGAAATTCAGCATTTGGGATTCAAGGTTAAACCAAAAAGAATTTTCCAGTTGGGTAAATATTAAAACACTGAAATGAGTTATGAAAAAAAATCTTCAAATTAAATATTTTTTAAATATTGTCCTATTAATAAGGGTATAGAGAATTGTAAGGTCCTGACCTCTAGAAATGTACAGAGACAAGTCCTTACATGAACAGCTCAGCAGCAATTTAAGAGCTCAAGTAAGAGTACAATAACACACCATGCTTAGAACTTACAAAGGGCTGTCAGGAAGTCAAGGAGAGTGAGGACTCAGAAGGAGCCATCGTCTTTCGGCATTAGGAAGTTACTGGTTGGTGCTTTGAGTGCAATAGAGAGAAAAATGAAGGGGGCCTTTGTTTCAAGGTCTGTTTTTATGTTAGTGGGGACCGCGCATATTCACAAAGATGGGGGAATGAAATGAGTGTGTCAAATGTACTGAAGAACAGATCCCGGCATTTGGTGCCTAGAAGCTAGGGATGTTCAATGTCCTATAACAAGGACAGTCTTGCACACTGAAGAGTTGTCCCATGTCCTCCTTTAATTTGGACAGATTTTAATTTTATTTGTGATGGCTTATGTGAGCATTTTCCTCAAAGAAAAGGCTAACCAGCCTCAAAAAATCTCCTCCAGAAAGGAGATTCCTCCAGGGATAGTTCCTACATTCTAGAAAGGCATCCCAATTAACAACATAATACTATCCTTGGTGTAATTCCCCAGGGAAATTTGCATGTAATTTTTTAAAATAATTTAAATTCCTAAACATTTTAGTTCTAATTAGAATTTAATTATCCAACTCATACTTCAAAATATATATTCATTTCCAATTAAAAAATGAAAATACTATCCTTCAGCATTTCAAAAATATTGTGAAAATTTTAGGATCTAAATCTGCATAGATTCCATTGCAGCAAATTGTTTTCTTTATGGCATTTAAGTTCCTGTTGACAGTCCTCACCCAGAGACCAAAGAATAAGGCTCTGTCTTTCTAGGCAATCTGAACTTGGACAGGTGGATGGCTCTTAAGATTGGATGTGCTCCAAAAAATGCAATGCCTTTATGAGGCAGGTAGAACTTGGGCCTTTTCCCTCTTCACGGTATTTATTCAAGTCTTCAGCAAAACTTAAAGTCCCCTTCTCAGATCATGTTATCTATGGCTCTCACATAACAATGTGTTTCCTAAAGCAACTTTGAGCTCCTTATTTTAAGACAAAGCCAGCCTACCCCTAATTTTCCTCCATTTGTCCTAAACTGTCCTCTGAAATGACACAGAACTAGGGTAAACCCCTTTCCCTGACAACCTGTGAGACTGTCATCTCCTCAATCATTCTCCATCCCTCATGTCTTCTCTAGCATAACTCTTCCTTCAATTATTTCTCTTGCATCATTGCCTCAAGAGCTCAGTGTATCAGACCCAAACTGGCCCACCTGTACTAATGTGGCCCCTTGAGTTAAAGCTACTCCCTTGAGTCAGAGCCTCCCCTGCAGGCATATTCGAAGGGTCTGCTGAGTGCTCACCGGCAGCGTGTGCCTCCTACTTCTAATCCATCCTGGATATTGATGCCAGGTTAAATACTTAACACTCACAATCATTGATTCCATCATCTTACTCCCCTAGTGGAGAACAACCCCTAGTCTCTAGTACCCAGCAGATCTGGGCCAAGCCCCCACCAGGCATCCAGGGTCAGCCACCATATTTGCTCATCCCACAACACCACCCTGCAGTCACCACTTCACCACAAAGACCTCACGTGGCCCAGGCCGGCTGCCCGTGATTCCCACATCTAGCCTCTACAAGCCTTACCCCACCCAAACCTCCTACCTCTGTGGATCCTCCCTCAAGAGAGTAACACTGTGACATGGGACACCAGGGCTTGAACCCTGCTTGAATATCTACTAGCTCTGTGACTGTGGGCTACCTGCTGTGAGGACCACATGGAGTCTGGGAGGCCAGACGGCTAGAGTAGTAGTGACAGTGTCAACAAACTTCAGGGCCCTCCTTCCTGTCATCCGGTGACATCCCCTATGTGTTTTACTTATCTACAAGCTGTCACTTCTCTCATCACTTTGCTTCACGTGTTTTTCTCCCTGCCTAAACTTTGCCGCATATATACCTCTTTGCTGTGCTCCACATATACCAAAGCTTAATTAGGAGAAGTCCAGTCATTATGATTCTTTGGAGGGCGAAGGTGACTGTTTTGAAAGCACTGCATATTCAACGATATTTGAGCATCACTGGGGCACCAGGATATTATGTACGGAGATGTGTAATTTAATGAGAGAAAAAGAGTCCCAGCCCTTCTGAAGCTTACCGTATTATTTTATAGACAAATGATGGAAAAGTGAATTTTCTAGTACATTTGAAAGTGATACGCTGTTTTTAAAATGAAGGAAAGAGTGGCAGCAGTGGGGTACAACTGTAAATAGAGTGCTCAGGGAAAACCTTGCTGAGAAGGTAATATCTGAGCAAAGACTTAAGACATAAAGAGAGTCAGGTGGCTGCGGAGCTGAAAGTCTCAGAAGAAGCAGAGTGTGGGAAGTCCCAAAGCAAGGTGAGAATGTGTCCTGAGTGAGGGTGACCGAGGGGCAGCAAGGAGGCGGAGTGGAGAGCGACAGAACATGAGGACAGAGAAAAACAAAGTGCCGGGTCACGGAAGGCCCTGCAGGTCGTGCAGACCTGGGTTTCTCTTGTGAGTGTGAAGATCCATTTGAGGGTGGGTTCCTGCCTGAGGAATGACATGATCTGACATACACACTGCATGGCATCATTCCAGCTGCTAGGCTCAAGGGGCCGGGGTCAGAGAAGGGGGCTCATTTGGAGAACACGGCACCAGTCCAGGCAAGAGAGGATGGTGGCTGAGGCCAGGGTGGTAGCAAGGGGGCAGTGAGCACTAACTGGATTCTCAACATATCCTGAAAGAAGAGCCAGTAGGATTTCCTGGCAAATTAGAAGTGTGATGTCAGAGAAAGAAAATGTCTCCCAAGTTTGAAACCTGAGCTAAGGCTGGAATAGCCACTGACAGATGGGGAGTGGTATACCTGGTGCAGACTGAGGAAAGGAAGCCAAGAATTCAGTTTCGGGCACAGGTTTGAGATACCTACACATGGAGAGCTGTCACATAGACCGAGATACAGAAGTCGGCAGTTTATTCTGCCTAGGTCCTTTTACTGATTTACTTTCTAATCCAAGGACTAGTGGGAAGATGAAAGAGGTTAAAAGAGAGAGTAGAGACCATTCTTTGCCTTTGAGGATGTGGAAATCTCAAAAGGGGAAACAGAGTCTTCTCTGCTAGGCTGGAACAACAGAAGCCATCTTCCTCTTCCGACAGTGCAGAGGTATCAGCAGAGAAATGAGACAGGCACCGCATGGCTGTGCACATATGCCACCACGCTGACCATCTGGGTTCCAGCTATGATCAAAGCGCATGGCGACAACACAAGAAAATGAAACCACATCAACCATTTAGTGATAAGACCACCCCCAAAATCTTCCCTCTTACAGTTCTGTAGTCCAGGTAGAAAGTGGTCTACAGAGCTATTTTCCCTGGAAATCATTATTTCCCAAAGTAAAATGAGTTCAGGTTTTCTAATTGTCAAGAAAGAACACTATCTTGAGACCAGGGCAGCCCGTGTTACCCCCGGCTCCCCTCCACAGGCCCCGCCCTGCCTTTGCCTCATGACTTGGTTTCTCGGTGTGTAAATACTGCAGCAGGGAAAAAAATATTTTCCACTGCCTACACACAGGGCTTTCACGAGGATTAGTGAATTAGTATATAAAACACTAAGAGCTACTCAAATAAAAGGACAATGAAACTATTTGTAAGTTTTTGAGGTCCAGACTGAGTAAGCTTAACTCTTTTCCACTCAGAATTAGACTAAGATCAGAGTTACCCTGTATGGGAGTAAAGAGACAAAGATAATGTGTGAAAGCTCTTTGTAAAGTATAACTCTGACAAAGATTTCTAGAAACAATCTCTCAAAATAAAAAATGCAGGTTAAAAAATCATGAAAACAAACCAACATAAAGCTGTAGTTCTACTTAGGATCCACACAGAGGTTAAGTGTGTTGACCTGTGAACCACAGTGAGGTCAAACTCCTAACGGTCATACAAGCTAGAAATGTGACAAGATCCCTGGACAAAATATGGACTTTTGTCTTCAAGCCATAGAATCAAGTGCATCGTAAGAGCCATCCATGAAAAGCGCTTTGTTGAAGGCATTTTCCCTTATTTTCTAAATGCTGTCCAACTCTCTCAAATGGGCACAATTAACATTGAAGTGAATAGGCCACTGTATAGATTCTGTTCATGGTCCAAATAGATGGTTTTCTCTGCCCACTGTGATTTCACATCAGTATTCAGACAATCGTCCACTTTTTCATTCCTGGCTCAGAACACGCCGAACACCAGATGAACATACAATCTGGAGGCAAAATCTTTCCCCAACAATGCAAGGATGTGCTCGGATTACCGTGAATGTCAGGTTTTCACACACCTCAACTTTTCATTTCAGAAAGAGAAAAGTGAGTGATGGCTCGGGAAATATCAGACAAAGGGTGGAAATAAGCTACAAGCTAAAAATGACACCATGATTATCATGAATCTAGACCAAAGATTTTGATGAGTTCATCCCAACAGCATTTCCCGAGTGGGCTGCCACAGTCACCCCACTGTGGACACCTGAGGCAAGGAGAGTCTGACGACTTACCCAAGGTCAGCGAGTTCTAACCCCTGATCCACTAAGGACTCATGGTAAATTCCAGATTTCCAGTTCTGTGTTTACTGCACACTGATGCTAATCTCACAACTGGTCTCCCTGATTATAGCTCCAACTCTCTGCAGTCCACATGACCAAAAGACTCAACTTCTCAGAGTACTTCTCTGGGTATTTAGCCTCCTTCACCCACCCTTAGCCCCTCGGTGGCTCCCCATTGCCTAAAAGGAAAGACCAGACTTCTGTGCCTGCCATTCAAGGCTGCTAGGTGCAAAAGCCCCTCCCAGTGCTTCATATAAAGCTTCCTTCCTTCAGAGCAGACGTTTGCAGGGTTCTGGTTTCCTGGCATCCTCCCTGGATCTCCTCTCTGGGAAACCCTCCATTATATACAGCTCTGATAGGAAGTAAGACCCCAATGTCCTTACAGAAGCCAGTGGGAATTCATTATCCCTCTCCCTGCCCAGACAGCCAGAGGAGGGCACACAGGCAGGGTGCTTCAGCAGGGGTCCACTCTCAAGCAAGTAATGACATGGGGCAGTCAGGATCCTTTTTAGGCACTGAAGACTGTTTCTGTTATTGGCAGCCAAGAACTATGGCTGAGGCACTTGCCAGCTTTTTTCACACAATCTCCCTTCACAAACCAGCCATTCTACCCAGGATGGCCTATTCAGAACCACCCCCACCTCAAACACCACATACATCCTTCCACCTCTGTGCCATCCTCCTGGACAACAGAGGGCAGAAGTGCCCTGACAGGGGCGTGCACAGGGCAGGACCACCAAACGTGGCCCAGGAGCCAGGTATGCTAAGTCTTGAAGGATAAATACAAGTTAACCAGCTAGAGGGCTGGGGAGAAGAGGCACACTCCAGGATATACACTGAGGACAGAACAGGGCAAACCATGTATAGCATTTGACATTCATTCTGTAGAGCTGCGCATAAGGCACACTCCAGGATATACACTGAGGACAGAACAGGGCAAACCATGTATAGCATTTGACATTCATTCTGTAGAGCTGTGCATAAGGCACACTCCAGGATATACACTGAGGAAAGAACAGGGCAAACCATGTATAGCATTTGACATTCATTCTGTAGAGCTGTGCATAAGCTACAAGGGGACAAGGTCGGGGGCGGAGGGGGGGGGGGGGATCGCTGGAGGCACCAGTCAAGTTCCACTCACTCGGCACCATGTGCGCTGTGCCGACAATTTCAGTCTTCATCCAGAAAGATAAGGGGTGGCTTAGATGAGCAAACATACAGCCTGAAAGAGATCAAAGTTATACATCTTTCCTAATTAGCTTTTTGAAATTCCTAATATTTACTCTTAATATACACTCACCTTCATAAAATACAACATAATACTAAGCCAAGAAAACTTTTAACTCATTTCAAGGTAATTATATTGTGTGTGTGTGTGTATGTGTGTGTGTGTATCTCACCTGAAAAATCAACCCCATCACATTCCTGAGGAATGCAGGACATAGAAGTAGCTGCAATTTGTCCAAGGGTCAGGTAGTGGAAAGAACAAAGGCAGGAAAGAGGCATGCGCACCTTGGTTAAGGCTCCAAGGCTGCCCCTAGCTACGTGTGTGACTGGGCAAGTATTTAACCTCTTTGGGTCTCAATTTCCTTATCTGTAAATTGCAGCTAATGGTACCCACAGCTCCAAGACCCACAGGTGATAAAATCAAACTCACGTAAAGCACCTGGTACACAGGAGTTACATACTAACACCATCCCCTTCTTTCCAACAAACAGTTCTCCCAAGACTGGCCTAAGTTTCTGGAAGACACATTCCCTCATACGCTTATGGAGAACCAGAGGCCAGGAGTAAGGAGATTCAGGTTCCTCCATCTGCCATTTCCTAATGTGGCTGAGAGGTCACTAACCACGTGGCAGCTCCATGTCCCTATGTGTAAAATGGGGACATAATCATTGCCCACTACTAGACATGTAAGAATTAAAGAATTTTCATGAAAACTTTTAAGGACACCAGATATGTAAAATATTATCACCAACTCTTTGTGTACTCCTAAGCGACCTTCTCAGACACACAGAACACCTTGGAATTTCCAGTTCAACCACTTTCCTCGTGTCACTCACAAACCTACAAAGACTCTTTATTGCTGGTTGTGCCTCCTTCAAATTCGGTTTGGCTGCCAAGCCACCTTACTGGGGCCCCGCCTACCTGGTCTGCTTCCCGAGACTGTCACACTGTCCCTCTTGTGGCCCGTACTCATTCCTACTCCTCTGCTTTCGTTCATCCTGGTTCTCCTGCCTAAAGCACCAGCCCCTCATCCTCTCCGCCTGAAGCCCAACACACCTCACCAGCAATGAAAATTCTCTTAGTTCTGAACTCCTGGCAAGGTTTTCAGTTGATATACGATTTTACTAAATTCTAATTTTTCCTTTCTGCTAGTGTTATCTCTTCAACTAGGTAATAAGCTTATGAAAGTAAGCTATCATTTTTATACCCCATTCCCTAAAACTTCAGAGTAGTTAGTACAACAAGCAGAAAAATATAGGCTAGAGATCCTTAAACCCCTTTGCACATCAGAACATCTATCCTCATTTCCAGAAACCTTAACCAAACACTTATCTGTGCTTAATGTCAAAGGAACAGAGTGAGCAGGACAAGTTCCTGGGTCTTAGAGGCTTGAGACACAAATAGGTTGATGACAGACTTCAGTAGAGTGGAGCATGGCAAGCTGGGGCCTGCAACAGTCACAGGACCTGCTTCTTACTCAGGCTTTTGATTTACAAGCATAGTTCAAACAAATTTGCTTCTTCCTTATAGGGATAAAACCATAAATATAGGCAAAGATGCACTTCACACAATGAGATGAGCGAAATGTTGGAAACAACCTAAAAGTCTCACATTGAGACTAGTAAAGAAAGAATGTTATGCAGCCACTGAAAATGGTAATTTCTGAAGGATATTTAATAACATTAGCAATATAAGAAAAGCAAAGGATATTCTGTGTATTTACTATGTGGTGTCCATTATGCTATCACGAAGCAACAAGCTATCACCAACTGTCGGTTTGCTATACAACAAGCCCTATCTACTAACACTTCACCTAGCTACAATGAGAGTAGCTTGGCTGAGACCTTTTATATCCCCCTTCATCTCTACCAACATCCCCCAAATATCACAACCTAAGTAAAACAATGTGTTTAGTTTCAAAAACAAGACCTCTCCTTCTAGGACAATTGCTTTCCCTCCTTTATTACTGTATAGAGAAGCTGGAGTTGCCTCTTAACATATTAATCATTTATTCTGCACAATAACCAAAAAGTATTATTCCCATTTTATTAGTGAGAAAACAGACTAAGGGCCCAAAGTCACCAGTAAAATACGGTAGAGCTGGGAATTAAACTCAACATCTATCTCATCGAGATCTCATTATCTAGACCATAATACCAAGAGCATTTGCCCTTCTTAGATCCAACCAAACTCAGCGACTGTCAAAGCCTCACGTATGTGATCAGGCCAAGGCAGAGCTCCCATGAAATCTTACCCCATTCAAGTTCTTCTTTTAAGTCTTAAAGATATCAGACCCACTAACTGTTGTGCTTGTTTTTCAAAAGTATTTTGGTCTGAGTTATAGAGTTTGAGTGTCTACTATTAGCACTTCCATGTACCAGATATTGAGTACAACCTTTATACAGGCAATCTTCATTTGGAGACATCAGAAATCCATGTATGCAGGAAATTTCAATCATTAGAACCCATCTTTTAGGTTATGAATGGGCCAGATTCCAATGCTTCCAAGAGAGTTGTTTGCAGCTCCAAAATAATCCTGCACTACAGGGGGTAAATACCCAGATCAGCCCACAAGAGCATTTTTGCTTCACATACTGATCTGTGGGTATTGTCTTAAGCTTCATTTTCCACATTTTCACAGGAAACATCAGAGCTCCCAGTTCCAAGAACATATTCCCTCCTACAACAACACTGGTGGGAGATTAAACACTTCTCCCTCCCCAACATTCATGGTGCCAGGGAAGCTGGGACACCCAACTCAAGTGAGAAGAAGGGCCTATCTGATGGCTGCAGCAGGGTCAGGAGGGAGGAAATCTGAGGGTCCTGCATCAGTAGAGTAAATTTCCCCTTCCCTTTACGGCAGAGGGATCTGGATCCAGATCCAGAGGTTCACCCACAGTTCCCTTCTCTACTGCTACCCCCTGGATAACGAACCAGGACTTTCACTCCTTGGGCAGCTGAGGAACACATTTCTGTTCCAGTTTCTCCATTACCCTGTTGTTATTCCTCAAGCAAGTACATATTCCTTTTGATATTTTCCAGGCACTTTTACTACTGGTAACAAATAGAAACTACAATAGAAATAACAAGGGTTGCTTACAAACTTCTAACAGCTAGCTCTAAATCAGCCTAACTAAAGAAAATCACATGGAATTGAAAGAGCAGGTTCAAGAGTGCAGTCCTCTATTTTACTCACTAGGCGCACACCCTTGGGAAAGTAATTTCATGTCTCTGAGCTCCAATTTCCTGATCAATAAAACAAGAAGGCTGAAATACCTTATGGCTACAGCTCCTTAATCTTAAGGAGGGTCACATTCAAAGCCCCCCCTCCCCCCAATGCTCAGAATGTGAGTGTGACATTTGTGGCTCTTCCTAGTCCTACCAACAAATCATCCTTGTTCTGAAAAGCCACATCCAAACCCTCTTCAACATTTTCAATTCTAGATCAGGTGTTCCTGGGCACTTCCCCACCCCATCCCTCTGCCCAACCCCACCAAAAATATATATATCAAATAGGAAAAAAAGCCACAGAGGTGATATTTAGGAAGGCAGACTATATAATAGTTAAAAGCCTGAGATTTAGATTCAGTTGTGGGTGTCAATCCAGTTTAGCAACTTGATAACTTGTGACCACAGTTAAATCATTTAGTACAAGACTGTTTCCTCATCTATAAAATGGGGACCATAAGAATGCCTGTAAGGTCGTTGTAAGGAACAGTGAGTACCACACAAAGCCTTTAGCCACAGCCTGGCTCACGCATGCACTATAATGCCATTATTGTGGTGCTGGCGATTACTGATGTTGTTTCCCTGAAGGATGCCACAGCCTGCTTAAAGGGAGATTCTCCCCCCAAAGATGACTAACCTAGAAAATGTATCCCAAGAGCCACTTCTGAGATGGGGAGAACCTTCTCTTTGCAGGGGGGATGAGAGGTGGTGGCAAGGGGAACTGTTGATGAAAAGTGGGAGGGAGAGATGCAGTCTGGAGCCTTTGACCTTCCTCTCACTGCCCTCCATTCCCGAGGGCGAAGGGCCATGTCATCTCAAGGGCCAGCCCAGGAAAGGCATTTCTGCAGCCAGCTGACTATGAGGGATGCAAAACAGGCTTGTGCAAGATAAGAACTGCCTGTAACATCTAGAATTTAACTTGTTTGGGAACATTCAGTCCTCCCTTCCATTTACTGAGAAGCTACATTAATGTTTCATTTAATTCTAGGAATCATTGATAAGTTTTGCTTAACTGTTGACTGCTGGTAATACTGTCTCACATGTAAAATATCCTCTGCTTCTGTCTTCCAGCAGCAATAGACTTTTGATAATGTTTCCTGGAAAAGGCATATTTCCCCCAAGGACTGAACAGGAACTCAATGTAAGGGATTACATGCAAGTAGCTCGATCCTGTTCTTTCATGGTGCAGATTCACCCTCATATTTCAGGGAAAATATGAGTTTTCTGGACACTGAGCTTATTTTCTAGAACATTATTCATGGAACCAGAGAAGTTACCATTAAATCAGAATGTGAATGTCAACCAAAAGCATCTCTGGATATGAGTACATGGCAAATTTACCAATAAAGCCAATGTAAACTCACCCCCTAAGAACAATATAACTTTGGATGCAAAGAGTTATCTGTAACAGTGAGGATAAGCATTTTCCTGTGAATGAAGACAGTTGAGGAATTAAATGAATTCCTTGTGCATTTACTTAAATTTGTCCATTTACTTAACATTTATTGGGTAATTAAAATGTGCCGAATACTAGAATAAATCTGAAGAGGATTCAATCTTTGTCCTAAAAATGCTCAATCCAATGGGAATGACAGACTGAAACATTATACACACACTGTATCACAGGTAATACCAAACAGATCAAACTGGGATGGGGATGCAGACACGGGTTAAGATATGACAGACACTCCTTCTCCCCTTCATTTCAGCAGCGGGATCCTTCAAGTTCAGCTGCACATATGGCCCATCAACTAAAGCTGCACTGCTCAATATGGTAGCCATGCAACATAGTACCACGTGTGCCTACTGAACACCTGAAATGTGGCTAATCCCACATGTTGGAAGGCTGTTTTAGATATATTGGGTTGAATATACTGGGTTCATTTCACCTGTTTTTTACTTTTTAATACTGTTTAGAAAATGTTAAATTACATATGTGGCTCACATTATATGACTGTGTTAAGCCAAGAGCTATTACCTAGCCTACCCCAAAGTTAGGCGTGGGCATATGATGAAGTTTTGCCTAATGAGATGTGAATGGGAGTAATGTACATAGGGTTTTGCAAAGGAAGTCTCAGGGTCTGCAGAGGAAGGAGTCTGGCCTCCTCCACATCTTTCCCTGTCCTTACCAGTTGGAGGCAGATGAGTGGTGGTGGGCCAGCTGCATTCATGACAGTGAGAATAATGCAGAATAACAAGACAGAAGGAACACGGATAACGTCAGAGTGCCACCCTACTCTGCAGCTTAGACTTTCACATAAATGAAATTCTTGTCTTAAAGACTCTTTAAAGTCACCTCAATGACATTCTGGCTAATATAGGCAAGAGCAAGGTTTCCTAAAGGAAATGACACCTGTAAAGACATGAAGAGCGTGAGTTAGGCAGGTAAAGAGAGTGACTGATATATATTGATCATGGGGACCAGAAGCAAGGAGGAATTTTGGGCAGAGGAAACAACAGAGCCAAAGCAGAGAGGCAAGATCAGCAGGATGTGCCCAGTGAGCTCTCAAACGGGAACACAAACTTGGAGACAGGAAGCACGGAAGGATGGAGAGTGGCAGCACTAAAGGATGAGGTGACAAAGGCTGGTCAAATGCTAGAAAGCCTTGAATGATGACTGGAAACCTTGAACTTTTTTCATGTAAAAATGGGGAGCTAATAAAGATCTTACACCTAAGAATGGATCAATCAATTCCATTAGATGGATCATTCTGATGCCAACACAGAAAGCAGATTTTCAAGAAGCCAAATCTAAGGCAGGTCACATAGGAGTAATTCAGGTTAAGATATGACCAGGGTCTGACCCACAGCAATAGCAGTGTGGAGAGGATATGACAGAATTAAGGCCTATTCAAGTGGTCAAGTCACCCTAGAGAGTACAGAAGCAGGAGAAGAAAGAACAGACTCCAGCCTCTGGGTTAGAGGAGGGTGCCAGCCACTAAGGTAGGAGGAGGAACCATTCGGGCAGAGTATGGGAGGGACAGACTCAGTTCCAGATGCACCAAGTCTGAGATGTCGGCATTCATACAAAATCACATTGCCAGCAGCCCCTTGCCTGGCACATGGATATGGTAATAGAATCAAGGATATAGATTCCTGGTATCCATGGATATCAATGGCCCAAACCAGGGGATGGTAAGTGCTGGGGGGAGGAGAGGAGGGGCAGGAGGAGGAAAAGGCAAAAATCACAGGAACATATGATACTGAAACTGTCCAGGCCTTTTTCAGAAAAATAAGTAGGGAGGCCAAAGCTCACAAGACTTACAGGGGGAAGTAGAGAATGAAAAGGGGTTGAAGCTATTACAAGAACTTAAAACTTTTGTCCAAAATTGCTCCTTCTAAGCTTCTACATTAACTGTTAGAAAAAAAATGGGATGCTCTAAGTCATTTGGGATATGCTATTACTCATCCATTACCATGTGCTTCTCAGGAAAGATCACAAAGATACAATTCCATTGTAAGTTTTGTTCAAAATTAAAAACTAGTCAAAATGAGATTAAATGTCATAGTAGTTCCTTTCCCTACTCTAAGCCACAGGAGGAGGCTACTGCTGCTCAGCCTGCATACTCACTTTGTTTCAAAAAAAAAAAATACAAAAAATCCCATTGCTTCAAAATTTTTGAGAAAACTAGGGATTAGAGCCTTAACAACCTTGTTATGTCTGCACCAGACACTGAGCTAGTGCCAGAGCCGATGGTCTGGTGGGAGAGCTAGAAGACAGCACATACCAGTGAGGACGTGGAGCAGTAAATGCTATGATACAGGGGACACAGGTATTTATGGAGTACACAGGACAGGTAGCTGACCCACACTCTGGGAGCCATGAAGAACAAGAGTTAGCCAGGTCTTTACAGGGAAGAAGGGAGTAAAGAGCAAAGGGGTTGGGGACCAGAGGGACAAGCGCACAGGCAGCAGAGCAAGCAGCAGATATGTTCAAGGACATTGTCCGACAGGTGGGAAGCCAGAGAGGAGTACCAGAGTGCAATCATGATGGGGCAGGCCACAGGGACCAAAAGTTACAAGGAGCAAGTCAAGTCTCCCATGCAGAAAAGTGACATGCTCAGGTTTTTATTTTCGAAATGTCACTCTGAGAGCAGAGGGGAAGATGGAGGGTGTGAATGGAGGATGAGATAGGTGGAGGAGCCTCGAAACGGAGGCCTTAGGAAGCCGGTAGACAGCCACAGAAATGGTGAGGCCTGACCCGCAGGGAACATGGGAGACCACAGGAAGAATCCTCCAAGAGCCAACTCAGGATCCATAGGCTTATGTGCTTGTGTGTAAGCCTAGATTCTCCCTAGCTGCACATAATGTATGATGGAAAGATGCAAGAGCAACATTTAGAGCAATCCCAGCAGTGTTCCACCTAGTACACTTGATACTTGAAGCAGGTCACTTAAAATCCTTCTGTACAAAATTTTCAATAATCTTTTTTAAAATGCATAACAGCCAGAAAAAAGTATGCAGTGAAAATCTTGTTTTATTCAACTACACATATACAATCATGCCAGTAAAAAAATAAAGCAAATGTAAATCCTAAATGTCTTCCAAAAATACAGTTAACGGCAACTATTCAGTTCTGCCAGTCATATAACTTTTTCTTCATATTTTAGTTCCAATTTTTAAATTTAAGCTTCAATTCGAAAGACATTATTCAAATTCAATAAAGTATTCAAGTGTAAAGTTTTCCATTATGAAACAAAGTTGAGTCTCAACTCTCACTCTGTTTCACTGCTTTCCTTCCTAAACAAACACCAAGTGGTCACAAGGAATGACAGAATTAAAGTAACTCAAGTTTTATTTCTTGGTTCTTATCACTGTGCTGTCACTGCTTATTTCAAATCCACTGTCTAAGGGTACTGAGAGAGCACTAGAGAGCTCGGACACAAAGTGGACCTCAAGTGAGTTTGAACAATGCCAAATCCTTGTGAACTTACTCTCAGTACAAATTTGTGTAGCATGTATTAGGGAACAACGATATAACTGGAAGCTGTCCAAATTTAGTAAATTCTGTATTTGACATGGAATTTACAGGTTAAGCCATTAAAATGTGCTCATGTGAAGCTTACATATTATTAAAATCCAATAATGACTGCAGCATTTAGAACTTAAGAATTTTTTCAGGAAGTAGTAACAGATGTTGTTTAGCATTGCTAGTACATGGTGATAGGAAAAACCGGACTGAACAAAATTGATTTTAACATTGCTTTTCTGCAGAAAATGTACCCCCTTTAGAGTCCATACTCTAGTGGTAGGGGCAGGGGCGTGAGCACTGCCCACTCTTGGGATGCTATGGGAAACTGACAAGGCTCAGAGGGCAGAATCAAGGTCCACAAAGAGCAAGTACAATCAGAGAGTAGAACAAACGTGAACAGATAAATCCTTGGGAGTGACTAAGTGAAAAGTCACCCTCAAATCAAAACAACACATTTAAAATGCAAACAGGCCCCTGGAATGCAGAAGTGCCAGGAACAGAGCACAGGTATTGAGAGGTCAGAATTCTGGGTCTAGTACATGGTGCCTGGTCTAGACCTTTTCCTCTAAGAAATAGCCATGAACTTAGATCATAATTCACCAACCAGATAGCATTCAGGATTCAAAGAGAAAAGTTTGTTGTGGTTTTTTTTTTTTGGTTTTGGTTTTTAACTATTTCTCATCCTGGAAACATTCTGAATGACAAGCTATCTAAACCAGATCCTCAAATCCTATATCAGATCAAACAAATTCCTAATACAGACTTGAACAAGTATGCAAGGTGAGGCACTTCGTTTCTCAACAAAGAAATCTGGAAGTGTAGAGGCAGTGAAGACATTTTGGATCAGCTGAATAGAGTATAAGCTCTTCTAGTCTATTACATGTGGACAAGCTGGATTTCCCTGCCAAGTCTTCTGAGAGAGACCATGAGAACAAGAAGAGAGTCTCACAAACCAGGGATCAGCAAACAAACTGTCAGGCCTGGATAAGACTGCTTGATCTTTCATCTCCTTGGCTTCCTCATCTGTGACAAATGGTGAGGTTGTTAGCGGAATTAAAGACGACATACCCATGGGTATTATGAGTAGCACACATGGTGTGTGGGCCACAGGGAAGACAGCATAGCGCAGAGAAGACAAGTAGTGACTCTGTGGCATCTTAATACACTGATGGACAGTGACTTCAATGAGGTATGGGGGGGACTTGATAATATGGGTAAATGTAGTAACCACA